>CM060690.1:11190000-11792000 GCA_030686995.1 Artemisia argyi
TTCAAAGGCTTCACACCTTCACAACTTCTTCAAGACTGCACACCTTCTTCACACCTCGTCAACTTCACACCTTCTTCTATGCACAACTGAGTCACAACTTCTAAACTACTTTACAACACACCTAGTTTCTACAATCAACAAATTCACACAACACTTTTACAAATATCTAACACTACTACAATATGAAACTAGCTATTCACAACACTACTACAATTAGATGGATGTAGAGGAGTGTTCTTCTTCTTGCACTTGAGTGGATGAAGCTTTGGATCACTTGGAAACAAAGACTTATGAATTATATGATCAAAGGATTTTAGATCTAGAAATGGAGGTTGGATCAGAAAGTTTATAGTGCAAAAAGGTGAGAAAAATATGTGAAATGATCCAATATTTATAGGGCCAGAAAATACTGTTCTGGAGCGTGCCGGTCCCCTTAATTAGATGGCGTTCCCCTTAATGATTAAGGGGGCCGCCTAGTAAAATTAAGGGGGCCGCCCTCCTGAACGTTGGAAATGTTTTTCTGGATAAAAGTTGCCCTTTTTGGTTGGAAATTTGAAATCATATCTTTGTAGTTTAATATAGCATTACCAAAAATGATTTACAAATATATATAAAATGTTTATATCATTTTATAAGATGTTATGTCTTAAGACAAAATTTCCTTTGATCATGTAATGCATAAGATACTTAGTTTATGCATACCTTAAGTGATATTAGATGTAGAGGTAAATATTTGTTACCAAATACTTGTTTACGTCTTAATCTTGACTTAATTTGATTTGAGTTTTGTGATTATCAAAACATAGGTTTATTGAGAGATATTAATAACATTTTTAAACATTATTTATATCAACAGGGGACATAAGTAGTTTACACTGATTACAATTAGTCTCTTAAACACTAATATAATTAATATTAAACACACTTTTGGCGGGGACATGTCCCCGCAAAAAAGTGCATCCACAGTACTCTGACCATATTTTTGACGGGGACATGTCCCCGCTAAAAACCGTGACACCCATACTCTGACCATACTTTTTGCGGGGACATGTCCCCTGTAACACCCCCAATTCATGATGCAGCGGAATTCAAATTGGGTGTTACTCGATGGCACAACAGTCATGATAATAGAAAACGAACTCTAATTGAGTCGTTTTAAAAGATTTATTATTCAAATTATATAAATATCAGAGATTACAAAATGAGGTCCCAGATGGTTCCATGTTTACAATTTACATTAAATGAGGTTTTGAATGATAATAAAATTTATAGCCCTCTTGAATATCCATGCTCCTCCGTGCCAGCCTCGTTCATTATGGACCTGAAATACATGCTTAAAACAGTCAACACAAAGGTTGAGTGGAATTCGTAGAGTTTGTAGTTAAATCGTTGAACACAATAATCGTAATGTGAGGTAATTAATCACACATTCATGGTTAGAAAACAAAAGTCGTTATTATTTCACTAAACTCATGCAACCAAAGCATTAACATTGAACCAAAAATTGGCATTGTAGAAGCCTTACCAAGGTAATATTGCCATTATACCTCAAACTATCAAATATAGTGCATTTGTTTGAACTCGTAGTTGTTCAACACAAATGGGATTCGTCAATCCCAATAGATCTATTCACAATATTCGCGTTCACTATAGCTAGTGAATAATGGTTTATGATATAGGGACTTCGAACATGGCAATCGTTACTTAGTGACAATAAAACATAGTCGGGTAGCATACAGTAGAAAGCATTGTGTTCAAGTAGAAAAATAATAGCATGTATCCCCCCATGGGTTTGTAAAATAGTTAAACAATAGAAAGTGGGGCTACGAACTCACCTTAAGTTATGTAGTAAGTAGTGAATGTGATGGTCGAATCGCGAAGGTTTCTACGAGCAACCTATAATAGAATGTTGCGACTTAGGATTGGAGTAAAGAATATGAAGAAGTGCCTATATATACGTCTTGCATTTAGTCCATGATGTGGTACAATGTATAGTGTAAGTCTTTGAAAAGAATTGATTCATGAAACATGTATAGTTTATATATCATTTACTACCGTTCGGGCCGACATAATTCAGAAGTCATGTTAGTAAACGTTCGAGGAGCCAGGACACTTTAATTCGTAAATCCACAACTCATCTTGACGGCTTACATAATGAACTCCTCACATGAGGCTCCCTACTATTGTAGTAGTTGATAATATATATATATATATATATATATATATATATATATATATATATATATATATATATATATATATATATATATATATATATAAGTTTTGATCCGAAAAGTTACATGTCCAATATTTGAATAAACTTAGGAAAGTTTATTTTTACATGAAGATTGTTATTAGGGTCAGTTTCTTATAACTTGTATGACAATTTCTTGTAATATCTCATGGTTCTTTAGATAAAGTAGATCCAAATTGTATGTTCAAGTTATCGCCAACTCTTTAGTTCATGTTTTCGCCTAAGTAAGTTTATATGGTCATTTAGTCATGGCCTAGCCATGACCTTTGGTCATTGTTCCATGGTCTTGAGACTCAACCTTGGCTTTAGCCATGGTTGTGGTCTTGAATCTAGGTCATATGACCTCTTGGTCTTTATAAACCATAACCATTATATAGTGAGATATATATGTAAAATAGCTGTTAATAAACTGAGAAAAATCTCATTCGTTATTGGTTTTCTGGAGACGTGCGCCTGACGTTTTGAATAAAACGTGATTCCGGACAACTTTCGTGTTTTAACTTTTTCATGAAACAGACCAGAAGGGCATCTTTTTGCGTGTTTTATGTTCTGTCACAGAAACTATTTAGGCAGTTTTGCCGCAAAGTTTTGGTAACTTCAAATGGTCATAACTTTTGACTCGTATACTCGTTTTAGGTTGTTCAAATTGATATGGTTTCCTTGTTAGGTCCTATACTACAATATGTAATGATTCAATATCATAATTTTACCATTTTGATCAGATTTCACCAAGAAAGTCACTAGTTTACTTGTTTAAATAACTTAACTTAACAATCATTTATAATAACTTGTTTTACCCATTTTTATACATCATGGACATGATCACAAGACATAATATAGCATGAATGATATGTAAATAACATGAATATGATATTTAACAAGAATTATGGTAGGGTTTTGCTTACAACTTTTGGCTTTCAATTAAGAAAGGAAGTTAACATGTAAAGTAAAGACTTTGATAGACTTAAGCTTCACCCTACTTCACTTCATGCAATCTTTCTACCCTTGTATTCTTGAAAGAGAGATGATGAAATTTGAGGTGACTTGAGTAGATTTAAACTCAAGAGAATCACCAAAGTTTCAAAAGATTGGAAGTAGTTTGATTACTTAAAATCAAACTAGGGTTTCTATGTTGATGTTGCACTAGATTCTTGTATAAAAGTTGGAGTAAATTAGCTAAGTGAAAGAGTGTTTGTGTGTGTGATATGGGGCAGCAAAGAGAGGAGAGGAGAGGGTTTTATAGTAGCTTGAGGAGGTTAGGATGTCACTAGGAAATTTCCTAAACTTGGAGAGAAAGCTTGGACACATGCCCTCATCCTAAGGCCCTAAGCATGAGATCAAGACACACAAGGGTGTGACTCCCCCCCTATGGTGGTTTGAAAGTGATAAGGATGGTGACTTGGTCCTTGGATGATAATATCTTAGTTATGTAGCTAGTTTTGACTCCGTAAGATGCTAACCGTAAACGATTAAACCATAATACGTAAAACCGGGTATCGTAAAAATACGAAACTTGGAAGAATGATTAAACTTGTCCAAATACTCCATAATAAAATATAAAATGAGTGGTAGGTTCCATTGGGGTGCTAAAACCCTGCTAAAACTGGAAACACGGGTCTAAAACGTGTAATACGTAAAACGTTCGAATATTGTGTAAAATTGAGAAAAGTAAAATGTTACTTTTCTAATAGGATAAAAATGATTTAAAATGACTTATAATGTCTAGACTGGGCTCAGTCTAGTGTCGGTTGGTATTAAATGTCTTTTAGACATAAAACCATAAGCCTAAAAATCAAGGAATGACTTATAAAATCAAGGAATGATTTTTGGTCAAAGGAGGAGGGAAAAATATGTTGACTTTTTCCAAAAATGTGAAAACTCAAATCGTCTTAGAAACGCGGTGCAGGTATAGGCTAAGGTTACGGCTGAGTAAAAACGCTTAAAAACGAAAATTCCAGTTTTTCACGGCCGAGGTTTATTTGGTCATGTTTTTCTCAGTCATGATTAATTCTCAAATAAATCATGAGTGTATCAAACATTTTTCTGATACGGGGAAAATTAACGCGGTTGAGTTTCGTTGTGCGTAGAATTTTTGAATGACGTTTTACCCTAAAACGTGTAATTCCTTAATAACTTTCGCGAAAATGATCTGATGAGTGTCAAACTTTTAATTTGCCATGGAAATGATTTATCACACGAGAATATGAAATAAAAATCAAATTTCGGGAAAATAAATAGTAAAAATGAATAGTGGAAATGAATAATAAAATTTTCCGGGAATAGTAATTAACCTGAAATTGCGAATTGTTACAGTCTCTACCCCTTACGGGGAACTTCGTCCCAAAGTTCTATGTGTGTCATATGTTGGAGTGGTTTTGATGAAGAGGTGTGGTTTACTTATGAGGACTAAAGTGATGTAGTTTGATTTGTCGTTTCAGGGTATGGCGTAGTATGAGGTTTACTTTTATGTGGGAAAGGTAGAGTAAGAGTGATTAATTGTCGTACTCTATCATATGAATACTTATGAATCGCTTATACTCACAAGAAATTTGTTTTAAGATTATAGGCAAGAAGTTTGTTTCTAAGAAAACATACAGGTGACTGCTCCCAGCATAACATGATCCCTCCTGAATTAGACATAGGTGATCAGGCTATGTATAATTTAGAACCGATAATGTGATGTTCGGTTTAGTCACGTAGTATTGTGTTTCTTAAAAGTTTTAGATGGTATTCAATCTTGTAAAGCTGATGAGGGTGCTTGTGGTGTAACTAAGGATGATTTGAGCTTTAAAAGTGCATCAAGATCTGTTAATGAGCTTGTGGTTGCAACGGTTGTGAATATAATGATGGTGAAAAGATGAACGAGGCTTGTGTTCTTCATTTTGGTTTGATGAGTTTTAGTGGTTTGAGATGAAGCTGGGTAAAGAAGATATGATATCAATTTATAGGGTGGTATCAACGAAGAAATTTTTCTAAGATGGTGGTAGAATATCTTGGAGTAAAATGATGTGAAACAATAAAGTGGTAACAAAATAGCTTGAAGTAAAATTTGTTGAATGGTTTATAGGATAACTGGGTAAATCTTATATAATGGTAATAGTCTACTAATCAGTCAAATTGGTTTGGAGATAGAAAGTAACATAGATGAGAATTATCACAAAGAGTTGTTTATTGAACAGTAAATATTCTTAAGTCATAAAACTCCCATTACTAGGGATGACATACACGTAGTACAACATAGTGCATGATTTTTTATGGGAAATGATAGAATAATTACGTTGGAGGTTTGAATCATAACACATGATAGCATAAAGCAAGAGTTTTATTCATAAAACGTTGATTGATTACAAGATTAAAACTTATTACAAGTTTCTTCCAAATCTACTAACTGATACTTTCAGTTTAGTAATTACAATGTTTTACAACTACTGCTAGCTATAACATGGATTCTACAGAGTTTACTAACTGAGTCTATTTAGTTTAGTAGTACAAAAGATAACTAGTATCATCACACTAGTCTATTGTGAGTTAGAAGGTCCGAGCAGCTCTGATTGATCGGAAACTTCTTGGTTTAGTGTGTCATAGAGGTACGAGTCGATGAAGTTTGAGAAGCTGTAGTTTCCATGCTGACTTTCTTGTTGGATCAATGGTGGTCGAGATACGATCTATAATGAGTGATCCAATTCATCACATGTTGGGATATCAAAGGGAAGTGATAGTGGTGGTGTTAATGGCGCTAGTACATATTCATACTCATTATCCTCCTCGGAGTCTGCCTCAACCCAATTTTGTTCAAAATAATTAGAAGTATTTGACGCAAAAATATTTGGCATTGGTTCCTCCTCTTCTTCGTCGGTTGAATCTTCGAAAGGTTCTTCTTCGTCATCAGAAGCGAAGGCATTTACGAAGTCAAATCCGAACTCGGGTGAGGGTGGTAAGACTTGGAAGTTATTAGGTAGAGTGGGCACATAATCGGGAGAAGTGGGTACGTACATGATTTCTATGAGAAGAATTACTATGTTAAAACAATTCAATGTTTATGGGAAGTGCTCAAAATATGACAACTGTGTATAAATCAATATACTAGTATGTTCATGTAGTATAAAATGCTTATGGGGAAATGCTCAATTAGGCTAATATATCCATATGCTAACATGTTTGTGTAGTATAAAATGCTTACTAAGTCCATAATCGTCTGGAGGATGGAAGACACGGAGAGCGGAAGGCTATAAAATGTTTTTGCTTGTAGTGTGGTTATAGTTTAGGTCTCAATTAGACCCGTTTCTCTATAACCATGGCTCTGGTACCAATCTGTAACACCCCAAATTCATGATGCACTCGACGGCACAACAGTCATAATAATAGAAAACGAACTCTAGTTGAGTCGTTTTAAAAGATTTATCATTCAAATTATATAAATATCAGAGATTACAAAATGAGGTCCCAGATGGTTCCATGTTTACAATTTACATTAAATGAGTTTTTTTAATGATAATAAAATTTATATCCCTCTTGAATATCCGTGCTCCTCCGTGCCAGCCTCGTTCATTATGGACATGAAATACATGCTTAAAACAGTCAAAACAAAGGTTGAGTGGAATTCGTAGAGTTTGTAGTTAAATCGTTGAACACAATAATCATAATGTAAGGTAATTAATCACACATTCATGGTTAGAAAACAAAAATCGTTATTATTTCACTAAGCTCATGCAACCGAAGCATTAACATCGAACCAAAAATTGGCATTGTAGAAGCCCTACCAAGGTAATATTGCCATTATACCTCAAACTATCAAATATAGTGCATTTGTTTGAACTCGTAGTTGTTCAACACAAATGGGATTCGTCAATCACAATAGATCTATTCACAATATTCGCGCTCACTATAGCTAGTGACTAATGGTTCATGATATAGGGACTTCGAACATGGCAATCGTTACTTAGTGACAATAAAACATAGTCGGGTAGCATACAGTAGAAAGCATTGTGTTCGAGTAGAAAAATAAAAGCATGTATCCCCCCATGGGTTTGTAAAATAGTTAAACAATAGAAAGTGGGGCTACGAACTCACCTTAAGTTATGTAGTAAGTAGTGAATGTGATGGTCGAATCGCGAAGGTTTCTACGAGCAACCTATAATAGAATGTTGCGACTTAGGATTGGAGTAAAGAATATGAAGAAGTGCCTATATATACGTCTTGCATTTAGTCCATGATGTGGTACAATGTATAGTGTAAGTCTTTGAAAAGAAATGATTCATGAAACATGTATAGTTTATATATCGTTTACTACCGTTCGGGCCGACATAATTCAGAAGTCATGTTAGTAAACGTTCGAGGAGCCAGAACACTTTAATTCGTAAATTCACAACTCATCTCGACAACTTGCATAATGAATTCCTCATATGAGGCTCCCTACTATTGTAGTAGTTGATAATATATATATATATATATATATATATATATATATATATATATATATATATATATATATATATATATATATATATATATATATATATATATATATATATAAGTTTTGATCCGAAAAGTTACATGTCCAATATTTGAATAAACTTAGGAAAGTTTATTTTTACATGAAGATTGTTATTAGGGTAAGTTTCTTATAACTTGTATGACAATTTCTTGTAATATCTCATGGTTCTTTAGATGAAGTAGATCCAAACTGTATGTTCAAGTTATCGCCAACTCTTTGGTTCATGTTTTCGCCTAAGTAAGTTTATATGGTCATTTAGTCATGGCCTAGCCATGACCTTTGGTCATTGTTCCATGGTCTTGAGACTCAACCTTGGCTTTAGCCATGGTTGTGGTCTTGAATCTAGGTCATAAGACCTCTTGGTTTTTATAAAACATAACCATTATATAGTCACATATATATGTAAAATAGCTGTTAATAAACTGAGAAAAATATCATTCGTTATTGGTTTTCTGGAGACGTGCTCCTGGGGTTTTGAAGAAAACGTGATTCCGGACAATTTTGAGTTTTAACTTTTTCATGAAACGGACCAGAAGGGCCTCTTTTTGCGTGTTTTATGTTCTGTCACAGAAACTATTTAGGCAGTTTTGCCGCAAAGTTTTGGTAACTTCAAATGGTCATAACTTTTGACTCGTATACTCGTTTTAGGTGGTTCAAATTACTATGGTTTCCTTGTTAGGTCCTATACTACAATATGTAATGATTCAATATCATAATTTTACCATTTTGATCAGATTTCACCAAGAAAGTCACTAGTTTACTTGTTTAAATAACTTAACTTAACAATCATTTATCATAACTTGTTTTACCCATTTTTATACATCATGGACATGATCACAAGACATAATATAGCATGAATGATATGTAAATAACATGAATATGATATTTAACAAGAATTATGGTAGGGTTTTGCTTACAACTTTTGGCTTTCAATTAAGAAAGGAAGTTAACATGTAAGGTAAGGACTTTGATAGACTTAAGCTTCACTCTACTTCACATCATGCAATCTTTCTACCCTTGTATTCTTGAAAGAGAGATGATGAAAGTTGAGGTGACTTGAGTAGATTTAAACTCAAGAGAATCACCAAAGTTTCAAAAGATTGGAAGTAGTTTGATTACTTAAAATCAAACTAAGGTTTCTATGTTGATGTTGCACTAGATTCTTGTATAAAAGTTGGAGTAAATTAGCTAAGTGAAAGAGTGTTTGTGTGTGTTATATGGGGCAGCAAGGAGAGGAGAGGAGAGGGTTTTATAGTAGCTTGAGGAGGTTAGGATGTAACTAGGAAATTTCCTAAACTTGGAGAGAAAGCTTGGACACATGCCCTCATCCTAAGGCCCTAAGCATGAGATGAAGACACACAAGGGTGTGACTCCCCCCTATGGCGGTTTGAAAGTGATAAGGATGGTGACTTGGTCCTTGGATGATAATATTTTAGTTATGTAGCTAGTTTTGACTCCGTAAGATGCTAACCATAAACGATTAAACCATAATACGTAAAACTGGGTATCGTAAAAATACGAAACTTGGAAGAATGATTAAACTTGTCCAAATACTCCATAATAAAATATAAAATGAGTGGTAGGTTCCATTGGGGGTGCTAAAACCCTGCTAAAACTGGAAACACGGGTCTAAAACGCGTAATACGTAAAACGTACGAATATTGTGTAAAATTGAGAAAAGTAAAATGTTACTTTTCTAATAGGATAAAAATGATTTAAAATGACTTATAATGTCTAGACTGTGCTCAGTCTAGTGTCGGTTGGTATTAAATGTCTTTTAGACATAAAACCATAAGCCTAAAAATTAAGGAATGACTTATAAAATCAAGGAATGATTTTTGGTCAAAGGAGGAGGGAAAAATATGTTGACATTTTCCAATAATGTGAAAACTCAAATAGTCTTAGAAACGCGGTGCAGGTATAGGCTAAGGTTACCGCTGAGTAAAAACGCTTAAAAACGAAAATTCCAGTTTTTCACGGCCGAGGTTTATTTGGTCATATTTTTCTCAGTCATGATTAATTCTCAAATAAATCATGAGTGTATCAAACATTTTTCTGATACGGGGAAAATTAACGCGGTTGAGTTTCGTTGTGCGTAGAATTTTTGAATGACGTTTTACCCTAAAACGTGTAGTTCCTTAATAACTTTCGTGAAAATGATCTGATGAGTGTCAAACTTTTAATTTGCCATGGAAATGATTTATCACACGAGAATATGAAATAAAAATCAAATTTCGGGAAAATAAATAGTAAAATGAATAGTAAAAATGAATAGTAAAATTTTCCGGGAATAGTAATTAACCTGAAATTGCGAATTGTTACATCCCCGCTAAAAAGCGTGGAACCCATAATCTGACCATACTTTTGGCGGGGACATGTCCCCGCTAAAAACATCTGACCCATTTTGAAGCATATTGCCGCAAAATGGGTAATTTCCAGATTTTTTCCGGAAAAAATCCACAACATTACAACCTGTATATAATCATGCTACAACACCACAAAAGACACTCACATCACAAATTCGCCAAACATAATATTATACATATCCAAATTCGCTAAAAGTTTACATAATCATGCATTTGTATCCAAATTCGCCAAAAATTGTTCAAAAACCGTTATCACATGATCATCTACAAAACTATACCTAATTAAGTTAGCTATCCGCCATAAGCTACAAAACTATACGCGGGAACAATGTAGCGGGAATCCTAACATGTTAAACTACATAAACACGTAATAATCCGTGAAACTATCCAAACATTTGTCCATAACCCCAAAACAAATATAAATCAACACAAACAACCCATACGCTACTCCTGAGTCCCTCCACTCCCCCCACTAGCCCCACTCCCCTCTTGGGTATCTCTAGACTCACCTTCTGTAGCCTCGTGGGATCCCGATGTTGTCGCCAGAGTCGCTAGCTCCTAGGGGAAACCCATCTGTGTCTTAGCCCACCCCACCAACATATCAAGGATGGTCCTTTGCTGGGACACCTCCTGGGACTGCTTTTGAACTGTTTCGTAAAGCGAGGATGCTGAGGCTTCTTCATGAGCTCGTTTGGCGCTAAAGGTCGTCTGACGACCACCGCCGGGTAAGACTGGACCTACGTCAGGAATGTGACCTCGCTGCTTGCCACCGATCACGTGGCACATAATGTCGAGGTCAGACATGGTCGTCCCCCCGGAGGTGCTCTCTGTCCACATCCGTATCATCTGATTCTGTTAAGTTACAAAAAAGCAAGAAAAGTAATATATAAGTCGTGATTAATTATATTGCATTAATATGGGTGAGTTTTTGGAAATAAATTATACTTACGTATCTAGCCTCGGACACTAAAGACTCAAAGACGCCATCTCTCGTATGGTTGTGTCTGTAAAGCTCGATCAAGTCTCCACCATCCACGAAGTCGGTGGGGATCCTCAACTGTTTAATAATAAACTCAATAACGACTCACCAAACACTATATATAAAAATGAAATGATTAAAAAGTGTCTTACGAAGTTATCACGTATAACAGCTAACGAATGCGACCCATGAAGGCTAACACTCGTATTCGTGAGCCGGTTCTGCTTGTTGGTCGCCGCTCTCTTCAAATTGTTTGGGTCTGATCACCATTTGTTCACCTGCTTATTAAAAATAATAAATGTTATATAAATGAATTATTGTTATTATTATTATTATTATTATTATTATTATTATTATTATAAACCGTCACTTTCATTGAAACCAAGGAAATTACATGAAATTGGAGGGGAGCCTAGACACAATTTGTGCTCCCACTCCTTTTTGAATACACAAACTAACTCGATATTATTATTATTATTATTATTATTATTATTATTATTATTATTATTATTATTATTATTATTATTATTATTATTATTATTATTATTATTATTATTATTATTATTATTACTAATAATAATAATGATGATAATAATAATAATAATAATAATAATAATAATAATAATAATAATAATAATAATAAGTGTGGATCCAGATATTTACATATTTTTCCCACACATCCTCCGCCATGTTCTCCGAACGATTATCCTTGATCTCGTCCAGTTTCTCAACCCCACCTTGCTCAGTAAAATTCTTCTTTTTGTATTTGTACCTGTTGTCGTCGTATCGCTTTTGGAGATAAGCTTCGATACTATCGACAATATCCTTTCCATTTGGACTGGCAAGGTGCTCGCCAAGATCAAAGAAATACTGCAATAAAATATAATTAAAATAAATATTCAAATTTAAATAAACAATCAAATTTAAATAAATAACACACTTAAAATAAATAAACACAATAATTAAAAAAATAATAGATAATATAAACTTACATGCAGCTGGTTGTCGATGTGGGCCTTCGCAGTAGCGGGAATATCTCTCTAGGAATTGAAAAGCATGGGAATTGATGTCCGTAACAACTCCCCGACCAAGTTGGAGAACCACCTAGCGTGATTTCCTACATGCTCATACATCCCTTCAGCATTCTTCTCGAATCTGATTGTTACCGGATGACCCGCGTCAGTCCTCACAGTGCGGAGCTTCGTGTTCTTTGTAGGACTACGCACCACCTTCCCACCTTTCCCAATTTTGGCATTGGGCTTGGGAGGTTTGGGAGTTCTGGATCTAGAGCCTACAAGTAATCAAATTCAAGTGATGATGACATAAAATAACAAGTTATCAATTTCAAATAATGATCAAGTTTAATTAAAATAATCAAGAAAATCTTACGCTGACAGTTAGTGCCTAGCCTCCTCGGAGGTTGGGGTGGCTCATTGCCTCCATCGCCACCGTGGATCCTAGCAACAACATCTTCCATCTGTAAATGTATTAGCACAAGAACATATAATTAGTGAAGAAACACATATACGCATATACACACATTCAAATAAATAACAATTTATACAAAATAAAATAACAAAAAATAATTAAATATATAAACACATTTCCACTCAATAACAATTTCATTCAAATAAGTGTCGTTTAACAAATTACAATTTGAGATCAATCTCCCTCATCACTAAGATAAAAACCCTCATTATTAGTGTTAGCTTCATCTTCACGATCGATGTGGTCTTCACCAGCTTCTTCTTCACGATCGACGTGGTCTTCACCATCAGATGCTAAATCATGAGGAACGTATATCATCGTCGTCGTCGTCGTCGAAATCAGTGATAATTGGTTGTGGTGGTGCCTCAACTTCTGCTGGCTCAACATCTCTATTTATGGTGTCATAATTCAACGTATCCAACTCAGCAGATAGTGTGACATGTGATGAGGTGTTTTCATGTACAACATCCTAATTGTCTTCTACCACGATGATATCCGGGTTCTAAATCTTTTGATGATAAGAATCTTGCACCCCCAAAACTTAGATGTTTCTTAGGGATACGTATAGGCAATCTCCCAAGTTGAGTCAAGATGTCATCACTGGTAAATTTTTTAGGAGGTGGTCTGTCGTCGACCGGAGTATAGAATGCCCTTCTGTTCTTCCGCCATCTATTGTTCGGTTTTAAGAGTCTTCTGTGACCAACATAAGTGGTTTTGCGTAACACGCGAATAGCTGGAGTGTCTATATTACACGTCGGACATGCCCTATAACTTTGCCCACTCCACCCAGACAAACTACTTTGAGCGGAAAAGTCATTGATAGTCCATAAAAGCGCTGCTTTCATACAGAATTCAGTGCCTGTAACAGCGTCCGTAGTTAAAACCCCATCTTTCTATAAAGTCTTAAGGTCTTCAATCAAAGGCCTCAAGTAAACATCTATGTCCTTCCCGGGTGATTTAGGGCCCGGAATTAGAACTAGTGAATTTGCATATATGTTGTGTTTGAAATTTGGTTCATAAGTTGCGTGTTTAGGTAGTTGAGACTCTGAACATGGTAAAACCAATTTTGATTTCTGTATATGATTATTGACAGGGTCATATTATCGAATCTTCTTGAAAAATGTTTGACGATTTGGCGATTTAGTTCAACGAATTGGCATGCGAAGCCTAACCCCTGAGGAGTTAGAACGTCTTCTTGAATCTTCTTGAAAAATGTTTTCAAAATTGCTTCGTTGTAAATATTTTTGAAAAACAAAATACAAAATTTGAAAAACCAACAAAAACAAAATACAAAAATAGAAAATTTCAAAAAATCCAAAAACAATATAAAATTAAAAAATCCAAAATATTCTTCTCACGACATGTCTCTCGTATAAATCAATATTCTGTACATTTCTAGAAATGTCATTCAACAATGATACGGACATGTACAGATGCTTGAGCGGGAGTTCTCTAAAATGTTTTTCTAAAACATGTCGTTTCTCTAAAGTTTCTTCACTATGGCTTTTGTAAATTTCAATATGAAACCCGAACCTAAATGATGACTTCTGATTATTTCAAATCAAGGACTTGTATTTTCAAGGACAAAATCGTTTTCAAAAAGTTCGAGTATAAACAAACGAAAAAAATTTCAAACATAAACTCGTTTTCTAAACAGAATTCTTGAGCACTTTTTTAAGATTGTTCAAAAGATTTTTTAAAATCTCTTAAATTAGTGCTCAAGATAACTCCCTCCAAACCCTTAATTGAATTTAAAATGTGCTATCATTAAGGGGGAGCATAAAAACAAAAATGTTTCGATTTAATGCAAAAACAAATCTGTCTTTCTCTCCAAAAGTTTTTTTTTCTTAATCAGTTGATATAAAAAATATCACGATATGCTATTTTTGAGGGGGAGAAGACATGATTAAAATATGATCATAAATAATTAAAGAGCGTAGTTGAATCATAAAAGATCTCGACCCACATATTACGAATGAATTGACGAAGCTTAAATGTCATTAATCGAAAAGACTTGTCCTGGACAGGTAATAATTTCAAACTAGTCTAACTAGTGATGTAAGCTTGTCTCGAATAGGACTTGTCTAAGTAGAGTGTACCGTCTCGAGAGACTTTCTTTGGACTTGACCAGGATGGATAATAATTTCAAGCTAGTCTAACTAGTGATGTAAGCGTGTCTCAAATAGGTCATGTTCACTGAAAATCAATTAATTCAAAAAGTGCGAACTCTACCCAACATGTGCAAGTTTGTCTTTAAATCATATAAGCACATGTGGAGGGGGAGTATTTCTAAAATTGCAAAACTCTCAAAGTGGTAACAACAATATGTTTTATTATCATAAACACTTAGAGAGATTTTCACAAAAGGTTTTATGGCATATGATCAATAAATCTAGGATAATCATGGAGTAATAAGGTGATTAATGTTAGGTTTATGTCCAATGATCCGCCAGAGCCGGAGGGATCTACCCAAGGACAATTCCAATAGAATATAATTAGAAGTCCTTAGGTATGATTGAAAAAAGGAGTAAATAAGAAAGGAGAAAGAAGGGGGTTGAAGAATTAAAAAGAAAAGTTATGAAAAAGGGTGAAAAGAAATAGCCCTCCAAATGTTCAACCTTAGGGCAGAAACCGGATTCAATTCATATGCTACTGGTTGTTACTAAGGTGACACCGGTATTGAAGATAAGACATCATGGACCCAGTGACGCACTGCACTTAACCTCCTAGCCACTCAGGTATCTCTTAAAAGATATTTGTTTCATTCTCACGAAGAACCTTGCATAATCTATCGGCCTCTCACTCCGAGATGTGTTGATATTGAAAAAGGTGGCACTCTGCTCCATGCCTCCAACTACTAAAACCAAAACGAATGTAATCAGAGTCTAGATCCATGAGATTCATCAAAAGATCTCTTAGGATACACTTTCAATTGCATACACTTTTGTTCGCCAAAAAGGACACAAGTTGTAAGAGTCTTATATGATCTACGGATCTTGCTTTACATATTATGGTGGTTACTATGTCTCAAACGGTCTACAGTTGTGGGGTGATCTCCAGCAACTCACCTGAATCGTTGATGTACTTTGGTGGATCTTGTAAGCCCTTTCGGGGGTAAGGAATGGCCTTGGCTAGGATTAGAGAGAGTTTTCACACTATGCTGTTAACAACCTCTAATTCCGAACCTATAAATACTGGATATTTTATTGCTAACTGTTTTAATGCAGGTACTGACGAAAGTCCCCTTGGTGAAAGACTGTACACCATCATATACATCAACATCATCACCTCCACATACTCATACTTATGAAATTCATCCTCAACAAGCTCAAGTAAAGAATGCTCAAAGACAAAAGATCAAGCTAAAAGACAATGAGTTACGTCAAAGTCAATAGCTAAGCAAGATAGTCAAGAACAAGTTCAAGTATCAAATGAGGAAGACATAAGTATGAAGTTCAAAGTATTACCAAGAAGTATGAGTATGTTGGAAAATACTACACTGCAAATCTGTGAAGATGTTGATCAAAGGTAAGGAAGATCAAAAGAAGTTACTTCAAAGATCACAAAGCATAAAGGAACATAGAATCAAGACTATTCTACAACGACACACAAAGTTCAAGACAATGAAGACAGAAGACCTAATCACGTGGTGCATCATTCGAATGACCACCCCTTAGGGGGAGATTGTTAGCATTAAAGAAATGTATAAAGAAGTGATGGCCATTCTCAATTAGGAACTTTGTAATGTATCATAGAATATATTTAATAGAATAGTCAATGAGCTTATGGTTTGGACTAATCTAATAGATTAGTATTTAGTATTAAGTCATGTATGTAATATAAGTCAAATCCAATCCATAAACAAAGCCCATGATCCAAGACTTTTAGGGCAACATGTAAGGAACTATATAAATGCCTCAAATGAGTCATTTGAGGTGTGTGCTTGAGTGTGTATTGTGTGTGTGTTTTAGTTATGACATTCTTCCATCTTTATCTCTCTAAACTATGCATATCTCAAGTCACCTAAGTGCCACATAGAGTTAGATCTAAGGTCCTACAAAGCGAGTGAGTAAATTTGTGTTTTTTTAGGATTTGACGGGTTTATCTTTAGTTTGGGGCTTAAAGTTTCCTTTATTATAAGGTGCGTTTTAAAGTGGTTGATAATTCGTAGCAGCGTGTAGCAAAACTGATTTTGATTATATGATTATCTAAGGGACGAATAATTGCTTTAGGGGTAGCTGCGACTACCCGACTACGATATGTTCTGATTAGTTAAATGTAAACTACTAAATGATTAGAATCAGCAGAGATATGTATCCAAACACTATCTTAAAGCTCGTTTTGTTACAGTTATCATCTTCTGATATTGATTATTCCATGTCACGTGATTGCTTTCAAAATACAATGCTAATAAATTCTTATCTAGTGTGCCCAGCACATGATACAGAGTATTGTATTTGGAGTTCAGATGATGATACATGCTGCCGCTAATATCATTTATTTTATTTAGAATTGCTGTTCGGTGATTCGATAACAATAAAAATTAGATTCTAAAATTGACCTTATCTTCTGCAATCGAACAATGAGAGGTTCTTTTATTTAGTGTCTTTATGTTTCTAGATTTTCTTACAATAGAAAGGAATTATGCAATATATGAAAAAGGCTAAAAGAAAACACAACACCAAACGCATATATGATATATAGATGCTCATATGCCCTAGCTCTATAACCTTTCGAGCCTCTTGGTTCTATTATGTTTACCACCTTTGCTATGGTTAAATCCTTTAAACTTCATCTTGATTCTTTGGCAAAGGGTTAGTTTAGGGAGCGATACGTAAAACCCGAGTGAATCCAGAAACCACCCGCTTCTTCCATAAAGACCTACAATGTAGCTTCCTTTTGTCAAGAAATTGAAGGGTGTCCCTGACTCAACCCCAAATGGCCCATATGTCCTTTGATTGGTCTTAAATGTGAGTGATCGAATTACAGGGCCGGCTCCATAGACCACAGGAGAATAGTGCCCACTAACACCTAACAAAACCTCCTCAGGAAATCGCAGCTTAATCTGAAATTAATCCATAAGAAATCACATTATTTCATATAAAGCCTTTCTAAAAAATTATTTTTCATATAAATTGATGATAAAGTATACTAAGATTTGTCGGGAGTGTTGTACCTGAGCACTTTTGGTTCCACCCATGCCTCCATGTTTTTCAGCAAGTAAGGGTTTAACATTGTCATCATATGTCACACGGATCAAGTCTATGCAACTGCCGTATATAAGAGAGATCTCTCTAATTCCATCGTGTTCTCCATCATCCCAATGATTCCCGAAGTTTCCTCCCCACGGTCCAAATAGTATGCTCTTCTCCTTCTGTATCTAAACAAATGATCGAGATCATGCATGAAAATTTATGAAAAATTTGGTTAGTAGGGGGATTCTAGTAAGTTGTAGATCAAATTAAGCATATGGTAAGGTATATCATACCATGGCGAGTCAAAAAATTTATTGTCTAAAAGAGTAGCCTTCAAAGAACGATGTAGCTACGTGTAGCTTGTACCAGATATTTCTGTTTGATTGTTTGGCACCCAATTGCTTAGTATATATATAAAGAGAAAAGTACTGCCAAGCTAGGTATCTGATTCCTTACTATATATATAAAGAGCAAAGAAAGTACTATCGAGGTAAGCATCCAATTCCAGTCAAATGCAAAGGTATTTGTTTAATGCTAAGCATACACAAAACATGCATTATTACTAATTCCATTACATAAAACATGCATTATTACTAATTCCATTATATAACACATGCACCATATTTGTTGATTGAACAGGAAGAATAGTTACCTTCCAGAACACCCTGCTCATAAATCTCGCTTTTCTTTTGTATACAAATCTTGCCAAAATTCTGAGATATTTCAAGTTTCAACTCCTTTAGACACCACACCACCTTCCTTTGTAATTTCATTATGAACAGAAACAAATACTACAATCAAAAAAAGGTACGTGGATTGAAGTCGCCAAGTGATTTACATTTTTTTATGAATGATTTTTTCTGCATCTGTTTATGATTCTAAGATTTGGGTGGTGATTGGAAGTGGTAGCTGGTAATGGTGAGCTAACAGTGATACACATAAAACTTTCATGAAACAAGATCACAGAGTATTCAAAATAATTATTACTAAGATTAATACTAAGACAAAGTTTAGATAACTTTTAAATAAATTTTGAACAAAGTCCTACATTAATCAACACAGTTTTTAAATTTGTGTAGTCTTTAGCAAATGTTTTTAATATTCTTAGTTTTGAGTATGAAACTCACACAATCACCGAATATTCATTGACAAATGATTTATCATCCTAAAATTAGTTCTGAAACTCTTCTAAGCATATGATCATGATAAATGCAAAATTAAAGTATAAAAATTAATCCGTTGAACAAATGAGTTACCCCCGATTATCCTCTTGCCCCAACGTGGTTGTTACGCGTCTCGACAGTAAAGCAAAACTGACAACAGTTAGTAACTCGGTCTATGGGATTGATTGTGAAGATACTTGAATCGAATTTGAATGACGTTAATTTGAAAAAGATGAGTGAAACTATGCATCAGTTTGAAAGCAGTTTGTGAATATGGAAGTGCATGCTGAGTTAATTGAGAGTTCAATAGCGGAAAGTGCAATTTTATCAACTCTAGAATGGTTTGGAAGTGTTGGTTGGGTTGCCGCTGGAAATGGGGCATACAGTTGCTGTGAATAGGAGTGAGAAGGTTGAGGTGGATGATTTGGATAGGAGACTTACAGCTCTTAAAGCCTGTTGGGTAAATTTATGTTTGTTCTGAGATAGGGTTGTTAATTACGTATGATTTACTATATATGTTTTCACATTGTGTTTATATAATTTGGATTTAATTAATCGATGTTTCGTATGGTCTTTAGCTTTTATGCCACCTATAAGCGGAAACTAATGAATTTACATATATGTGGTGTCTGAAATTGTATTTATAAGGCGCGTTTTCAAGTAGTTGATAATTTGTTTGAAGTATTTGAGTGTAGTGAAACAAATTTTTATTGTATGATCAGTGAGGGGTCAAATAATCACTTCAAGGGTAGCTGCAACAAAATTGAATTCTGATTATTTTGAGGTTCTTTTACAGGTGAACTAGTATCGAAATTTGACGAATAGTGAGAACTGATCATATTATCGAACTACACACAGTGGAGCACGTCCAATCACTATCCAACATCTCTTTTAATGCTGATTATTGCATGTTACATAGTCAAATTTAAAATGCAATATACAGTAGCAAAGAGCCATTGCAAATAGTTCAACCCAGGGCAATGATATGTGAAAATGGTATTTTTTTTAAGAATTGCTGTTTCGTGATTCGATATCAGTGAAAATTAGATTCCAGGATCTTGTTTATTGTATATTAGCAGAATCATTGCATAGAAAGTGTATATGATAATTTGACGCTGCAACCGAATATTGAGAGATTCTTTTATTTATTGTCTGCTTTTAGACTAAGATATTGTTACAATAGAAAAGAACTTATGCGATACATGAAAAAGGCTAAAGAAAACATCACACCAACCACATATATGATATGTAGATGCTAATATGCCCTAACTTTATAACCTTTCAAGCTTTTTGGCACCATTTTGCATAGCAAAAGGGTTAAATCCTTTAAACATCATCTGGATTCGTTGCAAAAAGGTTTGTTTAGGGGGTGATAAGTAAAACCCGAGTGAATCTAGAAACCACCCGCTTCTTCCAAACAGACCTGCTATGTAGCCTCCATTTGTCAAGAAATTGAAGGGTGTTCCTTCTTCAACCCCAAACGGACCATAAGTCCTTTTATTGCTCTGGAAAGTGAGTGATCGAATCACAGGGCCTCCTCCATAGACCACAGGACAATAGTGCCCACTAACACTTATCAAAACCTCCTCAGGAAATTGCAGCTTAATCTGAAATTGATCCATAATAAACTGCATTATTCTATATACAGTTTAGAATAATGTACACTAAGATTTGGCCAAAATGTTGTACCTGAGCATTTTTGGTTCCACCAATGCCTCCATGTTTTTCAGCCAGTAAAGGTTTAACATTGTTATCGTATGTCACTCGTATAGAGTCTATGCAATTACTGTATACAAGAGTGATCTCTCTAATCCCACTGTGCACGCCATCATCCCATTGATTGCCTCCATTTCCTCCCCATGGTCCCGATAGCATGATGCTCTTATCCTGTTGTATTTATATCAGTAAGATCATGGACTCTAAAAAAATTTAAGCACACAGAAAGGGGAGGGAATTCATACCATTGCGAGTAAAAAATAAAGTTGAGTGAAAGAGAAGCCTGATATGAAATACGCAAATGCTGTAGCTTGTATCAAGTAATGGTGTGTTATCGTTTTGAGCCCAAATTGCTGACAATATATATAAAGAGCAAACAAAGTACTACAGTGCTAAGCATCAGATACCAGTCTAAAATAAAGGTATTTGTTTAATGCTAAACATACTTAAAACATGCACTGATTCTGATTCCATTTTGCCAACACATGCAGGTGTTTGTTACATAAAACATGCATGGACCGTATTTATGGATTAGCAAGGGACAAAATTTACCTTCCAGAACACTTTTAAACACCCTGTTCAAGAATCTTGCTTTTCTTTTGCATACAAATCTTGGCAAGATTCTGAGATATTTCCAAGTTCGGCTCCTTTAGACACCACCTTCTTTTGTAACATCTTTATGAACAGAAACAAGTACCACAGTCAAAGCAAGGTAAGTGGACTGATGTAGCCACGTGATTGACCTCGTTCATGAATGAGTTTTCGTTCATGCATTTGTTTACGATTCTCAGATTTCTTGGAAATGGTGGCTGGCAATGGTAAGTATTCGGTATAAATCATTAGTATATACTAAAAGTGTAAGTTCTAACAGATTAATCTCAAATGGATCGAATAAAAAGTTTAGCTAAAAAGAAAACAGTTTGAAAGTACCCCAAGGTCCATTATCAATTAATACATGATACAACAACCTAAATTATTTTGTTAAAATTTATAAGAGTTGTTATTTCACTACCCAAGTTTTTTGTATTGGGATAATTCCGAAAATGCCCCAGTAGCCCAATGCTTTTTCTTTTCTGGACGGAATATTTTGCCTTTGCTTTTCTAGACCAGTTGCTCTGGGCAACTTGCTTTAGCCAACCATGTGTCGCCACTTGTCCGACATGAAATACACCAGTTGCCCAAAAAGTACACCAGTTGCCCAAAAAGTACACCAGTTGCCAAAAAAGTACACAAATTTCCCTACCTTGTAATCCGTAAAGCACACTTGTCACTTACGGATTTTAGTTGCCCAAAAAGTACAGCTTACCCTGGTCTAAAAAAGCAAAACCAAAAGATTCCGTCTAAAAAAGCAAAAGCATTGGACAAATGGGGCATTTTCGGAATTATCCCTTTTTTATTTATGTTTATTGTTGCAAAAGATGTTATTTTGAAGTATTTATTTATTTCACTACGGTTTAACATCAGGTTTGCTTTTTAATTTTGAACTATTTAAAATTTGTTTCGTTACAGTGTATATATGATTGCTTTGGGCGGTAGGATGGCAAAGCCCTTGTATGATATCGATGTGTCTAAAACTGCTCTTATCTGCAAAAGATGAGTGAGGCTATGGATCAGTTTGAGAAACAGTTAGTGAATATGGAAGTGCAGGCTGAGTTTATGGAGAGTTCGATGGTTGGAAGCCAGGTAGTATGAGTTCGAGGACTCCGGAAGGAGAGGTTAATATTTTAATGCAGCAAGTTGCGGAGGAGTATGGTTTGGAAGTGTCGGTTGGGTTGCCGAAAGCGGTTGGGCAAGTGGTGAACGGGACTGAGAAAGTTGTTGTGGGAGAGGAGGATAATTTGGGTAGGCGACTTGCTGAGATTCAAGCCGGGAGTAAATTTATGGTTGTTTCTGATTTTGGATTTGTGCTTTTTTGGATTGAGTACAGTTTTATGTAAATTTGATTTGCCATTTACATTTTCTGATACTTAGAACTAGTGAACTTGCATATATGTCGTGTTTGAAATTTGGTTCATAAGTTGCGTGTTTAGGTAGTTGAGATCAGTCTGAGCATGGTGAAACCAATTTTGATTTCTGTATATGATTATTGACAGGGTCATGTTATCGCTTTTGGATAACCACATTAAGGGTGCCTGCAACAAAAATACGAAGTATACTGTAGTGATTTTGATTACCGCATCATTATTTAAACAGCTTGTTTGATTTTGACTATTGCTTGTTAATTACAGTTGAAATGGATATATCATAGTAAGTGGTTATTCGGAATAGTTAGTTTAGTCTCCTTGGGACATGATATGTGGATATATATATTGTATTTGGGTTCAGATGATGTTACATTCCGCTGGTGATGTCATTATTTTTATATAGAATTGTTGTTTGGTGATTCGATAACAAATACTTACAGATTCTAGAATTGAGTTTATGGTATGTTCGTACAATCATTACAAAGTGTAGATAAAAAATTTGCCGCAGCTTCTGCAATCGAACAATAAAAGATTCTCTTATTTAGTGTCTTTATGTTTCTAGATATTGCTACAATTGTATGGAACTTATGCAATACATGAAAAAGGCTAAAGAAAACACAACACCAAATGCATATATGATACATAGATGCTCATATGCCCTAACTTTATAACCTTTCGAGCCTCTTGGTTCTGTTATATTTACCATCTTTGCTATGGTCAGATCCTTTAAACTTCATCTGGATTCTTTTGGAAAGCGTTAGTTTAGGGGGCGATACGTAAATCCCGAGTGAATCCAGAAACCACCCGTTTCTTCCATAAAGACCGACGATGTAGCCTCCATTTGTCAAGAAATTGAAGGGTGTCCCTGCCTCAACCCCAAATGGCCCATATGTCCTTTGGTTGGTCTTAAATGTGAGAGATCGAATGACAGGGCCAGCTCCATAGACCACAGGACAATAGTGCCCACTTACACTTATTAGAACCTCTTCAGGAAATCGCAGCTTAATCTGAAGTTAATTCAAAAGAATTTACATCATTTCATATACAACTTAAGATAAGTATACCAAGATTTGGCCAGAATTTTGTACCTGCGCACTTTTGGTTCCACCCATGCCTCCATGTTTTCCAGCCAGTAAGGGTTTAACATTGTCATCATATGTCACACGGATCGAGTCTATGCAACTACTGTATATAAGAGTGATCTCTCTAATTCCATCATGTTCGCCATCATCCCAATGATTCCCGCACTTTCCTCCCCATGGTCCATATAGTATGCTCATCTCTTGGTGTATCTAAACAAATGAGACCGTATTTGAAAATTTTGAAAAGAAGGTGGTTAGTAAGGCATTAAAACAAGTTCTAGATCAAATTAAGCATATGGTGAGGGATATCATACCATGGTGAGTCAAAAAATTTATTTGTTGTCTGAACGATGTAGCCTTCAAAGAACGATGTAGCCAAATGTGGCTTGTACCAAATATTTAGGTTTAATTGTTTTGCACCCACTTACTTAGTACATATATAAAGAGCAGAGAAAGCACTATCGAGGTAAGCATTTGATTCCGCTCAAACGCAAAGGTGTTTGTTTAATGTTAAGCATACATAAAACATGCACGTACTGTTTCTGATTCCATTACATAAAACATGCACTGTTTCTGATTTCATTACATAAAACATGCGCACTGTTTCGATCTGATTCCTCTACATAAAACATGCACTGTTTCGATCTGATTTCTTTTCTTTAAACATGCACCATATTTGTGGACTAAAAAGGGAAAATAGTTACATTCCAGAACACCCTGCTCATAAATGATTCTTTTCTTTTGAATACAAATCAAGTCAAGATTCCTGAGATATTTCCAGTTTCAGCTCCTTTAGACACCACACCACCTTCCTATGTAACATCTTTTAGAATAAAAACAAATACTTCAATCAAATCAAGGAAGTGATTCGAAGCCACGTGATTTACCTTTTCCGCATTTGTTTATGAATCTCAGATTTGGGTGGTGGCTGGCAATGGTGAGCTAACAGTGATACATGCACCACAAAGTTTCATGAAACAAATTCACAGAGTATTCAAAATAAATTATTACGAAGATTGATACTAAATTCTAAATAAATTTCTTCATTAATTGTTAAAATGGTAACAAAACCATTAAACACAAGATGTAATCACCCAACCAACCACCCCTTTGGTGATCTATTCTTTTATTATAACAATAAACACAGTAGACTTGTCCTCAACACGGATTCAAGTCAAGTACAATACAAAGAGAAATATAGCAGTCCCTCTATAAGGTTCTGCTTACAACTCACCCATCACACAGTCATCTTTAAGTCTTGCATCATATACATCCCTTTTTAAGATCATCTCACATAAAGGGCCCTGCACACACCATTTATCATACCATGCAGATGCTATCTTTCCATCTCCTATCTGAAACATTACATGAGGTCTTATTTTCCCTCTAAGTCCCATATACTCCTTCCTTTAAGTTTTACTACATTGACCCATTTGACCTATAATGTTTCTTTTTTAGCTGCAATGTTCCACAAGTGTTTGGATAGCAATGATTCATTCTACAATGCTACACAAGTGTTTGGATAGCAGTGCTTCATTCTAAAGATTTAATGGCTTAATTCCAGACCACCTTGGCTTTTTGGCCTGCACACTAATTTCCATGCTACCTTAGCCTGACCTTGTTTATACTCTCCTTGACTCCAAAGGAAGTTTTTAAGGATAGTGTTAATCTCTTTTATCACATTCTTAGGAATTTGGCACACAGCAGCCCATTACACTTGCATAAATGATAGAACAAAAGATATTAGTTGAAGCCTTCCAGCATAGGATAAAGCTCTATTTTTCCAGTCTTGAACTTTCCTTTTGACTTTATCAACAAGTCCTTTGCAGTCATTCACATTCAGTCTTCTAGCAAGCAAAGGAACTCCCAAGTATTTCATTGGCAATTTTCCTACACAGAAAGACATAACTTGAAGAATATCCTGTTTTTCTCCTTCTTTTAGACTCCTAAAGAAAATAGTGCTCTTCCCCAGGTTAGGATGAAGGCCAGACCATTTGCTGAATGTTTCAAAAGAGCTTTGTATGACTTTCACATATTCTATATCTCAATTACATAACACCAGAAGGTCATCAGCAAAGCACAAATAAGGTGTTTAACTTTTATGCCACATGAAAGTGAAAACTAATGAATTTGCATAATGTGGTGTTTAAAATTTTCATTAAAAGGCGCGTTTTCAAGTAGCTTATAATTTCTTCAAAGTATTTGAGCATAGTTAAAAACAGATTTTGATTGTATCATACAATACTTCAGGGGTAGTTGCAACAAAATTGAATCCAGATTATTTTTAGGTTCTTTTACATGTGAACTAGTATTGAAATTTGACAAATAGTGAGAACTGATCATATTATTGAAGTGAAGCACGTCCAATCACTATCCAAACAGCTCTTTTTTAATGCTGATTATTGCATGTTACATAGTCAAATTTAAAATGCAATGCTAAACTGTAGCAAAGAGCTATTGCAAATAGTTCAACCTAGGGCATGATATGTGAATATGGTACTTTTATTTAGAATTGTTGTTTCGTGATTCGATATCAATGAAAATTAGATTCCAGGATCTGGTTTATTGTATATCAGCAGAATCATTGCTTAGAAAGAGTATATGATAATTTGACCCTGCAACCGAATATTGAGAGATTCTTTTATTTAGTGTCTTTATGTTTTTAGACTAAGATATTGTTACAATAGAAAGGAACGTATGCAATACATGAAAAAGGCTAAAGAACACATCACAACAACCACATATATGATATGTAGATGTAATATGCCATAACTCTATAACCTTTCGAGCCTTTTGGCACAATTTTTTATAGCAAAAGGGTTAAATCCTTTAAACACCGTCTGGATTCTTTGAAAAAGTGTTGGTTTAGGGGGCGATAAGTAAAACCCGAGTGAATCTAGAAACCACCCACTTCTTCCAAACAGACCTACAATGTAGCCATTTGTCAATAAATAGAAGGGTGTTCCTTCTTCAACCCCATAGGGCCCATACATCCTTTTATTGCTCTTGAAACTGAGTGATCGAATCACAGGGCTTCCTCCATAGACCACGGGACAATAGTGCCCACTAACACTTATCAAAACCTCCTCAGGAAACTGCAGCTTAATCTGAAATTGATCCATAAGAAACTGCATTATTCTATATACAGTTTAGAATAACGTACACTAAGATTTGGCCAGAATGTTATACCTGCGCATTTTTGGTTCCACCAATGCCGCCATGTTTTTCAGCCAGTAAAGGTTTAACATGGTTATCGTATGTCACACGGATAGAGTCTATGCAACTACTGTATACAAGAGTGATTTCTCTAATCCCACTGTGTATGCCATCGTCCCATTGATTACCTCCATTTCCTCCCCATGGTCCCGATAGCATGATGCTCTTATCCTGTTTTAACTATACCAGTAAGATCATGAACACTAAAAAAATATAAGCACACAGAAAGGGGAGAGAATTCATACCATTCCGAGTAAAAAAAAAAAAAAAAAAAGTGGAGTGAACGACAAGCCTGATACGAAATATGCAAATGCTGTAGCTTGTATCAAGTATTGTGTACGTTATTGTTTATTTGTTTTATGCCCTGACAGTATATATAAAGAGCAAAGAAAGTACTACAGTGCTAAGCATCCGATTCCAGTCTAACAAAAAGTTACTTGTTTAATACTAAGCAAACTTAAAACGTGCATTACTTTTTATTCAATATTTCTGACACAGGTGTTTGTTATATAAAACATGCATGCACCATATATTTGTGGCCGGATTAATAAGGGAGAAAAGTTACCTTCCAGAACACCATAAATAGGTTGGAGCTGATGCATTCACGGCTCCATTCTGTTAATCCACAGCAAACACAAGTGAGATTACGATTATACCCTTGGAATTCATTCAAACAAAATTTTGTTACTTCTCTTTCTGATTAAAAATAGTGTTTAAATGTGAGCATTCAACAAATCTATCAATTCGGCTACATTGGCGTGTTTGAGTAAATCATTAGTAAATTCACAACTGAATCAAATGTGACCAATAATGGAGTACATGATAATTGTATCAAATTTTGTTTCGGTTGCAATATATCCGACTCTGGTTCGGTTCCTTTTTTGGTTCTTTCAAATTGGAATACAACTACAACATGGACTACTTTTGGCGGGGACAAAACTGCCCCTTTCTGCGGGGACTTCTCCCCGCCAAACACTTTCCACGGGGCCGTGTCCCCGCCGAAAATTCCCCGCCAAAACACCCTCGCTGTTACCTTTCGGCGAGGACAGTTTCGTTTTTTGGCGGGGACATGTGGGACCCACACTGCCAGCGTGGACATTTTGGTCTGGTCAAACGTTGCCAGCGTGGCACAACATTTTGGCGGGGACATAAGTAGTTTACACTGATTACAATTAGTGTCTTAAACACTAATATAATTAATATTAAACACACTTTTGGCGGGGACATGTCCCCGCAGAAAAGTGCATCCATAGTACTCTGACCATATTTTTGACGGGGACATGTCACCGCTAAAAACCATGACACCCATACTCTGACCATACTTTTAGCGGGGACATGTCCCCGCTAAAAACAACTGACCCATTTTGAAGCATATTGCTGCAAAATAAGTAATTTCTAGTTTTTTAACAGAATTTTTTCGGAAAAAATCCACAACATTACAACCTGTATATAATCATGCTACAACACCACAAAAGACACTCACATCACAAATTCACCAAACATAATATTATACATATCCAAATTCGCTAAAAGTTTACATAATCATGCATTTGTATCCAAATTCACCAAAAATGGTTCAAAAACCGTTATCACATGATCATCTACAAAACTATACCTAATTAAGTTAGCTATCCGCCATAAGCTACAAAACTATACGCGGGAACAATGTAGCGGGAATCCTAACATGTTAAACTACATAAACACATAATAATCCATGAAACTATCCAAACATTTGTCCATAACCCCAAAACAAATATAAATCAACACAAACAACCCATACGCTACTCCTGAGTCCCTCCACTCCCCCCACTAGCCCCACTCCCCTCTTGGGTATCTCTAGACTCACCTTCTGTAGCCTCGTGGGATCCTGATGTTGTCGACAGAGTCGCTAGCTCCTGGGGAAACCCGGTTGTGTCTTAGCCCACCCCACCAACATATCAAGGATGGTTATGACAAATGGCAAATTAGGGAGCCATTTTGAAAACCCGCATTACGTAAAAGTTCGTTTATAAATTTTGGTTTGAAATTTTATTTGTAACGACCTTGTAAAACCTATATTGTGGTTGATTATATTTAAAATCTTTATGG
This sequence comes from Artemisia argyi, assembly GCA_030686995.1. Taxonomy (NCBI): domain Eukaryota; kingdom Viridiplantae; phylum Streptophyta; class Magnoliopsida; order Asterales; family Asteraceae; genus Artemisia; species Artemisia argyi. The sequence continues at coordinate 11,219,006 of CM060690.1, forward strand.
AATCAAGATTTGGATTATCGATGTGACATGAATTTATTTCGAGATTTTCACTTTGGCACTACGTTGACTCCGGCACCAGATAACCTAACAAAAATTTAATGTTTTGAATTACGGTTCGACTATATATTTATTTATTGAACGTATTGTGATATTTTAAAGTTTTGGGAACGAGCTCGGTTCGAGAAAGAGTTGAAATATTTAAAAAAAAAAAAAAAAAAAAAAAAAAAAAAAAAAAAAAAAAAAATTACGGGTTTTAGTCCGTGTAATTTACACCTAGCCACCTTACCCTTAAATGTTAATAATACTTTTATTATTATTATTATTATTATTATTATTATTATTATTATTATTATTATTATTATTATTATTATTATTATTTTATTTTTTTTATATATATAACCATCACTTTATTGAAAAACAAATAGGATTTATTATTATTATTATTATTATTATTATTATTATTATTATTAACTACAAAGAAAGAAAAGAAAATAAAATAAAAAGAGCAAACTACAAAATCGTCCTTGTGTTTTCCTGGTCATCACACACACTAACACAAACATACCAACACTCTCACCTCATCTCTCTCTCCCTCTCATTTAACCTAGCCGCCGCCGCCACCTAAACCGGCCACCACAGCCACCACCGCCACTCCCACACCCAAAATATCACCACCAAATTAATCCTTTCATCAAGATCTATCATTTGGTATAACTCACGTGCGATTTGGATGACCCTAACACCTCGAAATCACCACCACCGCCACATAAACACCACCTTTTTCATCTTTCTTGTTGGGTTTTTGAAGAAAATATTATTTGGAGTCGTTTTGAAGGTGAGTGGCCATGATTTTCACATCGTGTGCCTCGATTTGGGTTTGAAACCGTGGCTACACGAGTTATTTTTTATGGGTTCGAATTTATATAATTGGGAAATGTTATTTTGATAATAATGATGCGTTTGGTATCCGGGTTTTGGTTTTTGTTGATGGGTCGAGGCACGACTGAGAGCTAATGCTCTCAGCTTGTGTTCTTGTCGGACTAACTTTGGGTTCTTGATGATTATTTAGTCCTTGGTCATTGATTTGTGGATGTTTGGATTATTATTTTGATGATTTGATGAGTTGGTTGTTTAGAAACCACCATTTTTTGTTGTTTGGTTTTGAGGCCGACGACCCAAAGAGTCGGTTTGGTTTTGGTTTGAGCTCTCTAGAGCTAGCCGAGACCCTAGAGGTCTCGGGTGGGACCCACACGACTTGTGGTGAAGCTTTGACTCGGGTTTGACTTGGTAGGTCGACCCGTAAGGTTAGTATTTTGATAATTGTTATGTTATGAATTTTATGGTTTATATTTTTGTTAGTATTAGTATTGTTACTAATATTAAATTGAGATTGATGACGAGATGTTATGGACTCATGGTATATTTTGGAGATGTGTTGACGAAAAGAGTATTTGGAAACCGGTTATGAGACGGTTAACTAGATCGACGGAGATAGGTTAGTCGGGTGCCGTAGTCGGACCCTATTGTTGTAGCACGTGTTATAGGAATTGTTGGACGGAGATAGATTACTTGGTTGTGTTGTTTAATTTTTACTTGTACTTGGACAATGAGCCGAGAGTGATGACTCGGACATGTGACCATCTATATGACTCGATAATTATTTATAATCAAACATAAATAATGAAACTCGTAATAATATTATTAATAATATAAACGTTTATATAAGAATATAGACATGAAAACGCATATATAACTATATAAGTGCGTATATTAAAAATAAAACGATCACGAGTAATATTATAATAATGCGATGATATATATTATACTATATGAATAGTGTAATAAATGTCGGGAACGTTATTGTAATTAAACAACTATAAATGACGAGGAAATCTATAACGTTAGATAATTATATTAAATAAAATATATAATCTTGGAGTGATATATTAAGTAAATGAATATGGGGGATTACCAAGTCGAAGGATTTGATAAACTTCGATGATTTATTTAAATAATATATTGGGTTAATATTAGACCTATAGATGGTTTTATCATTCTTTTGTTGTGACTTCTTGTTTTGAGTTGTGTCGACCCTCCACCCGCATGGATACCAAACGTCAAACTCCAAACTAATACGAGAATAATACGAGAAATGGATTTTCGGAAAGTAAAATGGAATACGTTCGGGATTGGGAATAATTGATTTTTAGTAAATGATCCTGAAACGAGTTTATATTGTTAGGAAGTGCCGAGCCCGTAGTTGCCGTCATTTGAGTTGCTATACTTCTTACTTCTACCGATTTCTTCTTGCTGATTTCTGGACTTAAGGTGAGTCATAGCCCCACTTTTACTCTTGAACTTTGTTTTCAATACTTGGGGAGAGAAACGTGCAAATTATTTTATGTGGACTATTATCGCTTTTATTTTTCAAAACTTGCTATGCTTATGGAACTAGGATGTTATGTCAACCTTAGTCACATAGTGAATTATCGCGTGTGGACTAGATATGGTTAGACGAATGTTACAACAACCTTAGTCACATAGTGAACCATCACGTGTGGACTAGATTTGGTTAGATGAGTTACATCAACCCTAGTCACATAGTGAACCATCGCGTGTGGACTAAATAATGGTTGGATTATGAGATTGGCTTATTTGAGGATTTTGGATGATCTATAGTGTGCACTATAGGATTTTGCGTTGAGGATTGAGGCCTAGTCCAGCTAGCAAGCGTTTTGCATATATGTCCACTTGATTGAATTACGAATATAAACCTATGATCTCACCAGCGAAAGCTGACTTTTAGCACGTTTTCTCAGGTAATTAAGTGATGAACTTGGATGCTTGGATTGGAGGTTTGGCTTGGCTATGCGGTTAAGGATCTATTTTTCTAAAAACTCTGATATGTAATGTTGGACCTACTTTTATTACTTTTGGGCCTTACTTGGATAAATTTGGGATGAATGTAAACTTTAAAACCCCGTTTTGGTTGTGTTTTACTTATGTTTACTTTATCTCGTTCTTTCATGACTTTGAATAGATACCAATCCTCGTAGCACCCCGAATGCTTGTTGAGTCTTCCGCTGTACCAAATTTTGGGGGTGTTACAGATTGGTATCAGAGCCAGGTTATAGAGAACTAGGTAAATAAACACCTAAACTATAACCGAATTTTTATAGAAATCGATCCTCGACCAATGCCTGCCAGCCCACCAAGCCGAAGCATCTTCGATTATTTTGAGGTATTATGAGATAATAAATTGATATGAGATTTTTGAGATGGTTTGAGAATATGGGATATATTGATTATGTGATATGATGGCGTTTTGAGGAATTATATGGCTTAATTGTTTTATAAATGTTTTAGTAATGCGGTATTTGAAATTCTTTATTGAGATTATATAATTGGGATTTTATGATGATTTTTGATACGGTATTTTGAGTTCGCGGTTTAGTTGTTTTGAAACACTTACACCTACCCTACGCCGTTGTCACAGACTATGGCCTCCCGTACGTTCGATGTTACTGAGGATATTCTTACTGCACCTGTTCACCCAGCACAGATCACCATGGCTCCTGATGATCCCTACAGGATTGCCATGCATTCAGCTACTTCATCACCGACAGCTTCTACTTCTGCACCACCTGCTGCATCTACTTCTCAGGGACCCTCATCTTCTCTAGGGCTCCCTGGAACTTTGAGACAGCTTACCCTTCATCAGGCTTTGGCTCGTGTGGCTTCGGCACGCATGTCTGTGCGTCTTTCGTCACCACCCATGCACATTGATGCTCACGCTCTTCTGTCAGATGCACCACCCACATCATTGCGTCGTCGTTCTAGATCACCTACCTCATCACCACATGGTTCACCTGTTAGGAGACGATGATTGATGGAGTACTCTTCAGATGAGGAGGAGGAGGAGTACGAGGGTGAGGATGAGGATGAGGCTGATGACCCTCAGGAGGCTGAGTAGGGAGATGATGACCCACAAGAGGGTGAGGAGGAGGATGATCCTCATGAGGAGGAGATGCGTGACGATGATGGTTTGCTAGCACAGCCAGCTCATGCTGAAGAGCCTGATTCCCCGATACATCCGTTAGAGCCTGTTTCACTTGATCACCCATTTTTGTTTGATTCACCACCTGGTAGTCCCATGGCGTCGGACGCGCCATCTGAGGTTTCTGCTGAGCATGCAGAGTTGGGTGAGACCGGTAGGATGTGGACATAGATTACTACACAGGGCGAGAGGATCTCGCAGTTGTCTGACCGACTTGAGATGGTTATTGGACAGTTTATCACCGACTTGAGAGTTGATATGACCACTGTCGTGGGCAGGACGATAGCGATGAGGAGAGGCTTGATGCAGATTGAGAGCTTACAGAGAGGTTTCATCACAGCTCGCGAGGCATATCGCAAGCTGTGGCAAAGAAACACTGAGCTGGAGAAAGAGGTAGCGGACCTCAAGAGAGATAGCGATACCTATAGTGTGGAGTTAGGATCATTGTGGAGAGAGTTGGATGGATTTAGGCAGGAGTTGAGGAGCCTACACTAGCATAGTGGCTAGATAGTTAGATTATGTGGTTATGTTACTTTCTACACCGAGGAGTGTTCGGTTAGAAAAGCTAGTTATCTTATTTTGATGTATTCCCATTGGATATTCGTCTCGTTTGGAACGATTTATATCTTTTGTGTCTTCTGTAGTTGGAACGATATTGGATCACTATTTGTATAGATGATGGTTATTATTTTATGATGTTATGTGATTTTTGGATTTTATGGAAATTGAGTTCCTATTCGCCTTATTGTAATCTTGTGGTGTATTGTTGATATTCTTCCCATTTCTTGGCTTCATTTATTCAATTCTTGCTGAGCGTATGGTAAGTGCTATCGAAGACTTACGAACCTTATATGATGTTTCAGATCAATGGCTGTACGACGAAACCCTGTCAGAGCTACCCGAACTGGAACTGCCGCGACTACCCCTGGTCGCCGAGGACGCCGTCCTACTCGGAATGTTGAAACCCCTACTCCTTACAATCTGGACACCACCAACCGCAACAACAGGAATCAAAATGTCAATGTTCAGGGAGACAATGATCATGTGCCACCTAATGCACCTACTGTGGATCAAGCAATGATCAATCAACTTGTAGAACAACGAGTTGCTGAGCTACTAGCTGAGTAAAATCATTCCAACAACTCTGCTGGAACATTTCCACCTGTTCGTACTAATGGATGTAACTACAAGGAGTTTCGAATCTGTGGACCCATTGAGTTTGGGGGAACTGAAGGAGTGGTCTACTTGGTCAGGTGGATAGAGAAAACTGAGTCAGTGTTCAATGTCAGCAACTATGCGGAGAATGCAAAGGTAAAGTTTGCTTTTTTCACCTTTAAGGACAAAGCTTTAACTTGGTGGAACAATTACCGAAATTCGGTTGGGAGTGATGTGGCTTATGCCATGACTTGCGAGCAATTTAAGTCTTTGCTAATTCAGACTTATTGCCCAAGGAATGAGGTTAAGAAGCTAGAAATTGAGTTCTGGAATCACAAAGTGAAGGGTACTGATATGGTGACTTACAATCGTCGTTTCCAGGAGTTGGCCTTGCTTTGCCCCGATATGGTTAAGACTGAGACTCAAAAGATTGAGCGATATACCGATGGGTTTCCTGTGGCTACGAGGAATGATGTGATTGCTGCTAGACCTGCAAATATCCATGAGGCAATCACAATCGCTCAAAAATTAATGGATTCGTTGGAATTGGAAGGAGCTGATAAGGATAAGAATGGGAAGAGAAAGAGAGACCATCACTCTAAGGGTAAGGATCACCGAAACAAGCGACAAGCTCTTGCTAAGGCTTATGCTATTGGGGATGGAGATAAGAGGAACCAAAATGGTGATACACCCAAGTGTGGTCGTTGCTACCAGAATCATTCTGGACAGTGTAATGTAATATGTCAGAACTGCTCAAGAAAAGGACACACATCTAGGGATTGTAGGGCTCGACCTCTTGCTATGGTTCAAGCTACTCCTGAAGTGAGAAGTAAGGCGGATGTTACTTGTTTTGGGTATGGAAAGAAAGGACACTATAGGAATGAGTGTAGAGGATCGTGGAACCGAGGAAATCAAGGATAGGGTGGTAATGGGTACAATCATGGGAATCGTGGAGCTGGAGGAAACCATGGACGTCATGACAATGAGGACCAACATGTGGAAGCAGGAGCTGCTCATGGGAGAGTGTATGCACTCGGAAATGAGAGAGGGGAAGATCTGAACGTCGTTACTGGTACGTTCCTTCTCAATAATTGTTATGCTTCCATACTATTTGATACTGGTGCCGATAGAAGCTTTGTGTCCACTACGTTTGCACCCTTACTAGAAAAACCCCCGATGGTCTTAGGAATTGGTTATGATGTAGAGTTAGCTAACGGAAACATAGAAAGGATTAAAACTATCATTCGCGGTTGCACGTTAAATTTCTTGAATCACCCTTTCAACATAGATCTTCTACCCGTCACGTTAGGAAGTTTCGATGTCATCATTGGTTGTCGAAGTATCGTGCTCATATACTTTGCGATGAGAAGATCGTGTGTGTACCTTACGGAAAGGAGATTCTAAATATACAAGGAGATCGAAAAGGTTCAAGGAGTCCATCCCGATTAGCGGTCATCTCTTGCACTAAGTTACCGAAGCTAATGGAGAAAGGATGTCGTCTTTTCTTAGCTCAAATCTCTGAGAAAGGAGGGAAGGAGAAGAAAGAAAGATGCATTGGAGATGTGTCTATAGTTCATGATTTTCCGGATGTATTTCCCGATGATTTGCCGGGAATCCCTCCTACTAGACAAGTGGAGTTTCAGGTTGAGTTGATACCTGGGGCTGCACCCGTGGCACGGGCACCTTATCGACTTGCACCTACCAAACTGGAAGAGTTGTCGAAACAATTGGCGAAGTTAGCTGAAAAGGGATTTATACGACCAAGTTCTTCACCTTGGGGAGCCCCAGTTTTATTCGTGAAGAAGAAGGATGGATCGTTTCGTAAGTGTATTGATTACCGAGAGCTGAACAAGTTAACGGTGAAGAATAGATACCCGTTACCGAGGATCGACGACTTGTTCGATCAGCTGCAAGGATCGAGTGTGTATTCAAAAATTGATCTGAGGTCGGGGTATCATCAACTTAGAGTTCGCGAGGAAGCTATTCCAAAAACGGCTTTCAGAACCCGTTACGGGCATTACGAGTTCCAAGTGATGTCGTTTGGGTTAACTAACGCACCGGCGGTATTCATGGATCTCATGAATCGGGTGTGTAAACCTTACTTAGATAATTTTGTGATCGTGTTCATCGACGATATTCTAATCTACTCGAAGAGTGAGAAAGAGCATGAGGAGCATCTAAGACTTATCTTAGAATTGCTCAGGAGGGAGAAGCTGTATGCCAAGTTCTCCAAATGTGAATTCTGGATTCCGACGGTACAATTTTTGGGTCATGTAATTGATAGTCAAGGAGTTCATGTAGATCCCGCTAAGATTGAAGCGATTAAAGAATGGACTGCACCGACAACCCCAATTGAAGTTCGTCAATTTTTGGGTTTAGCCGATTACTACCGAAGATTCATTGAAGGATTTTCGAAGATAGCAAAACCGTTGACCAAATTGACTCAAAAGAGTGTTAAATATGAATGGGGGGGATAAGGAAAAGGAAGCATTTCAATTACTTAAGGAGATGTTGTGTAGTGCACCTATATTGGCATTGCCTGAAGGTAGTGAAGATTTCGTTGTTTACTGTGACACTTCTCATAAAGGTTTGGGAGCTGTGTTAATGCAACGAGAGAAAGTGATAGCTTATGCTTCCCGACAGCTCAAGAAGCACGAGAAGAACTACACCACCCATGATTTGGAGTTAGGTGCTGTGGTTTTTGCCTTAAGGATATGGAGACATTACTTGTATGGAACCAAGTGTGTTGTGTTCACTGACCACAAGAGTCTACAACACATCTTGAATCAAAAAGAGCTCAACATGAGACAGCGACGTTGTATTGAGCTGCTAAGCGATTATGATTGCGAAATCCGCTATCATCCCGGTAAAGCAAACGTCGTTGCTGATGCTCTTAGTCGAAAGGAGAGAATACCACCGTTACGAGTTAGGTCATTAGGAATGACTATAGTATCACCGTTACCGTCTCAAATATTAGAAACCCAAACGGAAGTGTTGAAAGCAGAAAACCGATCTGCTGAGAATATATTTGGGATGGCAGAAAATGAGAAGGGATTTGTTAAGCGTTCTGATGGAATATTATGTTTTGGAGACCGAAGTTGGGTACCATTGTATGGAGGAATTCGAGAGTTGATTATGCATGAGTCGCATAAGTCGAGATACACTATTCATCCTGGGTCTGACAAGATGTACCAGGATCTTAAGAAGTTATATTGGTGGCCAAACATGAAGGCAGATATATCATTGTACGTTAGCAAGTGCTTGACATGTTCAAAGGTTAAGGCCGAACATCAGAGACCGTCAGGATTATTGACGCAGCTAGAACTCCCGGTTTGGAAATGGGAGCGGATTACGATGGACTTTATTACCAAATTACCGAAGACAGCTAGCGGTTGTGATGCTATCTGGGTAATTGTGGATCGATTGACTAAGTCTGCTCATTTCCTAGCGATTAGTGAAGATGATAGTGTCGACAAACTTGCGAGGTTGTATGTGAAAGAAATTATTTCTCGTCATAGAGTTCCGATACTGATCATTTCTGATCGCGACAGCCGTTTCACGTCAGCTTTGTGGCGATCGCTTCAAACCGCTTTGGGGACGATACTTGATATGAGTACTGCATATCACCCCCAAACCGATGGTCAAAGTGAAAGGACTATTCAGACTTTGGAGGATATGCTTCGTGCATGCATAATAGACTTTGGTAAGGCTGGGAGAAGTATCTACCCCTTGCGGAATTCTCCTATAACAATAGCTACCACATAAGTCTTAAAGTTGCACCATTCGAAGCTTTATATGGTCGTAAATGTCGTTCGCCTATTGGTTGGGCAGAAGTTGGAGATAGCCAACTCACAGGCCCTGAGCTTATATTGGAGACTACTAAGAAAGTGACTCAAATTCGTGATCCATTACAAGCAGCTAGAGATAGGCAGAAAAGTTACGCCGATCAGAGACGTAAACCCCTAGAGTTCCGGGTTGGAGACAAAGTGATGCTGAAAGTCTCACCTTGGAAAGGAGTGATACATTTCGGGAAACGTGGGAAACTCAACCCCCACTACATCGGACCATTTCTTATTTTGGAAAGAATTGGGCCCGTAGCTTATCGGTTGGAATTACCACAGGAATTGAGTAAAGTTCACGATGTGTTTCATGTTAATAATTTGAAGAAGTGTCTTTCTGATGAGACGCCGGTTATACCGATGAAGGATATTCGAGTTGATGAAAAATTGAACTTTGTGGAAGAGCCGATTGAGATTTTGGATCGAGAGATTAAACGACTCAAGCGAAGTCGTATTCCACTCATCAAGGTTCGTTGGAATTCCCGTCATGGACCGGAATTTACGTGGGAACGTGAGGATGAGTTTCGAAAGAGATATCCGAAGCTTTTCACTTCGTAGATGGATTGTTCCGAGAGAAATCCGGGACGGGTTTCTTCTAAGGCTGGGAGGATGTGACAACTGGCAAATTAGGGAGCCATTTTGAAAACCCGCATTACGTAAAAGTTCGTTTATAGATTTATGTTTGAAATTTTATTCGTAACGAACTTGTAAAACCTATATTGTGGTTGATTATATTTAATATCTTTATGGAATCAAGATTTGGATTATCGATGTGACATGAATTTATTTCGAGATTTTCACTTTGGCACTACGTTAACTCCTGCACTAGATAACCTAACAAAAATTTAATGTTTTGAATTACGGTTCGACTATATATATTTTTATTGAACGTATTGTCATATTTTAAAGTTTTGGGAACGAGTTCGGTTCAAGAAAGAGTTAGAATATTTAAAAAAAAAAAGTTACGGGTTTTGGTCCGTGTAATTTACACCTAGCCACCTTACCCTTAAATGTTAATAATACTTTTATTATTATTATTATTATTATTATTATTATTATTATTATTATTATTATTATTATTATTATTATTATTATTATTATTATTATTATTATTATTATTATTATTATTAATATTATTATTATTATTATTATTATTATTATTATTATTATTATTATTATTATTATTATTGTTAACTACAAAGAAAGAAAAGAAAATAAAATAAAAAGAGCAAACTACAAAATCGTCCTTGTGTTTTCCTGGTCATCACACACACTAACACAAACATACCAACACTCTCACCTCATCTCTCTCTCCCTCTCATTTAACCTAGCCACCGCCGCCACCTAAACCGGCCACCACAGCCACCACCGCCACTCCCACACCCAAAATATCACCACCAAATTAATCCTTTCATCAAGATCTATCATTTGGTATAACTCACGCGCGATTTGGACGACCCTAACACCTCGAAATCACCACCACCGCCACATAAACACCACCTTTTTTCATCTTTCTTGTTGGGTTTTTGAAGAAAATATTATTTGGAGTCGTTTTGAAGGTGAGTGGCCACGATTTTCACATCGTGTGCCTCGATTTGGGTCTGAATCCGTGGCTACACGAGTTATTTTTTATGGGTTCGAATTTATATAATTGGGAAATGTTATTTTGATAATAATGATGCGCTTGGTATTCGGGTTTTGGTTTTTGTTGATGGGTCGAGGCACGACCGAGAGCTAATGCTCTCGGCTTGTGTTCTTGTCGGACTAACTTTGGGTTCTTGAAGATTATTTAGTCCTTGGTCATTGATTTGTGGATGTTTAGATTATTCTTTTGATGATTTGATGAGTTGGTTGTTTGGAAACCACCATTTTTTGTTGTTTGGTTTTGAGGCCGACGACCCAAAGGGTCGGTTTGGTTTTGGTTCGAGCTCTCTAGAGCTAGCCGAGACCCTAGAGGTCTCAGGTGGGACCCACACGACTTGTGGTGAAGCTTTGACTTGGGTTTGACTTGGTAGGTGCGTAAGATTAGTATTTTGATAACTGTTATGTTATGAATTTTATGGTTTATATTTTTGGTTAGTATTAGTATTGTTACTAATATTAAATTGAGATTGATGACGAGATGTTATGGACTCATGGTATATTTTGGAGATATGTTGATGAAAAGAGTATTTGGAAACCGGTTATGAGACGGTTAACTAGATCGACGGAGATAGGTTAATCGGGTGCCGTAGTTGGACCCTATTGTTGTAGCACGTGTTATGGGAATTGTTGGACGGAAATTGATTACTTGGTTGTGTTGTTTAATTTTTACTTGGACTTGGACAATGAGCCGAGAGTGATGACTCGGACATGTGACCATCTATATGACTCGATAATTATTTATAATCAAACATAAATAATGAAACTCGTAATACTATTATTAATAATATAAAGGTTTATATAAGTATATAGACGTGAAAACGTATATATAACTATATAAGTGCGTATATTAAAAATAAAACGATCACAAGTAATATTATAATAATGCGATGATATATATTATACTATGTGAATAGTGTAATAAATGTCGGAAACGTTATTATAATTAAACAACTATAAATGACGAGGAAATCTATAACGTTGGATAATTATATTAAATAAAATACTTTTTTAAAAATAAACGAGGAAACTATCGAGTTATACGGAGTCGTGGTCACTTGAGTCCAAGTGGGCTATATTATTTATTTGTGACTTTTGTGTTTGTCACGGATATGTGACATTAATACATTCACTTTCTATAACTACGTAACTTATTTAATCGACGGATTAAATAAGAGCTATTTAGTTATATAAAATGAGTATATTAATGGGCATCGTATCCTACGACACCCATAGGTTGTGGTATGTGTACGGGGATGATGGATTACTAAATATTTCGTGAAGTTTGCCAAGTTGAAGAATTTGGTAAGCTTGACGGCATAATTAGAAAATTTATTAAACTTTGATACATACTATATAGTACTATACGTTCTATGTGATTTTGGTTTTGGGTATAATAATAATAATAATAATAATAATAATAATAATAATAATAATAATAATAATAATAATAATAATAATAATAATAATAATAATAATAATAATAATAATAATAATAATAATAATAATAATAATAATAATAATAATAATAATAAGTGTGGATCCAGAAATTTACATATTTTTCCCACACATCCTCCGCCATGTTCTCCGGACGATTATCCTTGATCTCGTCCAGTTTCTCAACCCCACCTTGCTCAGTAAAATTCTTCTTTTTGTATTTGTACCTGTTGTTGTCGTATCGCTTTTGGAGATAAGCTTCGATACTATCGACAATATCCTTTCCATTTGGACCGGCAAGGTGCTCGCCAAGATCAAAGAAATACTGCAATAAAATATAATTAAAATAAATATTCAAATTTAAATAAACAATCAAATTTAAATAAATAAAACACTTAAAATAAATAAACACAATAATTAAAAAAATAAAAGATAATATAAACTTACATGCAGCTGGTTGTCGATGTGGGCCTTCGCAGTAGCGGGAACATCTCTCTAGGAATTGAAATGCATGGGAATTGATGTCCGTAACAACTCCTCGACCAAGTTGGAGAACCACCTAGCGTGATTGCCCACATGCTCGTACATCCCTTCAGCATTCTTCTCGAATCTGATTGTTACCGGATGACCCGCGTCAGTCCTCACAGTGCGGAGCTTCGTGTTCTTTGTAGGACTACGCACCACCTTCCCGCCTTTCCCAATTTTGGCAATGGGCTTTTGAGGTTTGGGAGGTCTGGATCTAGAGCCTACAAGTAATCAAATTCAAGTGATGATGACATTAGTGATAATTGGTTGTGGTGGTGCCTCAACTTCCGCTGGCTCAACATCTTTATTTATGGTGTCATAATTCAACGTATCCAACTCAGCAGAGAGTGTGTCATGTGATGAGGTGTTGTCATGTACAACATCCTGATTGTCTTCTACCACGATGATATCCGGGTTCTAAATCTTTTGATGATAAGAATCTTGGACGGCCTTGACATTACCACGTTTACCCTGGAAATCAAGTTAAAAGACTTGTGTTGCTTGTGTTGCAAGAATGTATGGTTCACTTTCAAATGATACACGATCTGTCATAATTTGTGTAATGTTATTTCTATAGGTACAACGTTTTATGTGACCATTGTTATTAGTGTCGAACCATTTAACTTTGAACAACACAACCTTGAACGGAATATATTCAAGCTCGAGAATTTCTTCAAGCTGGCCATAATACATTCCTACACTAGAATTAAGAGTTGAAATTCTGCTGTTTTGGGTTGAACGACGTAAATCACGGTCACCGTTCACTATGCAAGATTCGACTCAGACTGCAGTACATGATGGTCCACAAGCCATAGCAAACAACTCGGAAGTACAACTTTGGTCGTCCTTTACTTTTAATTCACGAATCTATGAAAAAAAGTTAAGAATAGATATAGATGAGTAATAGTCGTTATTTTTATAGGGTAATACATACAATAAGTCTACCTTGTTCCCAAACCAGCAAGGAAATCCTTCTTGTATGTCATTGCCAGGAAATGCCCTGTAAATGTTCATGATATTAGAATAAGTCGTCAAATAATAACTTACGTAAAACAAAATTCTAAAATAAAACGTGTACCTCTTGTACTTGTTCATGTACGGGTCGATTTCATGACTGTTGTGTAGTACATACCATACTACTTTCTACATTGCGTCCGGTTCAAGCCGAATTAATGATTTTTTACCATTCAGTTTACAGGCTGATCGAAACACTTGAAATCGACTTGTTGGGCTTGGACCATCCTCATTCCGGTCAGGACGATTAAATCTCGTCTCAACACCCCAAAAATAATGCGCAGAAAGTTAATGCTTCATCAACAATATAACCCTCCGCTATTGAACCTTCAGGCTTAGCTTTATTTCTGACATAATTTTTGAGCTTTTTCATGTACCTTTCAAATGGATACATCCACCTCATGTACAGGCCCGCTTTGAATAGCCTCTTCGGGTAGATGAATAACCAAGTGAATCATAATGTCAAAAAAAGCTGGAGGATAGATTTGCTCGAAACTGTTGGTTGTTTAGCTGCAAAACAGTTCCCAGATTAGGGTTAAGATAATCAATAAAGGTACCGGATATTCACTTGAAATCGTGGTATCACTTTCCAATAGAAACTATTCGACCCTATGCCTGGGTTACACGAATATCTCTTTGGGATAAGACCAAGTGATGTTCTTGCTTTAGGCACAAACCAAGAACCAGATGCGTATATAAGTGTTTAGGGTTTTATGTTAATCGTATTGTTAAAACCTATATCCATGCATGATGATGTGACCTCTATTTATAATAGAGAATACTCAAAACCCTAGCCCATGGTATTATGTATAATTAACGGCCCATTAATTATAACATAATAATAGGATAAGTGGTTATCCGTGGAAACATTATCACTAGCAGTGGTAATGTTAACACATCAGTGGAAATGCTAGCAGCAGAATCACACTATCAACAAAATGCTGTCAGCAGCAGAATCATCTGTCAGCAGCATCTTGCTTTCAGCAGAATCCTAGTAGCAGGATCAGCTAGCAGCAGAATCATGCTATCAGCAGATTCAATACATAACCACTATTGAGTCAGGGGATTCAGTGACCAAATGGGTGTATACTCCATACCTCCATACCCATTACCAGGTGTGAATTGATCCCTCAAGTGCACTAAATTTACTAACAATCCTCCCCAAATTTAGTTCACTACCTTTGCATGAAAATTCAAACACAAACCAAAACAAGTGCATAAATGAAAATATCCTGAGGATTGAATTTCCACATTAGTACATATACTTTCAAATATTCGAGAATCGGGGTGTTCTAAGAATTGAACCCTTCAACCCATTTGAATACCTGATGATAAATACACACAAGTTTTCAAACACTAAAATACTCCTGACACTATAGAAGCCATGTGTCCATATCCAATTCATAAATGTTGTAAAAGCTAAAAGTCCAAAGCTTCCTGAAGCGGCAAAACTTCAACATTTACATAGGTGGTTCATCTTTAATTCATGCTCCTGCTTAGCACTTTTTCAAAGAAAATTAACCATTAAGAAGTGAAGACTTCATCCTCCTTTCAGCAGGTAACAAGCACAACCTTGGGATGTATATGATACATGTGCTTCAGTCCACTAAATGATCAGCTTTCCACATTGAACTCAGCTTCCAAGTTTCCTCAGAAGGGAGTTGGGTATCCTTGCATTCAGTGACTAAGTTGGACTTAAACCCATCCCTTTAGCAGACTTCAAAACCAAGTCTCTAGCCAAACCCTTCGTCAAGTGATCAGCTAAGTTTTGTTGAGATTTAACAAACACTATAGATACCACCCCATTCATGATAAGCTCACGAATCATGCTATGCCTAACACCTAAGTGTCTAGACTTCCCATTGTACATCTGGATATAAGCCTTTGCCAATGTAGCAGCACTATCACAACGGATAGAAATAGGTGCTATAGGTTTAGACCACAATGGAATCTCAAGAAGCAAGTTTTTCAACCATTCAGCTTCTTTGCCAGCAGCAGCTAGAGCCACAAATTCAGATTCCATGGTTGAACTGGTAATGCAAGTTTGTTTCTTGGATGCCCAAGAAATTGCACCTCCACCAAGTAGGAATACCCAACCACTAGTAGACGAATTGTCTTCAGTGTTACTGATCCAACTTGCATCAGTGTATCCTTCTAATACTGAAGGATAACCAGTATATGAGAGACTATAATCCATAGTTCTCTTCAAATACTTAAAGACCCTCTGAATTGCTTGCCAATGATGAGCACTAGGATTACTAGTATACCTGCTCAGTTTACCCACAGCAAAAGCAATATCAGGCCTTGTACAAGTCATGGCATACATCAAGCAGCCAATCACCCTAGAATACTCAAGTTGAGATACAGCTTTGCCAGTATTAGGCATTAGCTTCTCACTTGTATCCATGGGAGTACTCACAGGAGTACAATCAAAGTAATTAAATTTCTTTAACACCTTCTCAATGTAATGAGATTGTGAGATAGAAATCTTGTTACTTTCATGTTTAATCCTAATGCCAAGGATAACATCTGCCTCCCCCATATCCTTCATGGAGAACTTTGATGACAAAAATTCTTTTGTAAGATCAACTTGATTTTGGTCAGTGCCAAAGATCAACATGTCATCAACATATAGACAAATGATGACTCCTTTACCAGATTCATCAAATTTGCTATATACACATTTGTCAGCTTGATTAAGTAAATAACCACTAGACAAAACCACTTCATCAAACTTTTGATGCCATTGCTTAAGTGTCTATTTTAGTCCATAAAGAGACTTAATCAGTTTACACATCTTGTTTTCATTGCTAGGCATGATGAAGCCCTGAGGTTGGTTCATGTAAACCTCCTCATCTAAATCACCATTCAAGAAAGCTGTCTTCACATCCATCTGATGAATAATCAGATTGTGAATTGATGCCAAAGCAATTAGCAATCTTATGGTACTGATACGTGCCACTGGAGCATAAGTATCAAAGTAGTATATTCCTGACTTTTGTTTAAAGCCTTGAATAACGAATCTTGCCTTGAACTTTTCAACAGTTCCATCTACCTTCATTTTCTTTTTGAAAATCCATTTGCTACCTAGAGGTTTGCAACCAGGTGGTAGATCAGTCAACACATAAGTGTTATTGCCCATGATAGAGTCCATCTCATCATTAATTGCTTCTTTCCAGAAAGCAACATCCTGGGACTTCATTGCTTCTTCAAATGTTTTGGGATCATCCTCCACAATAAAGCAATAAGAGTATTGGTCAGAGACCTCACTCCTTGTACCTTCAATTAAGTATAATTGAAACTCAGGTCCAAATGATTTTGGAGTCCTCACCCTATTGCTCCTTCTGAGCTCAGGTTCAGGTTGTTGTTCCACAACCTCAGCAGGAACCGCATCAGCAGTAACCTCATCAGTAGGAACCTCATCAGCAGGAACCTCTGAAACACCATTGTCATTGGTTCCATTAGGAATCCTTTGACTTGGTCTAGGGATAGATGAGAATCTTTTCTCATCAAAGATTGCATCCCTTGATTCAATTATTGAGTTAATTGAAACAGACTCATTAGGTTCTATAACATAAAACCTATATGCCTTGGAATGCTCAGCATATCCAACAAAGATGCATTCAATGCCTCTTTCACCCAAAGTTTTCTGCTTTGGATCAGGGAGTCTTACAACAGCCCTACAACCCCATATCCTAAGATAATTAAGGTTAGGTTTCTTTTTAGTCCAAAGTTCATATGGGGTAACTTTGTTCCTTTTGTTGGGAACCCTATTTAATAAATAGCAAGCTGTTAACATAGCTTCACCCCAGAACCCTTGACTCAGCCCTGAATAGGACAACATGGAATTAACCATCTCCTTCAGCACCCTGTTTTTCCTTTCAGAAATACCATTTTGCTGAGGAGTATAAGGGGCAGTCGTTTCATGGATTATACCAACAGACTGAAAATACAGAGTATCCATGTACTCACCTCCCCTATCAGTCCTTAATCTTTTGATCAGGGAACTTTGTTGCAATTCAACTTCAGTTTTAAATACTTTAAATTTATCTAATGCTTCATCTTTAGAATGTAATAAATAAACATGACAAAACCTTGAAGCATCATCAATAAAAGTTACAAAGTATTTCTTATTCCCCAAAGAGAGAGTTGCATGTAAATCACAAAGGTCACTGTGAATTAACTCCAAAACTTTAGTTTCACGTTTTACTCCTTGAAAAGGTTTCTTAGTTATCTTGTTCAACATACAAGTTTTACACTTTTCAGTGTTCATATCAAAAGCAGGTATTAACCCATCCTTGGACATATCTTGCATTCTTTTAAAATGTACATGGCCAAGTCTTGCATGCCATAGGTTTGAATCATAAAGTTTAGATGTAGATAAAAAGGCAGAATCAATATTATCATGAACAATATTAAGTCTGAACATTTGATTACATAAATAACCAAAACCAATAAACACACCATTTTTAGACAAAACAAACTTATCAGATTCAATAACCTGTTTATAACCACAATTATTCAAAACACTACTAGAAACCAAATTCTTTCTAATATCAGGAACATGTAAAACATTAAATAAAGAAACACTCTTTCCAGAACTAAACTTCAACTCAACACATCCTTTTCCATGCACCAGGGCAGTTGACTCGTTTCCCATGTGAAGAATAGAACCATCAGGGACGGAGCCAAGGGGGTGCCCGCGGGTGCACGTGCACCCCATGGATTTTTTCGATATAGTGTTAATTTTTGAAAAACTTATCGATTTTTCTTAAATGTATCTTAAATGCACCCGGTACATTAAAATGTGTCTCTAGTATTATTTAGTTCGTATACTTACAAATAAAAAATAAATATAAAATTTTGTAAAAGCCAAAAGATGAAACAAGTTTAATAAATTAAATTAAACACAAAAGCCCATGAAATAGTTTTTTTAATGGAACAAGTTTATTCATCATCCTAACAATTTACAAAATCAAAAATTGAACCAACATCACAAAAATGAAAAAGGTTCATAAGTCGTAACATATATCTTTCATTTGTTTATTATGTATTTTAAAGTTTTCATGTTTTGATTGGTTGTATGAAATCTTGACTAATTTGTTGGTTTCGTATAGTCTATCATCATCAATAAGAGCTTAAGGCAATAAGAATAAGTGAATAATTATGCAATTTCTATTAAAACAAATAGGGATTACAAGTTTAAGTGATAGTCAACAATATATTAGAATATGAATAGTACCCCAATTGTGTTGTCATGAGGCATTTTTATTGTTGTCAAGAATATATTAGAATATGAATAGTACCCAATTGTGTTGTCATGGAGCATTTTTATTGTTGTCGTATTTACAATATATATGAGAAGTAGTGCTTAAATGAAGTTGGTTTTAGTCTTTTCTATTGCTACTGCTATGGTTGAAAGATGTTTTTCTAAAATGAAGCTCATAAAAACTGATTTGCGTAATCGGATGAGTGATGATTATTTTAACGGCACTTTAACTTGTTTTATAAAGAAAGAAGAACTTATTAATATTAAAAATGAGTGTGCACGCAAGTATTTTTTTTGCTATGGAGATAGTAGAATCACTAATTAGAAGGTAATATGTTCATTTATTTATCGTTTTAATGAAATCTTCGTTTTCATCCACTTTTTAACTCTATTATATTACGGTTAAAAAAATTTATGCACCCGGTCATATTTCTTTCTGGCTCCGTCCCTGAGAACCATCATTCATTGACTTGTAGGTCTTGAACCAGCTTCTATCTTTACACACATGAATTGTTGCTCCAGAGTCAACCCACCACGCAACATCATCATCCTGCACAAAGTAAATATCAGATATATATGTAACATAATAAATCTTAAAAGACTTATTAAACACATTCTGACCTTTCAGAGAATTGGTGTTACCATTCCCTCCACTTGTGCCTGATCCATTGGATTTGTTTCCAACTTTACCACCCTTGCAATCTTTCCTGAAGTGTCCAGGTTTCCCACACTTCCAACAAGTCACCTTTGGTTTCTTGTTAGGATCAGATTTGGTGTTATCTTGATGCTTACGCTTGCCCTTGTTGTCATTGTTCCTGGAGGAGTTGTTATGCTCCACCATATTGACAACTGATGGACCAGTAGCAGTGCTACTCTTTGGCTTGTCAATGTCTTGAGCTTTGAGTGAGTCCTCAATGCGCAAGTGACTGCCCAACTCAACAAGAGTTAACTCCTCCTTCTTATGCTTAAGCATATGCTTGAACTCTTTCCAAGAAGGAGGCAGTTTATCGATGATACAAGAGACTGAAATAGCCTCATCCATGTTCATCTTGTGTTGTGTGAACCGACCAAGTATACTAAGAAGTTCATTGTATTGTTCCATGACAGGTCTAGAATCAACCATTTTGTAATTGTTAAAATTACTTACAAGGAACTTCTTACTTGATGCATCCTCAGCCATATACTTGGCTTCCAAGGAATCCCATAGTTCTTGAGAAGTTTCAACATTCTGATAAATATCAAATAGAGAATCAGACATACCATTGAGAATTAAACCCCTGCATATGTAGTCATCATTCTCCCACTTGCTCCTTGCCCTCATCTGATCCATAGTAGCATCATCACCAAAATCTTCTGGAATCTCAGTCGTGAGAACATACACCACATTCATACTTGACAATAAGAAGTGCATCTTCTTTTGCCATCTTCTGAAATCAACACCTTCAAACTTTTCCAACTTGGAAAAGTTAGCAGCCATTTGTCTCATAGCAGCAGCCATTGATTATCACTAATAGTTTCTATTGATTGTTGGTTGTTTAGCTGCAAAACAGTTCCCAGATTAGGGTTAAGATAATCAATAAAGGTACCGGATATTCACTTGAAATCGTGGTATCACTTTCCAATAGAAACTATTCGACCCTATGCCTGGGTTACACGAATATCTCTATGGGATAAGACCAAGTGATGTTCTTGCTTTAGGCACAAACCAAGAACCAGATGCGTATATAAGTGTTTAGGGTTTTGTGTTAATTGTATTGTTAAAACCTATATCCATGCATGATGATGTGACCTCTATTTATAATAGAGAATACTCAAAACCCTAGCCCATGGTATTATGTATAATTAACGGCCCATTAATTATAACATAATAATTTCCATAATAATAGGATCAGTGGTTATCCGTGGAAACATTATCACTAGCAGTGGTAATGTTAACACATCAGTGGAAACGCTAGCAGCAAAATCACACTATCAGCAGAATGCTGTCAGCAGCAGAATCAACTAGCAGAATCATCTGTCAACAGCATCTTGCTTTCAGCAGAATCCTAGCAGCAGGATCAGCTAGCAGCAGAATCATGCTATCAGCAGATTCAATACATAACCACTATTGAGTCAGAGGATTCAGTGACCAAATGGGTGTATACTCCATACCTCCATACCCATTACCAGGTGTGAATTGATCCCTCAAGTGCACTAAATTTACTAACAGAAACTGCACAAAATATTGATGTGTTGTTCTTTAGCTTTCAACATGTCATCCACCATCAAAGTTCGAGCGCATATTTGTTTGAAGAATGAACAAAGCTCGATTATTGGTGTTGCGGTGGTTTGGTCCTTTAAGTAATTTTGAAGTCCAGCAGGAAGTAACCGCTGCATCATTATATGACAGTCATGAGCCTTCAAGCCTGTTATGTTCTTATCACTGTCTGTCACTTTATGCTTGAAGTTAGATCTGAACCCATCGGGTAGTTTAACACCTTTTATGAAATGACAAAAAAAAATCATGATATTAGAATAAGTCTTTGAAATGAATACGCGAATTGAATTGGAACAAATAAATTTTGAAATAAAACGCGTACCTTTGATGAATTGACAAAAAAGTTTTCTTTCTTCAGTTGTGAAAGAGTATGTGGGATGAGGCATAGAGCACTTCCCGTTTCCTTTGTACTCGAGCCACAAAGCATCACGAATTTTCAAATTCTGTAAGTCTTGTCTTGCCTTGTTGGTGTCTTTTGATTTGTCATTCATTAACAAAGTACCCAACACACTTTCACACATATTTTTTCGATATGCATGACATCTAAATTGTGTTTTAGTGTAAGAAAAGACCAATACTGTAGCTCGTAGAAAATAGATACTTTGGTCCAATTCAATTCGCGATCAGGAACACGTTTTTTCTTCGCACCCCCAAAACTTGGATGTTTCCCAGGGATACTTATAGGCAATCTCCCAAGTTGAGTCAAGATGTCATCACTGGTAAATTGTTTAAGAGGTGGTCTGTCGTCGACCGGAGTATAGAATGCCCTTATGTTCTTCTGCCATCTATAGTTCGGTTTTAAGAATCTTCTGTGACCAACATAAGCGGTTTTGCGTAACACGCGAATAGCTGGAGTGTCTATATTGCACGTCGGACATGCCCTGTAACTTTGCCCACTCCACCCAGACAAACTACTTCGAGCGGAAAAGTCATTGATAGTCCATAAAAGCGCTGCTTTCATACAGAATTCAGTGCCTGTAACAGCGTCCGTAGTTAAAACCCCATCTTTCTATAAAGTCATAAGGTCTTCAATCAAAGGCCTCAAGTAAACATCTATGTCCTTCCCGGGTGATTTAGGGCCCGGAATTAGAACTAGTGAATTTGCATATATGTCGTGTTTGAAATTTGGTTCATAAGTTGCGTGTTTAAGTAGTTGAGACTCTGAGCATGGTAAAACCAATTTTGATTTCTGTATATGATTATTGACATGGTCATATTATCGCTTTTCGATAATCACATTAAGGGTGCCGCAACAAACAGACGAAGTATCCTGTAGTGATTTTGATTACCGCATCATTATTTAATTAACAGCTTGTTTGATTTTGACTATTGCTTGTTAATTACAGTTGAAATGGATATATCATAGTAAGTGGTTATTCGGAATAGTTAGTTTAGTCTCCTTGGGACATGATATGTGGATATATATTTTATTTGGGTTCAGATGATGTTACATTCTGCTGGTGATGTCATTATTTTTATATAGAATTGTTGTTTGGTGAGTCGATAACAAATACTTACAGATTCTAGAATTGAGTTTATGGTATGTTCGTACAATCATTACAAAGTGTAGATAAAAAATTTACCGCAACTTCTGCAATCGAACAATAAAAGATTCTCTTATTTAGTGTCTTTATGTTTCTAGATATTGCTACAATAGTAACGAACATATGCAATACATGAAAAAGGCTAAAGAAAACACAACACCAAATGCATATATGATACATAGATGCTCATATGCCCTAACTTTATAACCTTTCGAGCCTCTTGGTTCTGTTATATTTACCATCTTTGCTATGGTCAGATCCTTTAAACTTTATCTGGATTCTTTTGGAAAGCGTTAGTTTAGGGGGCGATACGTAAATCCCGAGTGAATCCAGAAACCACCCGCTTCTTCCATAAAGACCGACGATGTAGCCTCCATTTGTCAAGAAATTGAAGGGTGTCCCTGCCTCAACACCACAGGACAATAGTGCCCACTTACACTTATGAGAACCTCTTCAGGAAATCGCAGCTTAATCTGAAGTTAATTCATAAGAATTTTAATCATTTCATATACAACTTAAGATAAGTATACCAAGATTTGGCCAGAATTTTGTACCTGCGCACTTTTGGTTCTACCCATGCCTCCGTGTTTTCCAGCCAGTAAGGGTTTAACATTGTCATCATATGTCACACGGATCGAGTCTATGCAACTACTGTATATAAGAGTGATCTCTCTTATTCCATCATGTTCGCCATCATCCCAATGGTTCCCGCAGTTTCCTCCCCATGGTCCATATAGTATGCTCATCTCTTGGTGTATCTAAACAAATGAGACCGTATTTGAAAATTTTGAAAAGAAGGTGGTTAGTAAGGCATTAAAACAAGTTCTAGATCAAATTAAGCATATGGTGAGGGATATCATACCATGGTGAGTCAAAAAATTTATTTGTTGTCTGAACGATGTAGCCTTCAAAGACCGATGTAGCCAAATGTGGCTTGTACCAAATATTTAGGTTTAACTGTTTTGCACCCACTTACTTAGTATATATATAAAGAGCAGAGAAAGCACTATTGAGGCAAGCATTTGATTCCGCTCAAACGCAAAGGTGTTTGTTTAATGTTAAGCATACATAAAACATGCACGTACTGTTTCTGATTCCATTACATAAAACATGCACTGTTTCTGATTCCATTACATAAAACATGCGCACTGTTTCAATCTGATTCCTCTACATAAAACATGCACTGTTTCGATCTGATTCCTTTTCATTTAACATGCACCATATTTGTGGATTAAAAAGGGAAAATAGTTACGTTCCAGAACACCCTGCTCATAAATGTTTATTTTCTTTTGAATACAAATCAAGTCAAGATTCCTGAGATATTTCCTGTTTCAGCTCCTTTAGACACTGCACCACCTTCCTATATATGTAACATCTTTTAGAATAAAAACAAATACTTCAATCAAATCAAGGAAGTGATTCGAAGTGGCCACGTGAATCACTTCCTTAGGAATTTTTTAAGGATAGTGTTAATCTCTTTTATCACATTCTTAGGAATTTGGCACACAGCAGCCCATTACACTTGCATAAATGATAGAACAAAAGATATTAGTTGAAGCCTTCCAGCATAGGATAAAGCTCTATTTTTCCAGTCTTGAACTTTCCTTTTGACTTTATCAACAAGTCCTTTGCAGTCATTCACATTCAGTCTTCTAGCAAGCAAAGGAACTCCCAAGTATTTCATTGGCAATTTTCCTACACAGAAAGACATAACTTGAAGAATATCCTGTTTTTCTCCTTCTTTTAGACTCCTAAAGAAAATAGTGCTCTTCCCCAGGTTAGGATGAAGGCCAGACCATTTGCTGAATGTTTCAAAAGAGCTTTGTATGACTTTCACATATTCTATATCTCAATTACATAACACCAGAAGGTCATCAGCAAAGCACAAATAAGGTGTTTAACTTTTATGCCACATGAAAGTGAAAACTAATGAATTTGCATAATGTGGTGTTTAAAATTTTCATTAAAAGGCGCGTTTTCAAGTAGCTGATAATTTCTTCAAAGTATTTGAGCATGGTTAAAAACAGATTTTGATTGTATGATACTATGATTAGTCAGGGGTCAAATAATCACTTCAGGGGTAGTTGCAACAAAATTGAATCCAGATTACTTTTAGGTTCTTTTACATGTAAACTAGTATTGAAATTTGACAAATAGTGAGAACTGATCATATTATTGAACTTCAAACAGTGAAGCACGTCCAACACTATCCAAACAGCTCTTTTTTATTGCTGATTATTGCATGTTACATAATCAAATTTAAAATGCAATGCTAAACTGTAGCAAAGAGCTATTGCAAATAGTTCAACCTAGGGCATGATATGTGAATATGGTACTTTTATTTAGAATTGTTGTTTCATGATTCGATATCAATGAAAATTAGATTCCAGGATCTGGTTTATTGTATATCAGCAGAATCATTACTTAGAAAGAGTATATGATAATTTGACCCTGCAACCGAATATTGAGAGATTATTTAATTTAGTGTCTTTATGTTTTCAGACTAAGATATTGTTACAATAGAAAGGAACTTAAGCAATACATGAAAAAGGCTAAAGAACACATCACACCAACCACATATATGATATGTAGATGCTAATATGCCATAACTCTATAACCTTTCGAACCTTTTGGCACAATTTTTTATAGCAAAAGGGTTAAATCCTTTAAACACCGTCTGGATTCTTTGAAAAAGTGTTGGTTTAGGGGGCGATAAGTAAAACCCAAGCGAATCTAGAAACCACCCGCTTCTTCCAAACAGACCTACAATGTAGCCATTTGCCAATAAATAGAAGGGTGTTCCTTCTTCAACCCCAAATGGCCCATACATCCTTTTATTGCTCTTGAAACTGAGTGATCGAATCACAGGGCTTCCTCCATAGACCACGGGACAATACTGCCCACTAACACTTATCAAAACCTCCTCAGGAAACTGCAGCTTAATTAATCTGAAATTGATCCATAAGAAACTGCATTATTCTATATACAGTTTAGAATAACATACACTAAGATTTGGCCAGAATGTTATACCTTCGCATTTTTGGTTTCACCAATGCCTCCATGTTTTTCAGCCAGTAAAGGTTTAACATGGTTATCGTATGTCACACGGATAGAGTCTATGCAACTACTGTATACAAGAGTGATCTCTCTAATCCCACTGTGTAGGCCATCATCCCATTGATTACCTCCATTTCCTCCCCATGGTCCCGATAGCATGATGCTCTTATCCTGTTTTATTTATACCAGTAAGATCATGAACACTAAAAAAATTTAAGCACACAGAAAGGGGAGAGAATTCATACCATTGCGAGTAAAAAAAAAAAAAAAAAAAAAAAAGTGGCATGAACGACAAGCCTGATACGAAATATGGAAATGCTGTAGCTTGTATCAAGTATTGTGTTCGTTATTGTTTATTTGTTTTATGCCCTGACAGTGTATATAAAGAGCAGAGAAAGTACTACAATGCTAAGCATCCGATTCCAGTCTGACAAAAAGGTACTTGTTTAATACTAAGCAAACTTAAAACGTGCATTACTTTTTATTCAATATTTCTGACACAGGTGTTTGTTATATAAAACATGCATGCACCATATATTTGTGGCCAGATTAATAAGGGAGAAAAGTTACCTTCCAGAACACCATAAATAAGTTGGAGCTGATGCATTCACGGCTCCATTCTCTTAATCCACAGCAAACACAAGTGAGATTACGATTATACCCTTGGAATTCATTCAAACACAATTTTGTTACTTCTCTTTCTGATTAAAAATAGTGTTTAAATGTGAGCATTCAACAAATCTATCAATTCGGCTACATTGGCGTGTTTGAGTAAATCATTAGTAAATTCACAACTGAATCAAATGTGACCAATAATGGAGTACATGATAATTGTATCAAATTTTGTTTCGGTTCCAATGTTCGACCATTATTGTAAAAGTCTTGTTGGACAAGGTTCAAAGTACAGCAAACGAAAGACAAGGGACTAAACTTGTTAGTTAGATAGTTTACAACCGAATAGCGGTTAAGTTAGTTATTATGGTTAGTTATGGTAGTTAGAAGGTAGTTATGATTCAGTTATATCGATTCATGAACAGTCATGATGGTTCAATCAGAACCTTATATATAGGGGTCATATGTAAACGTTTGATAGTGTGTCTTAATACAATGTAATTAGATTATGTTGTTATTAATAATGAATCATTCTTGTTCAAATCTTGTGCTTGTTGATTGTGCCAAGACCTGTGTGTACAACGTGCATCAGTGGCATCAGTGCCAAAGGTTCAAAACCTGGAAAAACAAATCAAGAGTGAAGGGTTACAAGATTACAAGTTTGATTCAACTTAAAAGACACCAAGGGAAGCACGTTGGGAACGGAAGAGACTCGGTGGCAAATGAAAGACCAGTGACAAATGGAAGACCGTTGCAAGTTTACAAGGCCTGACAGATGGTGAAGAAGAAGCAATAAGAGATTGCTATAAGAAGTTCATTGATATGATACAAGTGTACCATGACACTGGAAGAGTACCCTGGTTTGAGAAGCCAAGAGAAGAAGTGGGAGAATGCAGTAGGCCTGCAAAAGACCCACAAGGCAAACAGGATGATGCAGTAAGAGATGAGTCACAAGATGAAGGAATGAACAACAGGAACCAGTTTGGAGTCAGGATTAAAAGGCAATGTGAAAGAAAAAATAGACCGTTTGTTTGGAGAAAAAATACCAAAAGATATTCATGGTTGTTGTGGATACGGTTGAAAGGATACCAAGAAGAAAACAATCTAGGATTGTTCGATAAGAAGGAAAACGTTAGCAATACAAAAACAACAACAACAACAACAATGAAAGAAAAAAACAAATACTCGTTTGTTTTGGAAAGATACCGAGAGAAGTATTCAAGTATTTTGTGTGAAAAGAGACATGGAATTCAAAATAAAAGAAACAACAACAACAACAACAACACATTATTTGATTGTTTTGAAGGAAACCGAGAACAAGAAGTTCTAGGGCACGGTTTGAGAAAGAAGAATTCAAGTCTGTTAAAAGTTACGTCTAAATATTAATAAGTAAATGTCTAGTATCGAACCCGAGACCTCGGGATTGCACACTTTACAAACAAGAATAATGTAAAATAAATATGTATATATTAAA
Organism: Artemisia argyi; assembly: GCA_030686995.1. NCBI lineage: Eukaryota > Viridiplantae > Streptophyta > Magnoliopsida > Asterales > Asteraceae > Artemisia > Artemisia argyi. The sequence goes on from CM060690.1 coordinate 11,246,887, forward strand.
TGTATTGAATATATATATTTATAACACTTAATGGACTAAATGGTCGTTAGTTATTAAACGTATGGACTAATTATCATTAGGGACGAAAGATATGGACTAGAGTGTAACTTGGGAGTCAAGAAAGATCTAGAAACACCCTTGTGGGTGCATGGCCGGTCGAAGCCCACACAATGGGTCGACCCATGCCTTTCTTGGTCACCAAGTTTCACCTAGTAAATATACAACGCCAAGGATTAGGGTTTCACATCTTTTGTGCACACACACAACCCTAAACCTTTTCTTTTCTCCTTGTTTTCTTGTGGCCGATCGGTTCTCCCCCCCCCCCCCCCCCATAGGGTTTGGATCGATTTTTCCATAACAAAATATTAAGTGTTTTGTTTACTTGCATCAAACCTTTATTCGTTGGTAGTTTGTGTGTACAAGAACGAGGTAATTACTTACTTTAGTAATTATCAAGAGATCGATAAACAAAACGGTAAGGGGTTTATCATTGATCTATTTGTACAAGAATCAAGGTTTATTTGAAGTGCATCGGGTATGTTTTCTATTTATGTTTTAGTTAATCTTTATACGTGTTATTACTTGATCCTAGCTTCCGCAATATGTGTACTTTGATTGTCAAACTCTAACAGTGGTATCAGAGCCAGGTTAACATGTAATTGATTACTAAAACGTAATAAAAATCGGATCTTTAATTGTTTTAGATACATGTTTTTCTAGGGTTTTTTCTTTAAAATTTTTTAAAAAAAATTTAAACCCTAACCCTAATTTTGGGGAGGGGGTCGATTTCCACTAAAAAACCCTAATTAGGGTTTGTGGTTTTCTTGATTAATTTGTAATCATATAGAAACCCTAGGTCTTAACCGGTTTTTGTGAACATACTTGTGACCTGTGTGCTAATTGTTAGGTTTAATCCATGACGAAACATGCATGTTAGTTATGGATCTTGTTTGTTTATTTATTGTCACATGTTTTTTAAATAGATCTTAAATTGGGGAAGACTCCAATAGATATTAAAATCAATTTATATGCTATGTGGTGTGTATATTATCTTTGGCCTACGCAATTGATTCGTCAATGTATGTGGCTCCACTTCCATTAAGAAGGGAAGGCCTTAGGTGATTACATGCATAATTATACCTAGAATTGATTTTATTAGGATCTTTTTAATATGGTTTGCATGTGGCTAATTGTTTCACGTTTTATTATTAGTTGTTTATTTTTCTTTAAATTACTTGGTTTTATTGTTTTCTTAATTGTTTGACTTGATGTAAGCAATAAAAAGGGTGATTTTCATAAAAGAAAATAATATAGACTAATAACGGTGAAACTAAAGTGATAAAGTAAGAATCTTGCAAGGTCTTAAGTGCCGATAGTGGTCCGATTCGCACGGTAATCAGCTCCCAGGCGAGACTAGCAAAATTCATACTTTATTATAAGATTTTGAGATTGAATCCATAAACTTTTGCTTGATTGATGTTTTGTATAAATATGCTTTTAAAATTAAGTCCTTTAAGACGATATTCATAACCGTGATTTGAAGGCTTAGAAAAGAGCCTTAGAGTCTGCCTTGGTTATCACAATCTTGAATATGTCTTAAACAAATTACTTTTAAAATCATAATTGTAGAAAGTCATCTTAGGGTTTGTTAAACCTCAAGTAAAACTTTGTGTATTAATTTCACGAATTGGTAATAAAAAGGTTTTGAAAACTTATGCTATAAAGATGAGTGCATGCATCTTTATACATATTTTGATTTACACATCAAAATTAAATACCCTTAAAATTTAAGTTACATGCCATCTATCTATAAGGAACACTTGGAATTTTAATTTAGTAAACGTGAGACCTAGACTAAATTACTATAACAAGGTAAAATTCTTTTAACGCGTGAGACCATAATTGTAATTTTACATGTTTCTAAGGTAGACGACTTAATTAAGTTGTGCGTGAGACCTAGAACTTAAGGCATGAGATGAGATGAAACATGCTTACAAGGCAAATTGATGAATCAATTTGATGTAATTCCCATAATGATCTAGGAATTGGAAATCTTGTTTGCCAATTATTGTTCGACAGATTACTATCTTTTGTACTTTCACCACTAGCAGATCAACTGATGTGGTGGAACTATGTAAAGTTAGATCCTAGGTTTTCAAGAAAATTTTGGTGGTTATATGAATATAACTTTGGGTATTTTATTTTCTTGAAGATATTTATTATCGAAAATACTAATGTATGAACTTTTATCTGTAGATATGGCTCAACCCAATACCCCATCTGTGATTTCTGCTTTCAAGAGTCATCTTGAGAGAGAGAAACTGACTGGAAAGAATTTCAATGATTGGTACCGCTCACTTAGAATTGTCTTGAGGTCGACCGGTAAAATGGACTATTTGACCGAAGAATGCCCAGCTGAGCCTGCTGCTACTGAACCAGAAGCAGTCAAGGCGGCATGGAGGGTGGAACATGCTAAGTTTAATGAGGTTGCTTGTTTAATGCTCACTAGCATGAGTGCTCAATTACAAAAGAAGTTTGAGTACTTTTTCCCAAAAGATATGCTTGATGTTCTTAGGCAATCTTATGAGAAACCACCTGCAGTTGAATTGTATGATGAATTGGACAAGCTACATAACTGCAAGCATGGTGATGGTAAACCAGTTGAAGATTATGTGACTGAGATGAAGGAATCTTTTGATCAGCTTCACAGAATTGGATTTGGTTACCCTGACAATGTGCAAGTGCACTTGATCAACAGGTCCCTTAACAAGGACTTTGCTGGTTTTGTGCAGAACTTCAATATGCACTGCTCGGGGAAGACAGTATCTGAATTACTCGCATTGCTTATTGAGTATGAGAAAAGTCTACCAGCCAAGGTCAAGAATCCTACCCCGCAAGTGTTGGCAATTCATGGTGGGAGAATCCAGAAGAAGTCGCATGTGAACAAAGGCAAAGGGAAGGTTAACAAAGGCAAGCAGGTCATGGCCTATCAACCTGAACCCAAGATGAAGCAACCTCAGCCTAAGCAGAAAAAGGTGAATCCACCAAACAAAAAGGACCAGGCATGTCACCATTGTCATGAAAAGGGCCATTGGAAGCGCAATTGTCCTCTATATATTCATGACTTGCAACTCAAGAAGCAAGGGAATGAAGCTGGTAACCCCAGCTCATCAGGTGCGTTCTTTATGATTGAATTATTCACTCTTACTCCTAAATTGAATTCATGGGTATATGATACGGGATGTGGCATTCATATTTACAATACCATGCAGGGGTTTAGAGTTGAGAGAAAGCTGGCCTATGGACAACAATTCTTGCACGTTGGTAACGGAGCGCATGCAGGAGTTGAAGCTATAGGATTTTATGATTTAGTGTTGCCTTCGGGCTTAGTACTATCTTTAAATAATTGTTATTATGCACCGTCAATTGTTAGAGGTGTAATTTCATTTTCATGTTTGATGAACCTTGGTTTTGAGCATACTATTTCTAGCAATGGAATTTCGGCTTCTTTAAATGGTGTTTTTTATTTTAATGCTATTGCTGTGAATGGTGTCTTTGAAATTGATATGAATGATAATGATAATGCTTTTGTTAAAAATAATTCAATGTATAGCATCAACAATAAGAGAATCAAGAAAGGTCTGGATTCATCTTATCTTTGGCATTTTCGACTTGCTCACATTGGCAAAGATCGCATGAAAAAGCTGCAACATGATGGGCTTTTAGCAAAGATCAATGATGAATCATTTGATAAATGTGAATCTTGCATTGCTGGGAAGATGACTAAGAAACCCTTTAAAAATAGGATTGAAAGGGCTAATGATCTACTTGGTCTCATTCACACAGATATGTGTGGACCACTTAGACATGTGTCAAGGAGAGGCGCTAGCTACTTCTTAACATTTACGGATGACTACAGCCGTTATGGTTATGATTATTTACTTAAACATAAACATGAGGTGTTTGAGACATTCAAAGTGTTTAAAGCAGAAGTAGAGTTGCAACTAGGAAAGAAGATTAAAGCTCTTCGATCTGATAGTGGTGGTGAATACCTGAGTCAAGAGTTTATAGATTACTTAGCAAAGGAGGGAATTGTCCAGCACCTTACTTCTCCATATACTCCACAACAAAATGGTGTATCTGAAAGAAGGAATCGTACATTGCAAGATATGATACGATCTATGTTTAATCTAACAACTCTTCCTTACTCGTTTTGGGATTATGCCTTGGAATCTGCGGTTCGCATTTTAAATATGGTTCCAACAAAGAAGGTTGATAAGACTCCATATGAGGTATGGACTGGAAAAGCTCCTGACTTGTCTTATCTAAAGGTCTGGGGTTGTGAGGCGTATGTTAAACGTGACTCAGCAGACAAACTCCAACAAAGATCTGTAAAGTGCATCTTCGTAGGATACCCTAAGGAAACTATGGGTTACTACTTTTATTACCCAGCTGAAAACAAAGTTTTTGTTGCAAGGTATGGAAACTTCTTAGAAAAGGAGTTCATATCTCAAGAATTCAGTGGGAGAGTATATGATCTGGAAGACGATCATGAAGATGTAACACCTTCTAAAAACACTAGCCAACTTCCTGAAGAACCTGAAAGTTTAGGTCCTCCACCAGAAGTTGAAGTGGTTCCCGTTCGCAGATCTTCAAGATCTGTGAAGGCTCCTACACGTCTATGTCTAAACGTAGAGTATGATGACAACTTGACAGGGGATCTTGATGAACCTACAAGTTATAAAGCTGCTATGAATAGTCCTGAAAAGGAAAAATAGCAGGGAGCTATGAATGGGGAAGTGCAATCCATGAAAGACAATGAAGTCTGGGAAGAAGTAGACCTACCTCCGGGTGCCAAGCTAGTTGGGAGTAAATGGCTCTACAAGAAAAAGACTGATATGGATGGCATTGTACACACCTATATAGCCCGTTTGGTAGCTAAAGGCTATACTCAAACTTTTGGTGTTGACTATAAGGAGACCTTTTCTCCTGTAGCTGACATAAGGGCAATTAGGATTCTTATAGCCACAGCCGCTTACTATGACTATGAGATTTGGCAAATGGATGTCAAAACCGCCTTCTTAAATGGTCGCCTAGATGAAGACATCTATATGGCACAGCCTGAGGGGTTTGTGAATCCAGAATTCCCAGATCGTGTATGCAAGCTCAAGAGATCCATTTATGGATTAAAGCAAGCATCACGACAATGGAATAAAAGATTTGATAGTGAAATTAAGAAGTATGGATTCACTCAAAATCTTGATGAGCCATGTGTATATCACAAAGCTAGTGGGAGTAATGTAATTTTCCTTATATTATATGTCGATGACATATTGATCATGGGGAACGACATTCCAAGTTTACAAAAGGTTAAGGAATATCTTGGAAGTTGTTTTTCTATGAAAGATTTAGGGGAAGCTGCATTTATTCTGGGAATCAAGATATATAGAGATAGATCTCAGCGATTAATTGGATTAAGCCAAAGTGCTTACATTGATAAAATATTGAAGAGATTCAGTATGCAAAATTCCAAGAAAGGATATTTGCCGATGCAAGAGCAACATGGCTTGAGCAACAAAGTTTGTGCTTCAACACCCGAAGAGGTGCAACGCATGAAGAGAGTCCCTTACGCTTCGGCTGTGGGATCTATTATGTATACGGTGAAAAGCACAAGGCCTGATGTGGCATTTGCTCAGAATTTAACCAGTCGATATCAACAGAATCCAGGTGAAAAACACTGGACTGCTGTTAAGAATATTCTTAAGTACCTTAGGGCTACTAAAGAGATGTTCTTGGTTTATGGGGGTACTCCATCTGCAGAACTTGATGTAACAGGTTACTGCGATGCTTCTTGGAAAGGTGATAAAGATGATACGAAGTCTCAGACGGGTTATGTCTTTGTCATTAATGGAGGAGCTGTTGATTGGAGGAGCAAAAAGCAGAGTGTACTGGCGATGTCTGCTACAGAAAGTGAGTATATAGCTGCTTCAGAAGCTGCAATGGAAGCTGTTTGGATTAGTAAGTTTGTTTCAGGGTTTGGGGTTATGCCTTCGATTCAGCGACCTATAAAAATGTATTGTGACAACTCAGCTGCAATTACATTTGCCAATGAACCTGGAATCATGAGAGGCACCAGACATTTCCCGATTAAGCACCACTATGTCAGAGAACAAGTTGAAATAGGTGAAATCGAAATGCTCAAAGTTCACACAGATGAAAACTTAGCTGATCAATTTACAAAGCCTTTACCTGGCACCAAGCTTTACAAGCATGCTGAGGGAATAGGACTTAAATTAGCTGATAGTTTCATGCCCATTTGTGATTAGTATTTGGATAAAGGATGTAATGTACAATTATTAATTTTTAATGAAATAAAATATTGGTTATGTTTATTTATTCATTGTCTTAATAATATATCCTATATTTGCATGTTTAAGATCCGTGAATAATTTATTATTCTAAATAGTCCATTGTCGATTAATGATATGGGAATATCATTAAACTAAGACAATTTTGAGTATTGGTTAAGGATATACTTGAAAGTATATTGATGCGTAGTCATACCAATTTCACATGATATTCAATGAATTGAGTATTGGACTTATCCTAACAATATGATTTAATTTATTGTGAGAATCATATTTAATAGTTATCCTCAGACTTGAGATACCAGATAAGTGTCATGGATGTAGTGCATTTTGTGGAGCAATCTACCGCTTACCGTAATTGGAAGTCATAAGGGTTGTTTTCAGAATGTTGCAAAGTTCATGGGTTATTCTTGTAGTCAAAAGAGAATTCATTCCTTCTGATTTGTTCAGAAGTTTAATACTGATGGGCCCCTCGTAGGGTTGACAAAATGTTTGCGTGGCCACGCCCAAAGTCTATCTGGAATACGTTCAGATGTTTTGGTAATTTTGTTCAATCATAAAGAGACGAGAAACAGAATTTAATAAAGGACCTCACATCTTTATTAATGTAGTATTAGAGGCGAAAGGATAATAATAATGATGAATCATTAAAGGTTTTCCAGGAAACCTAACTCGAGTCGAACTGGGGGCATTGGAGTGTTGCAAGACGCTAACCAATGTCATTTTACTATTAATAGATATACGAGTGGGAGTTGTTAAAAGTTACGTATAAATATTAATAAGTAAATGTCTAGTATCGAACCCGAGACCTCGGGATTGCACACTTTACAAACAAGAATAATGTAAAATAAATATGTATATATTAAATGTATTGAATATATATATTTATAACACTTAATGGACTAAATGGTCGTTAGTTATTAAACGTATGGACTAATTATCATTAGGGACGAAAGATATGGACTAGAGTGTAACTTGGGAGTCAAGAAAGATCTAGAAACACCCTTGTGGGTGCATGGCCGATCGAAGCCCACACAATGGGTCGACCCATGCCTTTCTTGGTCACCAAGTTTCACCTAGTATATATACAAGGCCAAGGATTAGGGTTTCACATCTTTTGTGCACACACACAACCCTTAACCTTTTCTTTTCTCCTTGTTTTCTTGTGGCTGATCGGTTCTCCCCCCCCCCCCCCCCATAGGGTTTGGATCGATTTTTCCATAACAAAATATTAAGTGTTTTGTTTACTTGCATCAAACCTTTATTCGTTGGTAGTTTGTGTGTACAAGAACGAGGTAATTACTTACTTTAGTAATTATCAAGAGATCGATAAACAAAACGGTAAGGGGTTTATCATTGATCTATTTGTACAAGAATCAAGGTTTATTTGAAGTGCATCGGGTATGTTTTCTATTTATGTTTTAGTTAATCTTTATACGTGTTATTACTTGATCCTAGCTTCCGCAATATGTGTACTTTGATTGTCAAACTCTAACAAAGTCGACACACAAAAGGAAACACCAACGTGAGAAACAAGTTAGTAACACCGGAAAGAAAAAGAAGGAACTCGTTTGTGGACTGAATTGAAGTCGACAAGAAAGGAAGAGAACGTGTAGAAAGGCGTGAAGATTCGAAGAACAAGACTTAAACAATTAGGGGGGAATTGTTGGACCATAATTGTAAAATCTTGTTGGACAAGGTTCAAAGTACAGCAAACGAAAGATAAGGGATTGAACTTGTTAGTTAGATAGTTTACAACCGAATAGCGGTTAAGTTAGTTATTATGGTTAGTTAGTTATGGTAGTTAGAAGGTAGTTATGATTCGGTTATACCGATTCATGAACAGTCATGATGGTTCAATCAGAACCTTATATATAGGGGTCATGTGTAAACGTTTTATAGTGTGTCTTAATAAAATGTAATCAGATTATGTTGTTATTAATAATGAATCATTCTTGTTCAAATCTTGTGCTTGTTGATTGTGCCAAGACCTGTGTGTGCCACGTTCATCATCCAATATATCCGACTCTGGTTCGGTTCCTTTTTTGGTTCTTTCAAATTGGAATACCACTACAAGAATCAGGAGAACAGACGACGAGTATTTTCCCGTGGACACAATGTCGACGGCATAATCAGAAAAACGACAAAAAAAACGCTTGACCAAGCCCCGCTGCGTTGAATTTTTCCTATACATATTTTCCCGTCGACATGTCGATGGGAACATATCAGTATAGATTTTCAGCCTCAATAATTCACTAATTTTAGGCGCGAATTTTACCCGCTCATATTTTCCCGTCGACATGTCGACGGGAAAATATAATCATGATTTTTTTGCTTAATTAACGTGTGATTAAAGTTAATCAATTTTTTGTTTTACAATCCCGTCGACATGTCAATGGGAAATTAATAATAAATATAAATATGGCCAATAGAATGGCGGGATTTTTTTCCCGCCTGTTTTTTCCCGGCGACATGTCCACGGGATTATCTCCTTATTTTTTTCACTTATATATATATATATATATATATATATATATATATATATATATATATATATATATATATATATATATATATATTCTCACAAAATCGTGTATAACCATAGCATCTCGGCACGTTCGTTTAACATCTCGCGTATAACCATATCATCTCGGCTCGTTCGTTTAACATCTCGTGTATAACCATAGCATCTCGGCTCGTTCGTTTAACATCTCGTGTATAACCATAGCATCTCGGCTCGTTCGTTTAACATCTCATGTATAACCGTAGCATCTCGACTCATCCGTTTAACATCTCATGTATAACGATATCATCTTGGATCGTTCATTTAACATCTCATGTAGCATCTCGGCTCGTTCATTTAACATCTCGTGTATAACCATAGCATCTCGGCTCGTTCGTTTAACATCTCACGTATAGCCGTAGCATCTCGATTCATCCGTTTAACATCACATGTATAACGATATCATCTCGACACGTTCGTTTAACATCTCATGTATAACCGTATTATCTCGGCTCATTCGTTTAACATCTCGTGTACAACCATATCATCTCGGCCGGTTCGTTTAACATCTCGTGTCTAACCATAGCATCTCGGCTTGTTGGTTTAACATCTCTTGTACAACCATATCATCTTGGCTCGTTCGTTTAACATCTCGTGTATAACCATAGCATCTCGGCTCGTTCGTTCAACATCTCATGTATAACCGTAGCATCTCGACTCATCCGTTTAACATCTCATGCATAACGATATCATCTCGGATCGTTCATTTAACATCTCATGTATAACCGTAGCATCTCGGCTCGTTCATTTAACATCTCGTGTATAACCATAGTATCTCGGCTCGTTCGTTTAACATCTCACGTATAACCGTAGCATCTCGACTCATCCTTTTAACATCTCATGTATAACGATATCATCTCGGCTCGTTCGTTTAACATCTCATGTATAACCGTATTATCTCGGCTCGTTCGTTTAACATCACGTGTACAACCATATCATCTCGGCTTGTTCGTTTAACATCTCATGTATAACCGTATTATCTCGGCTCGTTCGTTTAACATCTCATGTATAACGATATCATCTCGGCTCGTTCGTTTAACATCTCATGTATAACCGTAGCATCTCGGCTCGTTCGTTTAACATCTCGTGTATAATCACAGCATCTCGGCTCATTGGTTTAACATCTCATGTACAACCATATCATCTCGGCTCGTTCGTTTAACATCTCGTGTATAACCGTAGCATCTCGACTCATCGTTTAACATCTCATGTATAACGATATCATCTCGGCTCATTCGTTTAACATCTCATGTATAATCGTAGCATCTCGGCTTGTTGGTTTAACATCTCATGTACAACCACATCATCTCGGCTCGTTCGTTTAACATCTCGTGTATAACCGTAGCATCTCGACTCATCTGTTTAACATCTCGTGTACAAACATATCATCTTGGCTCGTTCGTTTAACATCTCGTGTATAACCATAGCATCTCGGCTCATTCGTTTAACATCTCATGTATAACCGTAGCATCTCGACTCATCCGTTTAACATCTCATGTATAACGATATCATCTCGGCTCGTTCGTTTAACATCTCATGTATAACCGTAGCATCTCGGCTCGTTCGTTTAACATCTCGTGTATAATCACAGCATCTCGGCTCATTGGTTTAACATCTCATGTACAACCATATCATCTCGGCTCGTTCGTTTAACATCTCGTGTATAACCGTAGCATCTCGACTCATCTGTTTAAAATCGCATGTATAAGTATAGCATCTCGGTTCGTCCGCTTAACATCTCGTGTACAACCATATCATCTCGGCTCATTCGTTTAACATCTCGTGCATAACCATATCATGTCGGCTCATCCGTTTAACATTTCGTCTACAACCATATCATCTCGACTCGTTCGTTTAATATCTCGTGTATAACCGTAGCATCTCGGCTCATTGGTTTAACATATCATGTACAACCATATTATCTCGGCTCGTTCTTTTAACATCTCGTGTATAATCGTAGCATCTCGACTCATCCATTTAACATCTCATGTATAACGATATCATCTCGGCTCGTTCGTTTAACATCTCATGTATAACCATAGCATCTCGGCTCGTTTGTTTAACATCTCGTGTATAACCATAAAAGTAATTAATTTTAATTTAAAGAATTTAATTTTTAATTTAATAAAACCGTAGTTTTTTAATAGTTTTTCAATTTTAGAAAAGTATTTAATTGAATAAAAGTAATTAATTTTAAAGTATTTAATTTTTAATGTTATAAAACTATTTTTTAATAGTTTTTCAATTTTATAAATGTATTTAATTAAATAAAAGTAATTAATTTTAAATTAAAGTATTTAAGTTTTAATTTTATAAAAATATTTTTTAAATAGTTTTTCAAGTTTATAAAAGTATTTAATTAAATAAAAGTAATAAATTTTAAATAAAGTATTTAATTTTTAATTTTATAAATGGCGTGGACATGTCGACGGGAATGAAACCGCCAAAAATTTCACGAAAAAAATCTAATTATTTCACGAAAAAATCAAATTATCGCGCCAAAAATGCCGACTAATTTATTTTACTGTCCCATGGACATGTCGACGGGATAGTTAAAAATATAAAACAAAACCCTCTCTGGTCAACACTTAGAAAAAAAAAACGAGTTTTAACAAAAAAAAAAAAAAAAAAAAAAAAAAAAAAAAAAAAAAAAAACAGATCCGCCACTGCACTGTCTCTCTCTCAATAACCATCATCGCCGGCGAGCACCACCACCACACGAGCACCTCCGACACCACAACCACCACCACTACAACCCCTCCGTCACCACAACAGCACCACCACCACCACACGAGCACCACTGTGCACTTTTCTTCCTCCTTTTCTCCCCGTTTAATTCTTTCCTCAACCCATCTCATGTTTAATTCTTTCTTTTCTTCTTCCCCGTTATTTCTTGTTTAACGAAGGTATTTTTAAATTTTTGATTTGCATTTTTTAATTTTTTTTTTTATATTATTAGTTATTAAATGTTAATTGTTAATGTATAATTGTTAATTTTTTGATTCTTTTTTTAACAGCCTGTGAAGTAGAGGGTGAGAGCCGAGGGTGAAGCCGAGACAGAGGTAATGTGGTCCCTTTTTTTTAACTTTTGGTATCCGGACGACATGTCGATGACAACTGTTTGTGTACAGCCCAAGATATATGTTAAACTCGTTAAATTAGTTTAGTTAGTTAGTTATGTTTCGGCTAACTGTTTGATCGTTTTAGCCAAGACAGTTTTTTAAATTAGTTAATATATGCAAATATGTTATTAGTTAGTTAGTTAGTTAGTTGTGGATTGATTAGTTGAAAAAAATTAGTTTTCCAGCGGAGTAAATATGTTGCGTTTAGTTAGTTTGCGAATCGATTAGTTGAAAAAATTAGTTGAATATGTAGGAGTAGAATTAGAATTTTTGCGTTATATATAGAAGTAGATATATTGGTTAAATGTTAGTTTGCGTTTGGTTAGTATATATGGTATACTAGTTCTAATATATTGGTTAATTGTAGATATATTGGTTAAATCGTGAAGCTTGTTTAGTCCCCGCTCAAGCAGAGGCCTACCATAAACACGTGAAGTCTGAATTGTCTAACTTGGAAAGGAAAACAGTGAACAAAGTTGACGATGGTGATCACTCGAGTCTTGAAGAAGATGCTGATAAGTATAAGGAGCAATTGGAGGCTGTCTTTTTTAAACTGAAGGAATCCAAGAGCTACAGACGAATGGTTGGATCTATATCTATTTCCTGTATCACGGCAGCTACTCCTCTACTTAGTTCCTTGAAGCAAACAGCATACTTGATAGACTTGGATATAGTTGAGGTAGTAATACTATTTGTTTTTCAAGCAATTGTTATCACTGTGTATATATTGAGATTTATCTTCTTGATAAATGTATATGTTATTATATTTTCAGGATGGAATCGTAGCACTTGCGGAAGTGGAAAAATCCTATAAACTGGAGACAAGAACCACAGAGGTCCTTATAGAAGCTTTACAATCATATACTTGGATTATTTTGTGTTGTACTTATGGTTGAAACAATATTTTCGTGACCCTTATCTTAGTATTTTGTAGTTTAACCTTTTGGCGACTTGACAATCGCGGATATTGAAACATTTGTGGATATGGCAGCTAGGTTTAGATATTACCACACCCCGTTTTGTAGACTTTATATGTTTTAATGCATTTCGAAGTTGTTTAGCGATAATTTGCAAGTGTTTTAGCCGATGGCGAGTTATACGTTTAGGACATGTTGATATTGAGTGGTTATAGGTGCTATTACAAGTTCTGGTTGTTACAGGTTTTGGTAGATTTTTTCCGGAAAATCCAGAAAAAAATCTAGAAAAATGCTGGTTTTGCAGCCTGCTGTTAGCAGGATACCTCAGTGATGCCGTCGACATGTCGACGGCAACATTAACCAAAAAATATTGTTTTTTTAATTGTTTCCATCGACATGTCGACGGCATAATTAAATAATCAAATTTTTTAATTTTAAAATGCCGTGGACATGTCGCCGGCATTAGATAAAACGTAATTATTATTTGTTAATTAAAATGTTAATTATTATTATTTTCCCGTCGACATGTCGACGGAAACAATTTGACGGACAAAGAATTCGTTTGACTGAAAAACGAAGTGGGACCCACGATGTCGACGGTGATTGTCGACGGGAACGTTGTTCCCGACGAGGCACAGCCGTTGATATGTTCCCGTCGACATGTCAAAGGCAACAGATAATGTCGTGGACATGTCGACGGGAACGTCGTAAAAATGTCGCCGGCAAAGGCCTCGATCGTACTAGTGTACAATAATATACACCTCTACCATCAATCTATCATACCGATTTCAAGCAACCTGATCACACCATAAATCTAAAACATATATTTTCAACGACATTTGTACTTTTGTTAGTCATTACCGATAATTACTTAAACACTAGTACAATCGACGCTTTCGCCGGCGACATTTTTACGACGTTCCCGTCGACATGTCCACGGAATTATCTGTTGCCGTCGACATGTCGACGGCAACATATCAACGGCTGTGCCTCGTCGGGAACAGCGTTCCCGTCGACAATCGCCATCGACATCGTGGGTCCCACTTCGTTTTTCAGTCAAACAAATTCTTTGTCCGTCAAATTGTTCCCATCGACATGTCGACGGGAAAATAATACTAATTAACATTTTAATTATTAATCGTTAATCACGTTTTATATGCCGCCGTCGACATGTCGACGGCATCATTGAACTGTAAATTTTTATTGTTTAATGGTCCCGTGGACATGTCGCCGGCATCATTAAACTATAAATTTTTATTGTTTAATGGTGTCGTCGACATGTCTACGGTACCAAGCTGTTATGCTATTAACAGCAGGCTGTAAACCAGCTGCAATATTCCAGATTTTTTTCGGAAAAATCTACCAAAACCTATAACCAGAAGCTATAACCACTCAATATCAACATGTCCTAACACATACAACTCGATATCGGCTAAAACACTTGCAAATTATCGCTAAACACCCTTAAAATGCATTAAAACATATAAAGTCTACAAAACGGGGTGTGGTAATATCTAAACCTAGCTGCCATATCTATAAATGTTTCAATATTCGCGATGTTCAAGTCGCCAAAAGGTTAAACTACAAAATACTAAGATAACGGTCGCCAAAATATTGTTTCAACCATAAGTACAACACAAAATAACCCAAGTTTACACCTCTATATCACCAAGTCACTCATCATCACTATGACCATCCACATCGCCATGGCCACTCCAGCTCCCGCTCCCGCCAGCTGAGCCACTACCTCCAGCGCCAGCTCCACTGCCCGAACCATCCACGTGCTGAGAAATTCATGAACAAATTAACATAAGCGTGCACACATTCGAATACATACACATTCAAAATAAATATACATATTTAAACAATCCATAACAATTTAATTCCGGGCGGGTTTTCTATAGGATGATTAACTTCGGACGGGGACTTTTCAAAATTAATCACTAAAGTCCTAAAATCATTTACAAAAATCTAACAATAATACACAAATTGACTATTTCAAGTTAAACAATTTATTTCAAATATACACATTAAAAAGCTACAAATATCATATATACGCATTCATATATGAAATTTGTTTTTCGGCTTATGTTTTATAAGCTTATTTTCTGTGAGTTATTTTGAAACTATTTTATGTAAGGTAAACAGTTTCAAAATAAGCCATAAAAATTTAGCTAATGAAACATAAGCCGAAAACCAAACAAGCCATAAATATTCTACTTCTACTTCTATCGCACTAATATGAAAGATATAAGCCGAAACAAACACCCTCTAACTTGAAGTATTCTACTTCTACTTCTATCGCAAAAAATTCCAATTCTAATTATACTTCTATATATAACGCAAAACTTCTAATTATTCTACTTCCCTTCAACTAATTGTTTCAACTAATTATAACGCAAAAATTCTAATTCTACTTCTATCGTTTCAACTAATTATAATCCAAAAATTCTAATTCTATCCTACGTAGAAATCAATCCGCAACATAATGTACTTAACTAATGCTTTCTAAACTATACCAAAACTAAACTACAACAAAGCATAAAAATGAAAAACATACTGTCTCGGTCTCCGCTCCCGGGCTGTCGTCTCGGCTGTCATCTCGGGCTCCGGTCTCGAGCTGTCGTATCGGCTCTCGCTCTCGGCTCCTACTGTATTAAAAAAAAAAAAAAAAAACAAAAAAACAAAAAAACAAAAAAATCAAAAAAAAACAAAAAAAATTACATAAATTAATAAAAACACTTACATTACATAAATTAATTAAAAACAAAAAGAAAAAGAAAAACAAATTAACAACT
Organism: Artemisia argyi; assembly: GCA_030686995.1. Taxonomy (NCBI): domain Eukaryota; kingdom Viridiplantae; phylum Streptophyta; class Magnoliopsida; order Asterales; family Asteraceae; genus Artemisia; species Artemisia argyi. The sequence goes on from CM060690.1 coordinate 11,262,655, forward strand.
CACTGTCTCGTATGGAAGAAAAAAGTTGGGAAGAAGATGAAGAATTAAACAACAGAATGGTTGAGGAAAGAATTAAACATGGGAGGAGGAGGAGGAGGAGGAGGTGCCCAGTGTAGTAGAGCTGTGGTGGTGGTGGGGTTGTGGTGTTTGTGATAGATCGATTTGGAGGAGTGGTGGTTGTGGTGTTAGTGTCGAAGGTGTAGTGGAGGAGTGGTGGTTGTGTTATTCACCGGCGAACAGGAGTGATGATAGATCGATTTGGTTTTTTTTTTTTTTTTTTTTTTTCTAAGTTATGGACAATAATTGAGCAGATCCACTTTTAGATAATAACTTTAATTATCCCGGCGACATGTCCACGGGATAGTAAAAGTAATTTGTCGGGGACTTTTTGGCGGTATAATTTAATTTTTCGTGAAATTTTTGGTGGTTTCATTCCCGTCGACATGTCCACGCCATTTAGAAAAATAAATAAGTTTTATCAAATTAAAAATTAAATACTTTAATTTAAAATTAATTACTTTTATTTAATTAAATACTTTTATAAAAATAAAAAACTATTAAAAAAATTGTTTTATAAAATTAAAAATTAAATACTTTAATTTAAAATTAATTACTTTTATTTAATTAAATACTTTTATTAAATTGAAAAACTATTAAAAAAATGGTTTTATAAAATTAAAAATTAAATACTTTAATTTAAAATTAATTAGTTTTATTTAATTAAATACTTTTATAAAACTGAAAAACTACTAAAAAAATAGTTTTATAAAATTAAATACTTTAAATTAAAATTAATTACTTTTATTTAATTAAATAATTTTATAAAATTGAAAAAAAATTAAAAATAGTTTTATAAAATTAAAAATTAAATAATTTAATTTAAAATTAATTACTTTTATTTAATTAAATGAACGAGCCGAGATGATATAGTTGTACATGAGATGTTAAACGAACGAGGCGAGATGCTATGGTTGTACACGATATGTTAAACGAACGAGCCGAGATGCTATGGTTGTACACGAGATGTAAACGAACGAGGCAAGATGCTATGTTTGTACACGAGATGTAAAACGAACGAGCCGAGATGCTATGGTTGTACACGAGATGTTAAACGGATGAGTCGAGATGCTATGGTTATACACTAGATGTTAAACGAACGAGCCGAGATGCTATGGTTGTACACGAGATGCTAAACAAACGAGCCGAGATGCTATGGTTATACACGAGATGTTAAACGAACGAGCCGAGATGATATGGTTGTACATGAGATGTTAATCGAACGAGCCAAGATGATATCGTTATACATGAGATGTTAAACGGATGAGTCGAGATGCTATGGTTATACACGAGATGTTAAACGAACGAGCCGAGATGATACGGTTGTACATGAGATGTTAAACCAACGAGCCGAGATGCTATGTTTATACACGAGATGTTAAACGAACGAGCCGAGATGATATGGTTGTACACGAGATGTTAAACGAACGAGCCGAGATGATATGGTTATACATGAGATGTTAAACGGATGAGTCGAGATGCTATGGTTATACACGAGATGTTAAACGAACGAGTCGAGATGCTATGGTTATACACGAGATGTTAAACGAACGAGCCGAGATGATATCGTTATACATGAGATGTTAAACGGATGAGTCGAGATGCTACGGTTATACACGAGATGTTAAATGAACGAGCCGAGATGCTATGGTTATACACGAGAAGTTAAACGAATGAGCCGAGATGCTATGGTTATACATGAGATGTTAAACGAACGAGCCGAGATGCAATAGTTATACACGAGATGTTAAACGAACGAGCCGAGATGATATGGTTGTACACGAGATGTTAAACGAACAAGCCGAGATGCTATGGTTATACACGAGATGTTAAACGAACGAGCCGAGATGCTACGGTTGTACACAAGATGCTAAACAAACGAGCCGAGATGCTATGGTTATACACGATATGTTAAACGAACGAGCCGAGATGATATGGTTGTACATGAGATGTTAAACGAGCGAGCCAAGATGATATCGTTATACATGAGATGTTAAACGGATGAGTCGAGATGCTACGGTTATACACGAGATGTTAAACGAACGAGCCGAGATGATATGGTTGTACATGAGATGTTAAACCAACGAGCCGAGATGCTATGGTTATACACGAGATGTTAAACGAACGAGCCGAGATGATATGGTTGTACACGAGATGTTAAACGAACGAGCCGAGATGATATGGTTATACATGAGATGTTAAACGGATGAGTCGAGATGCTATGGTTATACACGAGATGTTAAACGAACGAGTCGAGATGCTATGGTTATACACGAGATGTTAAACGAACGAGCCGAGATGATATCGTTATACATGAGATGTTAAACGGATGAGTCGAGATGCTATGGTTATACAAGAGATGTTAAACGAACGAGCCGAGATGATATGGTTGTACACGAGATGTTAAACGAACGAGGCGAGATGCTATGGTTGTAAACGATATGTTAAACGAACGAGCCGAGATGCTATGGTTGTACACGAGATGTAAACAAACGAGGCGAGATGCTATGTTTGTACACGAGAAGTTAAACGAACGAGCCGAGATGCTATGGTTGTACACGAGATGTTAAACGGATGAGTCGAGATGCTATGGTTATACACGAGATTTTAAACGAACGAGCCAAGATACTATGGTTGTACACGAGATGTTAAGCGAACGAGCCGAGATGCTATGGTTATTCACGAGATGTTAAACGAACGAGCCGAGATGATATAGTTGTACACGAGATGTTAAACGAACGAGCCGAGATGATATCGTTATACATGAGATGTTAAACGGATGAGTCAAGATCCTACGGTTATACACGAGATGTTAAACCAACGAGCCGAGATGCTATGGTTTTACACGAGAAGTTAAACGAATGATCCGAGATGCTATGGTTATACATGATATGTTAAACGAACGAGCCGAGATGCTATGGTTATACATGAGATATTAAACGAACGAGCATAGATGATATGGTTATACACGAGATGTTAAACGAACGAGCCAAGATGCTATGGGAGATGTTAAACGAACGAGCCGAGATGATATGGTTATACGCGAGATGTTAAACGAACGAGCCGAGATGCTATGGTTATACATGATTTTGTGAGAATATATATATATATATATATATATATATATATATATATATATATATATATATATATATATATATATATATATATATATATATATATATATATATATATATATATATATTAAAAAAATGGGTAGATAATCCCGTGGACATGTCGCCGGGAAAAGCAGGCGGGAAAAAATCCCGCCATTCTAATATTTTATGATAATTAAGTAGCTACAATTGGGAAATTGAAACCAAACACAGTAATTAACGTTAATCATACGTTAATTACTCTTTGATTCATGATTTATATTATCCCGTCGACATGTCTACAGGAGCGTATTAGCGGGATAATTTCGCGCCCAAGTTTTGGCAATTATTGAGGTTGCATAGTTTGACCATTATATTGCCGTCGACATGTTGACGGGATCGTATGAAACCAAAAAATTCAACGCAGCCTGGCTCGGTCAAGCGTGTTTTTTGTCGTTTTGTGTGTTATGACGTCGACATTGTGTCGACGGGATCGTCTTCGTCGCCTGTTCTCCTATTTCTTGTAGTGAAATGAGATTTACATAAAAGTCTAATACACTGATTTATTCGATAGCATTATTACATGTGAGTTGTGACAATAAGCAGTTGAAGTGAGGTAGAGACAATATGCGGTTAAAGGTGATGATGACATGTTAGTGGAACCGTTAGAAGAAAGTGAAGAAACATTGAGTTTGTGAAAAAATAGACAAATAAATTACAAGGGCAAAACTGTAAACTCACTATGAATTTCCGTGAACTTATAAAATGTTGCCGTGAATTTATCAGCACCCTAAATAAATACCTTGTTCACAAATCTTGCTTTTCTTTTGGATACAAATCTTGCCAAGATTTATGAGATTTCTACATGTTCAACTCCTTTAGACACCACCTTCCTTTGTAACTTCTTTATTAAATTTGAATAAAATTTTAAAAAACATAAAATCAAAACCGCGTCCTGATCCAAACCCACGTAAGAAACGGCCCATGGATTCCCGCCCTATATATAATAATGATAACAAAACCTAGGGTAAATCTACTGGTACCTATATATTTGACGTCTCTCTCTCTAGAAAGTGTCGAAGTAACTATCATCGTAGGTGTCACATACATGGGGTGGAAAAAAGCTACTGGTACCTGTATGGTAAGTGAAGGTGAGCAGGATGTGATTTCGGTAAGATCTAAGGAAGAAGAAGAAGAAGAAAAAGTGCGTCTTGCCAATCCACAGTAAGCTACCTTTTTGACCTAATTAATCTGAAATAATTTATAACCAGATTTTTTTGGGGTTTTTATCATTGTTGTTTTGATTAGTATAATTTTGTTTTTGGGGTTTTTTTTAATCAATTTATATGCTGTTTTCGACTTAGAGTTTAAGGTATAAATCTTTGCATTTGCAATCGAATAGCTTTCCTGTCACTTTAAAAGTTCTAACCGGTTATCATCTTTGACAAGTTAGAACGTTTCACGCGACAACAACAACAATCCACAATCCCTGCCCGAACGGTAAAGGGATTGCTTCTGGAAACAAGCATATTTTCTTAATATTAAAATTATTAATTTAATTAGTGTAAACTTTAGAAACAAAACACTCTATACACATCCACCCCAAAAACTGAGTTGAAACCTTCAATTGTATGTGCTTGAGGGAGGTCTGAATGGTTGACATAGATCGAGATGGTGTTTGTGTATGATTGACGTCAGTGATGTATGCCATGTAACTCAAATAATGACGGCCTAGCTTTTGTACCGTATGGGTAACATTGCAACATAAAATAAAATAAGATTAGTACCTTAAACACACCTATATCTTAATTTGACAACTGCATCAATTTTTGTTTATCTTGTTCTTTCTTACAGCTAGCTTTTGGATGATTGTTAGATTTAATTAGTGTTTTTTTTTTCTTTTTCTTTTTTTTTAATCCAATTATATGATGTTAACAACACGTACTGTGATGTTTGTTTCAGGTCGTTTTTGTACTTCTATATTCTGTATGCCATCACTGCTTTTATGTGGTTTCCATTAATGGTAGCTCCACACATGCTAGAAAACAAAAAGCATACTCCTTTCTATGTTGGACCTTTTTAATTGTATAAGTCTTGTATGAATAAGTCTTGAAAGATAAAGGACTAAACTTGTAGATTAGAAACTTTGTAACCGCTATTCGGTTAAGTTAGTTAAGTTAGTTATTTGCTGTAAGTTAGTTAATTTCTGAATGGTTGTATCGTTTGGTTAACAGCCACTTTGAACCGACATGTTGTTTGGGTCATACCCATTCGACTAGTATATATAGGATACAATGTAATGTTTAGAAAGTGTGTCTCTTTTGTACAATGTAACCTACTGTTATGTTGTGAATATAAATGAATCATATTCTTGTCATTCTTGTTTTGCATCGATCCTGGAACATCAATTTGGAACCTGTGAAATATCCAACATTTGAAGACCTGTGAAAATTTAACATTCTACAGTTTCTTCATGATGATGACCATCGCCTCAGTCTCTATGGCAGTGCTAGCATCTTGTATTTTGATCTTTGCAAGCTTTTTCCTACAGACTTGGAAGAAAGATATCCATTACACCATCCAGAAAAGTACCGGTTGCTTCTTCGCAATGCTTGCACTTTTCTCATTTGGGGTTGTCGTATTCCTGCCCCATGACCACCTCAACTGGATTGTGTTATCGATCATATGTGTAATCTTTGGCGGGATCTTAGTATTATATCGCTTCCTTTGGAAATATGTGTGTTATTTTCAATCAAATCTGAAACACATGAGCCATTATTTTTTTTTGAAGAAGACACATGAGCCATTATTGCATCCATTGGAGTGAATCTCTTACGGTTCTTTCACCTCTCTTTTGTGCTGCCACCAAACCTACCCCGTTGGGCCCAAACACCATTCATATATATATGCTTTTACGTCCTAGCGGTTGCGATTTACATCAATGCCTGCATGAGATTCATCAGCCAAAGAAAAAACAAAGTATGCGACCTGGTACATCGTCAAGAAGTCCTGACTACATCAATCATTTTTTAGGTGATTTTAAGACTAGCTTGTACCTGTGAATTAATAATCAACTCGTATTATGTGAGCCAAGTAATCTTGATGTTACTTCAAAAGAAAAACGTGAAGGACCAAGTTTGTAGAAACGAAACTCTACAACCGCTAGTTAGTTAAATTAGTTATTAGTTATTTATTTCTAGATATGGTCGAATGGTTGTGTCGCTTGGCAGAAACTAGTTCGAACCATTACAATGGTTGAAGACAACTATTCGAATAGACATGACTTTTTAGTGAAAGGTTGCAACGGTTCGTGACACCGTTTGGAAACCTATAAGTACTTGTGATTATGTATTATTACAATGGTTAGACAAATATTTATATAAGTTATCTTTTAGTTATTATGGTTTGCAAATCGTATTTGACTCAACCATAAACTCATACATGACTGGGACAACAATTGGCATCAATAGCCTTGTTGGAACATCTCGTTACACCATCAAAACAAATCCAGAAAACTAGAAAACTTTGTATCGAGATAGGAACCAAAACCAAAAACAAAAACCCACGCTGAAATTTTTTTTCAGGAATAACGCACACCCTTTGATCCTTGTTAACGTTAGAAGGGTTGCATAGATAACTTAGGGACATAAGAAAAGTAGTATACAACTTTCTCTTTGTGTCGTAATTTGCAAACAGGAAGGACACCGATCCAGAAATTTGGTGCCTTGGTTTGTTGTGATTAAGTCGTACGCTACAACAAAACCAGAAAAGATTGAAGATTTTTCTAGTTAAACTATAACGAGAAACGTACTTGTGTGTTCTCTACTACAACACAACAAGGGTAAAGATTAGACACACAAGTGGGAACGCATAACATACGAGGTCACGTTATCATTATTTGGATTTCATTTATACCCTTATAGTATAGATACTCATTTTCATACTATTAGGAAATCCCGAGAACTATATATTGATCCCCGTATTACTAGGATTCCCGGATAACTATTTCTGTTCCCCGTAGTAGTAAGGATATACCATACTAGTTAGATTTCCCATACAAATTAAAAGTGAAGATTGTAAACACATCTAGGATGTCGGGTGGAGATGATGACACCAATACCAATAACACTATAGTAAAACCCATTACACCCATTACACAATATCAATGCCCTAAACTCAAAACCACAAACTACACTGTTTGGGCTATACAAATTAAGGTTATATTAGAAGCACATGGATTATGGGAGACTATAGAACCCAAAGAAAACACCGAATTAGATGCTAAGAAGGATAAGGCAACTATTGCCCTCCTATATCAAGCGGTAACCGAGGATGTGATACTACAAGTAGCAAGTTGTAAAACTGCTAGAGAATTATGGGAATCATTGAAAAGGAGACACGTTGGAGAAGAAAGAGTGCAACAAGCATGGTTACAATCACTAATGATAGGATTTAATGCCCTTCAAATGAAGGATGAGGAAACGGTGGATGCATTTACAAACAAACTAAATGGTTATGCCACGAAGGCAAAAGAATTAGGAAAAACCATGGATGAATCACTTTTAGTACGAAAACTATTAGACTCCACACCAGATAGGTTCATTCAGATAGTAGCATCCATAGAAAAGACAAGTGATCTAGATGATATCACCTTAGATGAGATCACTGAAAAACTAAAGGCATTCGAGGAAATGATAAAACTCTGAAAGGGAGGACAAGCAGAAAGCCAGGATAACCTATTATTCGCACAAGGCGAACACTCTAGATATAAGAAACATTTCAACAAGAATAGGGGTGGATCAAACTACACACAAGGAAACTGGCAGAATAAAGGAAACAGAAATAACTCGAATGGAGAAAATTCAACTCACAATGACAAGAACAATAAGAATATAAGTGAGTGGAAGAAGAAAGTAAAATGTTTCAATTGCGGGAAACATGGACATTTTAAGAAAGAATGTAGAAGTAAACCAACAACTCAGGAACAGTCAAACCTTATCTATGAAGACGATGAACCATCACTATTAATGACTACACACAAAGAAGTATTGTTAAATGAAGGACAAATACAACCTGGAAAGTATGCTACAACAGATGATAGCATATGGTATTTAAATAATGGTGCAAGCAACCATATGACGGGAGCGAAGAGTCATTTTAAAGATATAGACGAAAGTATCGCTGGACGCGTTCATTTTGGAGATGGATCGTATGTAGAGATAAAGGGTAGAGGTTCTATAATACTAGGATGTAGAAACAAGGAACAGAAGATAATAACAGATGTTTACTACATACCAAACCTCAAGAGCAACATACTTAGTCTAGGATAGCTTACTGAAATAGGTTGTAAGATCATCATGGATGGGAACAAGCTGACTTTGTATGATAAGAAGAAGAAGTTGTTGATGAAGGTAGAAAGGTCGAAAAATAGACTTTACAATATTAAACTACAGATAGAAGCACCTATATGCCTCTTAGCAAATGTGGATAATCAAGCATGGTTATGGCACGCTAGATTAGGTCATCTGAACTTTGACGATATCAACAAGATGACAAGAAAGGGTCTAGTAGAAGGAATACCAAGAATAAACCATACTTGACAAGTATGTGATGCATGTTTATTAGGAAAACATAGCAGAACACCATTTCCCAATCAAGCTAAATTCAGATCCAAGAACCCACTGAACTTAGTCTATGGAGATCTCTGTGGTCCCATAAGTCCAACAACACATTCCGGAAAGAAACTCATCTTCTTACTAGTAGATGACTGTACAGGTTATATGTGGGTTTATTTTCTAACAACTAAGGATCAAGCCTTCAACACATTTAAGGAATTTAGACAGAAGATTGAAATGGAGTTGAGAATGAAGTTAAGAATGCTAAGAACAGATAGAGGTGGTGAATTTACATCAAATGAATTCACTAAGTACTGTAAAGAGAATGGAATAACAAGACAGTTAACAGCACCATACTCACCGCAACAGAATGGAGTAGTTGAAAGAAAGAATAGAACGGTGTTATCAACTACTAGGAGTATGATGAAAGCGATGAAGTTACCCTTAACTTTTTGGGCGGAAGCAGTCAAGCGTGCCATTTATATTCTAAATAGGGTACCTACACGAGCACTAGAAGATAAAACACCATATGAAGCACTCTACAAGAGAAAACCAAACCTACAAAACCTTAGAATATTCGGATGCACAGCTTATGCTAAGATAACCATACCTCACTTGAAGAAGTTAGATGATAGAAGCATACCGATGGTTTATTTAGGAGTATAGGAAGGATCAAAAGCTTGTAGGCTATATGATCCAGTACGAAAAAAGAAACATGTTAGTAGGGACATAAAGTTTATGGAAACGAAGCCGTGGAATTGGGATAAGAATGGAGATGATACGGATACACAAGACACATTTTGGGCTAGTTTTGTGGTAGACGAAGTTGATAATGGAAATCTTACACCAATCAACATAGAAAACATTGATAACACGTATCATGAAGAAGATCAAATACTGGATCCAATACCTCATCTAGCATCACCAACTACACCACCAACATACACTTACGAACCCAACTCAGAAAGTGAAAGAGAAGCTACTATTAGTTCATTAGAAAGCTCATTAGGAAGCTCAGAGAGATATGATCACAGACCAGTACGAGGTTTAAAGAATATCAATGAAATTTATCAACATGCACGTGAAGTAGAAACTCCAAGTTTATTTTTCATAGAAGAAGAACCCCGTAACTACAAGGAAGCATCAAAAGATGAGAAATGGATTGAGGCCATGAAAATTGAATTAGATTCAATCAACAAGAATCACACATGGACTCTTACAGATTTGCCAGAAAATCAGAAGGCAATCGGACTCAAATGGGTTTATAAAACCAAGAGAGATGCACAAGGAAAGATCATCAGATATAAAGCAAGATTAGTAGCGAAAGGTTATGTACAAGAACAAGGAATAGATTTTGATAAAGTATTCGCACCAGTTGCTAGGATAGAGACAGTTCGGTTAATATTAGCACTAGCAGCATATCATGGATGGCAAGTACACCACTTAGATGTGAAATCAGCATTTTTACATGGAGAATTAAAGGAAGAAGTCTATGTTACACAACCTGAAGGTTTCATTCAGCAAGGAAACCAAGGAAAAGTATACAAGCTAACAAAAGCTTTGTATGGCTTAAGACAAGCACCAAGAGCTTGGAATGTGAAGCTTGATCAAACCTTGAAGTCATTAGACTTTAAGAAATGTAATCTAGAACAAGCAGTCTACACGAAAAGAAGCAAGAATTCAACACTTATAGTTGGAGTATATGTAGATGATTTAATAATCACAGGCACTCCAAAGAAGGAAATAGACTTGTTTAAATCCCAGATGGAAGATAAATTTGAAATGAGCGCTTTAGGATTGCTAGCATATTACCTTGGGATAGAAGTTACACAGACAGGAGGAGAGATTACAATCAAGCAAACTGGATACATTAATAAGATCCTAAAAGAAACAAGTATGATGGATAGCAATGATACGAAGATACCATTGGATCCCGGCACTAAGTTGGTCAAGGCGGAAGATGGAGAACCAGTTGACGCAACTTATTACCGAAGCTTAATTGGAAGCCTAAGATACTTATTACATACAAGACCGGATCTTAGTTACTCAGTCGGACTACTCAGCAGATTTATGCAAGACCCGAAGGATCATCACCTAAAGGCAGTAAAACAAGTAATCCGATATGTCAAAGGAACAAAAGAACATGGAATAATATACAAGAAGGAAGGCGGCTGCAAGATAACAAGTTACAGTGACAGTAGTTATGGAATCAATACAGATCAAGGAAAAGGAACTACTGAAGTCGTATTTTACTTTGGAGAGTCACCTATTACCTGGTGTACTCAGAAGCAACCGACAGTGGCGCTCTCATCATGTGAATCAGAATTTATGGCGGCTACTGCAGCAGCATGTCAAGCCTTATGGTTAAAACGTTTACTTAGTGAACTAACTGGAATGGAAGAAAAAAGGATAACACTCAGAGTTGACAACGTATCAGCAATAGCACTCGTAAAGAACCCAGTATTTCATGGAAGAAGTAAACATATAGACATTCGCTATCATTTCATTCGGGAATGCGTAGAGAATGGTCATATAAATGTGGAACACGTTAGTGGAGAATTACAAAGAGCAGACATCTTAACAAAAGCTTTACCAAGACTCAAGTTTACAACTATGAGACAAATGCTCGGAGTTCAAGACCTTGGACAAAGCAACGATCAAGATTAAGGAGGAGAATGTGAGCCAAATAATCTTGATGTTACTTCAAAAGAAAAACGTGAAAGACCAAGTTTGTAGAAACGAAACTCTACAACCGCTAGTTAGTTAAATTAGTTATTAGTTAGTTATTTCTAGATATGGTCGAATGGTTGTGTCGCTTGGCAGAAACTAGTTCGAACCATTACAATGGTTGAAGACAACTATTCGAATAGACATGACCTTTTAGTGAAAGGTTGCAACGGTTCGTGACACCGTTTGGAAACCTATAAGTACTTGTGATTATGTATTATTACAATGGTTAGACAAATATTTATATAAGGTATCTTTTAGTTATTATTGTTTGCAAATCGTATTTGACTCAACCATAAACTCATACATGACTGGGAACTGAAACATCTACCTTCAAATTTTTGTCTGTTCCTTATTATTGCATCATTTCAATTAATGTGTTTGAAGTATTTGAGTATAGTGAAAAAGACTTTCGTAGCTGCAACAAAATTGAATTCTGATTATTTTGAGATTCTTATACAAGTGAGCTACCGTTGAATTTTGATGAATTTGGGAACTGATTATCAAACCTTAAGTAGTGAACCATCTCCAATCACTATACAAACAGCTCTTTTGATTTTGATTACTGCAGTCAAATTTAAAACGCATTGCTAACTTGTAGCAAAGAGCTATAGCAGATAGTTATATGGTTCAACGCAGGACATGATATGTGAATATTGTATTTGGATTTCAGATGATGATACGTGATATCATTTATTTTATTTATTTATTTATTTATTTATTTAGAATTGTTGTTTGGTAATTCGATGACAATGAAAAGTAGATTCTAGGATCTGTTTTATTATATATAAGCAGAGTCATTGCATACAGAGTGTAGATGAAAACTTGACCCTGCAGCCAAATATTGAGAGATTCTTTCATTTAGTGTTTATGCTTTTAGACTAGATATTGTTACAATATTAAGGAATTTATGCCACAAAATCTGTTTTATTATATATAAGCAGAATCATTGCATACAAAGTGTAGATGAAAACTTGACCCTGCAGCCAAATATTGAGAGATTCTTTTATTTAGCGTCTGCTTTTAGACTAGATATTGTTACAATATTAAGGAATTTATGCCACAAAAAGGCTACATCAACAACATATTATATGATATGTAGATGATAACATGCCACAACTCGATAACCTTTCGAGCCTTTTGACACTATTTTTGATAGCAAAAGGGTTAAATCCTTTAAACACCATCTGGATTCTTTGTAAAATTGTTGGTTTAGGGGGTGATAAGTAAAACCCGAGTGAATCTAGATACCACCCGCTTCTTCCAAACAGACCTACAATGTAGCTTCCATTTGTCAAGAAATTGAAGGGTGTTCCTTCTTCAACCCCAAATGTATGTCCGTTGGTTGCTCTTGAAAGTGAGTGATCGAATCACAGGGTCTCCTCCATAGACCACGAGACAATAGTGCCCACTAACACTTATCAAAACCTCCCCAGGAAATTTCAGTTTAATCTGAAATTGAGCCATAATAAACTGCATTATTCCATATACAGTTTACAATAACATACAGTAAGATTTGGCAGAACGTTATAGCTGCACACTTTTGGTTCCACCCATGCCTCCATGTTTTTCAGCCAGTAAAGATTTAACATTGTTATCATATGTCACACAAATAGAGTCTATGCAACTACCGTATACAAGAGTGATCTCTCTAATCCCACTGTATGCCATCATCCCATTGATCCCCTCCATTTCCTCCCCATGGTCCCGATAGCATTATGCTCTTATCCTGTTGTATATATATCAGTAAGATCATAGACACTTAAAAAATTTAAGCACACAGAAAGGGGAGGGAATTCAAACCATTGTGAGTAAAATAAAAAGTTGAGTGAATGAGAAGCCTGATATGAACTATACAAATGCTGTAGCTTGTATCGAGTATTGGTGTTATTGTCTATTTGTTTTGAGCCCAAATTGCTGACTGTATATATAAAGAGCAAAGAAAGTACTACCATGCTTAGCATCCGATTACAGTCTAACACAAAGGTGTTTGTTTAATGCTAAGCATACTTAAAACATGCAATAATTCTTATTCCATTTTCCAACACTTACATAAAACATGCATGCACCATATTTGTGGATTAATAAGGGAGAAAAATTACCTTCCAGAGCATCCTGCTCATAAACCTTGCTTTTCTTTTAAATCCACAAAATCTGAGAATCATAAACACATGCATGAACAAAAACTCATTCACAAACAAAGTCAATCACGTGGCTAAATCAGTCCACTTAACTTGCTTTGACTGTAGTACTTGTTTCTGTTCATAAAGATGTTACTTAGGATTTAGGAAGGTGGTGTAACTTTATGTAAAATTGTTAGTAAATGTTTACCTATTCTTAGTTTTGTGTAGCTAGAATGCTCAAATCACCACCAAATATTCATTGAGAAATGATTATCATCCTAAACTTTGTCCTAAAAGTTCAATAAGCATATGCTCGTGATGCAAGGAGAAATCAAGAATTGATGGGGAGTGAGGATCAGTGAATGACTTATATGATTAGGAGGATGAATTACAAAGGTGAGAAAGATATACTAGTAACATTTTCTAACATGCCAAGCCACACCACGCCATGACACTGACTAGACCCAACTGGCATTTAGCCTACAAAAGTTTCTTTCTGTAAATATTAAGGATGTTGTTAACTTAAATGAATAAAAAGAAAGTCTATTGACTCGAATAAGTTGGACAATCGAAATATATATATTTTTTAAAGCATCTTTTGTGTTGCATCTTACAACAATTCTGCTGCTGGAAATTAAGTCATCCGCATAATTGCTTGTAAAACCTTGTATTTGGCAACAAACAATGTGTCCACATGATTTTGATTAGCTGTTATTTCTTTTGCCAAGGACATGATACGTACATGTATAAGTAGTTCTGGATCATACGATATGCACCAGTTTGAAATTCAATTAGTACCATCGTTTGTTTTTTCTGAGAATTGTATTAGTTTGGTGATTTAACAACATTAATAAATTGTCAAATTAATTCTACATTCTGTTCATTGCATGATTGCGAAGTCATTAAAAACATAATGTATATTTAAAAAAGAAAAAAAAAAAAAACAACTACAGCAATCGAGCGGCGATATATTCATTTATTCAGCAATTATAACTTGACCAGAACATGCAATATACTAAAGAAACAATCACACCAACTCCACAAACACAGGTACATGAATACTCATATGCCCCAACTGTAACCCTTTGATCCCTTGTTTTTCTGATGCTCGTCATCTTTCATAGAAAAAGGATGAAATCCTCTAAACATCATATGGATTCTGTGGAAGAGGCTTATTTTAGGTGTTAAACAGAACCCTAGAGAATCTAAATGCCACCCACTTCTTCCATAAAAACCTACAATGTGGCCTCCATTTGTCAAAAAATTAAATGGTGTTCCTTCTTCAACCCCAAATGGTCCATATGTCCTTTGGTTGCTCTTAAAAGTGAGTGAGCGAATAACAGGGCCAAATCCATAGACCACAGGGCAATAATTCCCACTAACACTTACCAAAACCTCCTCCGGAAAATGCAGCTTAATCTGAAATTGACCCACAAGGAATTTAATAATACAAA
The DNA here is from genome assembly GCA_030686995.1 of Artemisia argyi. Classification (NCBI taxonomy): domain Eukaryota; kingdom Viridiplantae; phylum Streptophyta; class Magnoliopsida; order Asterales; family Asteraceae; genus Artemisia; species Artemisia argyi. The sequence continues at coordinate 11,277,726 of CM060690.1, forward strand.
AGAAAATAAAAATTGATAACAACACATATACTGTGATATATTTCACCAAGACTTAGCGAGAATGTACCTGAACAGTTTTGGTCCCTCCCACGCCACCATGTTTTTCAGCGGGAAAGGGTCTACCATAGTTATCATATGTTATTTGGATTGAGTTGATGCAACTGCCATATATAAGAGTTATTTCTCTAACTCCGGTGTGTACTCCATCATCAGTGGCGAAGCTTGGAATTTTTAAGTGGGGGGTCGGGATCTAAATTTTTTTTTTCCTAAGCCTATATTTCAGGTATACCGAAATTTTCGGGGGGTCGAAACCGAATATACCGAAAATTTTCTACACGAAAACTATATACCCCTACATCACAAAAAAAATTTCGGGGGGTCGGAGCGCCCCCCCCCCCCCCCTTAGAAGCTGCGCCCCTGTCCATCATCCCAATGATTCCCTCCATTTCCTCCCCATGGTCCAAGTAGTAGAGTGTTATCCTGTTGTACCCAAATATCAATGTGATCATGTTAAACATACACAAAATCTACCTGCTCAGAAGGCTCGCTTCTTACAGATCATAAAATAGATTTAGTTTTATAACAAAAGATAAGCAGTTGAAAGTTTATACCATGATGAGTTCAAAAACTTGCTATAAAGAGAAGCCTGCAACGAAAGATGTGGTGAGTATGTAACGTAGTTGTGTATGAATTTTTCGCAAATTGTGTTGTTGATATAAAGAGCAAGTGGAGTGCTACAATGCTAAGCATCTGATCCTGATTACATTCCAACAGAGGTCTTCGTTCTATACCCACATACAGAAAACATGAACTGATTCCAATTCCGCTCCCAACAGTTATAACAACCACTTTAGTTAGTGCCTTAGTGGGGTAAAAAAAAAAGATGGAAACATCAGGAACACGCGCCATTAATTTTACTTTACATGAACGGATTCCAATTCCGCTCCAACAGTTTGTGTTGCATATAACAAGTACTTTAGTTAGTGCCTTAGTGGGGTCAAAAAAAGGTGGAAACATCAGGAACACTCTGCCAAATGCATATATACCTAATACAATGGTCAGATTAAAAATATATACCTGAGACAATGATACCAAGAAGTGAGAAAATGAAAGATTTATTCAAAAAATTCATACAGAGAAATATTAATGAATGCTATTAAATGTGCACCATAAATTAAAGGTTAATAAAAATGTTTGACATCACCCAAAGGAAATTTTAGTCTATGAATAAAAGCAAACTGAATGTATCATAAGCTGTATCATAAGCTCCATCTATACTTGCATCTATCTAACTACGAATTTGACTCTAAGCTTCAATTCTTCCATTTTCCGGTAATAATCAAAGCGGTATGTCTTGTGCGTTGTGAAGATTCAAAGATTTCCAGTTGAATATGAAAGTAGTCTGTTCGACTATTCGAGATGTTTCTCCAATTTCATCTCCCCTTTTAGAACCTACCATTTGTACATCTTTAATGTGATGAAGCCAGCACTTCTTCGAGTAATATGTACAGCAATGTGGATTCTCTTCTCTTGACATTATTTTCTCCTTCATGAACTAAGATAATAAAACCAAACAAGGGTCAAAGCAAGGTAAAACGAGAACAGTGACAATAAAAGTTCAGCAACAGGATAAGATGCAATAGAACTAGGTAGAGGTGACAACCAAGACCCACTTACCTATGAATGGGTCAATTTGGGTTATGTATTTATCTAACAGGTAACATGTGTGATATAAAAAATAATAAATTTTAAATAAAAAGAAAATGGGTCAAATGGGCAAAAAGTACCCACAAAGTATATTTTTGATGTATACCACCTAGTAGATCGTTTTATAATAGAGATTATAATAATATAATATTATACTAATATTGTAATAATAAAGTTTCTGAAACAGCAGTTATGCAATAATTGTTTACAAACTTATCTGAGAGAAGTAATTTGGACAACACAACCCGCTTTGACTAGTCACCCAACCCGCCCATTTTTCAACCTCTAGAATTACAAAATTAGCAAGACGTTATTCTTAACAACAAAAGACTAAATAATTAGATCATATCAAAGGGTATGAAATAGTAGTTACAACACTAATTGTTTACAAACTATTTTTGAAGTATTTTAAACACAACCGGCTTTGACTAGTCACCCAACCTGCCCATGTTTCAACCTCTAAAAATCTAAAATTATCAATTTACAAGATGTTATATTTAATTAACAAAAAAAAGATCACAGAAGACTGAATAATTAGATCACAAAAACAGGTACGTCACGTTACCTTCAGTAAATCACTACTGGAAGATGACACCAACGACAAAGCCTTTGGCCGAGACATTCGCAGTAAATGATCAATATACGCCTTCACCTTCATAGGAGACTTGATAAGTTGTATCTTCATATCATCATATGACAGATGTGGGATTTCCGTCAATTCTTCATGTATCGTTATATTCTTCAACCACAATAGGAAGCAAATTTAATATTAAGAAAAAGATTGATTCACAAAACAATAATTGATATCGTAAAAGAAATACATTTATTACCTTATTAGATTTAAGTATCAGCTTCCAACCTCCATTGATCGCAAACTTCTGTAAAAGGATCAGCAACTCTTTTGTGACGACAGACTTGCATTTTCTAATATGTAAATGTAGATTTGCTTCATGCAAACTTGCAACATTCATGAGTGAAAAAGGCATCTTTTCACCAACATATTCCAATGTAGATAAGTTTGGCGCATCAATAACGGCGTCCTCAAAGTTTTTGCATTTAACAACCGATAGTTCCTTAACTTTAGAGCTCAATATGGTTATCCTTCCGAGCCTGTTACATTCTCTGAGAGCTATTTTTTCAAGGTTTGGGAACTTTATCATCGTATCATGAAACAACTCATCGGTCAAACAAGAACTTTTAAACGTCAGATTTTTCAGATTTTCACAACCATCCAAAGTTATGTCACATTCCCACGTTTCTTTCCCCCAGTGCAAGAAACTTACAAGGTTAGGTAAGTTAACGTTGACCAGCCTGAGACCATGACATTCATGTATCTCAAGCGTACTAAGCTTATCAAGAGTTGAAATATTCAATTGACCTATCCCAGCGCAATGTACTAATCTCAGATCCTCAACTAAAGGGCAACCTAAAATGAAACTATGCATCACATCTCCATTTATACGAGAGTTTTTAATCGAAAGCTCTTTTAAGTTACCAAGATCAAAAACGATAGTACTACGGAACTTGCAACCATACAACTTCAGTGAAATTAGTTTCTTAGCAGTAAAGACAATATCAGGTACCATATAATGCTTCTTTCTTTTCTCTTCCACATGAATCTCAAGTTCTCTGACGTGCTTATTTATAGCAGCACTTAACCAATCATTTATACGAAGATTCAACTTTTTACTAGTTTCGCACAAGGAAAGCCTAAACTTCTGTATTATATGCATTGACTCGAGTTTGGTTGCTAATGTGTTATCAACATAAGTTATAAACTTATCGATATGATACCCTTCTGATGCTTTAAACTTTTTCTGGTCAAAGTCAAATGAGATGAATGACGCCCATATAGATCTCCACTTCTTAGACAACACAGTGATTCGAGTAACATCTTTAGGGCAACGCAGAAATGAGAGAATGTGGTGGATAACAAGATCGGGCAATTCAGAAATCTCATCTGTCGGTTCAACTACTTCATCCATTTTATCTACCTTCTCCATCTTTCGCTTCTTTCTACACCTGATCACCTTTCTAATAATAGCCGAAAGTTTCCTCTTCGACTCCCTAACTAAAACTCCATCTATGCCATTATCAACAATATGTACAGCCGCCTTTTCACTAGACCCCACTCGATCGTCCAAATCAGACAATTGTTCTGTTTTCTGCTTCTTCTTCCTGTCGATCATTAACAGCTTCTTATTGGCAGATAATTTTCGCTTCTTTTGCATATCAATAATCAGCCGCCCGGTTTTCGTAAACATGTTTATTAAACTATCTAGACATATTCAGCCGATACTACGTTCAACCTGGATGTTGACAAATATATAAAACTCATGTCATAACACCACATATAATCCTATTGCTAATCAATCAACCATAACTATATAACCTCATTGCACTTCGCACATAACATAGATAATATCACTAAATTCAATAAGTAGGCCAAAAGTTTAAGGGAGTGTTTGTTTAAGCTTATCGGTGCCACCTCAGCTTTCTCTCTACAACCAACTTCATGTCTTCATCACCAACTTAGTGTTATAAGACAACCAAATTCACCACCAAAATATACCCCACCAAAACACACACGACTTAGTCTTGCAATCGACTAAGTCCTCCATTTTTGGCGTTGAAGACGCGTGCTATGGGGTAAACCTAACAGGGGAAGACGCATCTTGGGTGCCCAAGACTCGGTTGTCTTGCCCCTATTATGGCCGGTCTAAACATTTAACATCACTATCTTAAAATTAAAAAATTGTTGCAGTAACTAATCTTAACATAAGTCAAAAGTAAGACCACTAATTTTCTTAATATAAATTAAGGGGGTGTTTGTTTAAGCTTATATGTGGGTTTATGACCTTATTTGATTTCGCCTTATATTTCATAAGCCCCAATTTTCCGGCTTATATTTCATAAGCTTATATGAGCGTATATAAGTTTATCACGATGTGATAAACTCATATAAGCCCACAAGTCTCAAAATAAGCTAGAAAATCGGGGCTTATGAAATATAAGGCGAAATCAAGGGGGTGTTTGGATTAGCTTATTTATCTGCCTTATGGGCTTATTTGAACATGGAAAATGCTCATAAGCCCACTCTTTAGAGCTTATTAACTTGAGCTTATTGGCCTTAGCCAATAAGCTGAAGATGATAAAGTCATAAGCTCCAAAGAGTGAGCTTATCGGCTTTTCCATATTCAAATAAGCCCATAAGCCAGATAAATAAGCTAACCCAAACACCCCCAAATAAGGTCATAAACCCACATATAATCTTAAACAAACACCCCCTTAAAAGAATTTTCTCGAGGTGGTTCTTTGTCTTTATTATCACTAATGTTTATATAAATTTAAACATGTAAATAACAAAAATAAAACAACTGGTCAATTAATAAATTATAGAGTAAATAAAAATTTACAACACGATGATCATGTATAAAATAAAATTCAATCGGAGGATTATGATACCTGTGTGAATGTTCCGGTAATCAGCAGTTGTCAAGGGTTCCGTGATTGTTGAATGAATATTTTTTTTTTTTATATATAGTCGTCGGTTACTTTTTGACCAATGGGATCAAATGGGCTTGTTACACATCTGGACTTTCAATTAACAATGGGCTGGGCTAAAAACATGTGAAGCCTAAATGACACTTGGTGTGTCGTTTTTGCCCTTACATTACTATATTATCTATACTACCTTATAATGTATTTAGGACATCTATATTTAGAAGTCTTAAAATGTTTAAGACCAAAAACATTTCTTTAATAGAAAAGTACACCACTTTAATGCACATAATTTTCAGACTTACAAGACAAGAAACATAATATACACCACTTTAATGCACATATTAAAAAAAACCACATTAATAATATTTAATATAGTCAATTATTTAATTGATCAATAAATACAATTATTAAAACACCCCTTACATTACAAATACAAATTATCAAGCATATTGTACAACCAAATTAAACGCAATTCCTACATTAAACGTCACTAATACAAATAATAAAGCACATTATACAAATATTCAGGCCCGAACGGGCAACGGGCAACGGGCCTAATGGGCTTGAGCCCGAATGGGTGCGGGCCAAACAGGCTCGAACCCGAACGAGCACGGCCTAAACAAAATTCTTGATATCCGTAAATCTATTGTCAAAAAAAACATAATAAACTAAAATACATGATTCACCGGAAAATTTAATTTCAGGGTACCCGCCACTGCAACACGCAGGTACCCTGCTAGTTATAAGTATATATTACACCATGTGCGAACGGTGCCGTTTCGCCTTGGGCTTTTCTCGCTATATTTTTTGGGCCACTTTTGATCTGCTTCGATTGATCCGTATTGACTGGGTTTGATTTGTGTTTTGTTTCCGATATAGGATAGAGATTCTACGGCTTTCTATAACATTCCACGCCACACAAAATTGGCAGCAGCAGTGACGATTGGGGTTGTGGCGTTCCTGATTCCGGAGATGGTCGGGATATTCGAAGAGAACTACGGAAATTAAAAAAGGTATGTACTTTGATTAATGTTGGAGTTTTTTTTTTTGGTTGATTATTAATATATATATTATTTAGGATCTCATACGGCACCGTTTCGATGCCACAAAACACCGATGGGTTTTGCTTAGCCAGCACTTTAGCCCAAAGCCCAAAAAAAACCCGGTCCAACGCTGTGACTATAAACCTTTCACACTAGATCCCACCGGAACATTTTCGGCAAATAATCAGACGCCCCATGATCCATTGCTGCGTTTTTTTCTTTCTTTTTTTTTGGCTATAATATCATCTCACTACACATATCCAGAACATTCATGGAGGCGGTGTTTGTAAGGTTTGCTGTTGTTGGTTTCGGTCTACGAAGTGAGCCGCATCACAAGTTGAGGATTTCTGCCAGATTTTTATAAAAAAGGAAGAGTTATGGTTTCAACTTTTGAGGTTTTTGGTGCCAGAAGATTTTTTTTGTTATGTTTGATTCATGTGTGATTATACTCGGAGAATCAAAGAAAGGTATGTATAATTATAATTATTTTATTCGATTTGTTTATGCCTGGTGTTTGGATTGATTTTTTTTTTTCTTTTTCTTTTTGTATCTTTTGTTGATACCGTGTGTTAGTTGGTAGGTTTTTGTGGTTTATGTTTAACTTTGTGGTTTTTTTTCCTTATGATTCATGGATAAAAGGTATTCAAAAGTTTAAAGGTTTATGCAATTTGGTGTTGTTTTTGTAAAAGAAATTGGTTGGAGTCCAAGTGTTCAATGAAATGTCTGTGTGAAAATTTTACTATTAATTTTTTTTTTTTTATAAATACTTGCATTTGTTGTTTGCTTGATTGTATACAGAAAATGGCGGTGGATTTTAATATACATGAGGGTTAATAGTTTGTTCGCGATACAGGTTGTGCCACGATTTTCTCACAAAACGAATCTCTTTGCGAATATTCTTTCAATGCGCCGGTGATTCAGATACCTTATGGCTCTTAACGTTTAGTGCTACTTTTCCTGGAGACAACCGGTATGCAAATGTTGTTGGAACCACATAAACAGATAGTCCGTTTTTTACTCAGAGGCTTTTGACAAATTCTTATGCCTAATGGCCGTAATTTTTTTTTATATGCTTGCAGGTGTTTAGCTTCTTGCATAGTGTAGTCACGCGAATGTTTGGTACCCGCTCTAGATAGCGAATGCTACTGTCAAGATGGATATGGGTAATTTTATTTAATTGTAAGGAATCATGACTTTTAAGTTGTCTCTATATGGTATAATAATATAGTATAATTGTTGTGATCAGTATTTGTAGGCATTGTTATTGGAGGAGGCTGATGATTTACGACAAAGCTATTTGACATCAGGGAAACATGGGTAATTAACAATATTTTATGTTTGTTTGTTGATATTTTCTATTTGACATCAGGAAAACATGGGGTAATTATCATTATTTGACATCAGGGAAGAATGCCAGTGTACCTCACCGTCTGGCGCCCATGCAACTCATCTTACTAAACGCAAGGGCAAAAGACTAATGGAAGGACAACCAGGAAACTTGGGTGATGAAATTGTGCTACTGAAAAGCCATCGCCGCCGGCTGTCCATATGTATTTTGCATTTACAATAGTTGCAACTTAAAATGAGTTCATATGTTTTTCCCTGTGCTCTACACGTTCTTTTAACATTTGTAAATTATAAACATCATATAATGTTCCTAACAAATGTTGTTCACACAGGCTGCGAACCCGAGTGTATTATAAATGTCGACGCCCAGCCTCACCCATCTACAACCGGCCGGACCTTACCAGGTAATGCATATTGTGCATTGCAAACTTCGCATATACTATTGCGACTGACACTTACTTTCGTTGTTATTGAAATTGTAGCTACTCCTGGGTTGCAGATGCTATCAAGTGCCACTGTCGATTTACAAGAGGTGGCTAGCAATAGATCAGATGGTTTACGACCAACCATGGTAGTCGGCCAACCCTTACAGCTTGCACCTCTAGGTAGGCATCATGTCATAGCATTCGTACATTTCAGTTTTGACACAAACTAGGTCTTTTCTCTCATTCGTTGAACTATTGTGACATTACTAATGTTGCAGGAATATCATGTCCAACTGTTGGAATTGTAGCTAATATGATTGAAATGGAGTCTACAGCTAAGAATCTGCAAAGTATGCTGCTGCACCACCAGGGGGGCCGCAAGTTCAGCCATCTGCAAAGTATGCTGCTGCACCACCACCAGTAACACACAACCACTGACCACATGGTGTGCATTCAGGTAAACAAAATACAGTGACATTATATTATTCACACAAGTTATTCTTTACTCTCAATTCAGACATGATGCTAACTATTATTCTCAATGTTGAACACACAGGTTCGTCGAATAAGTACAGAGCTTTTCACAATTGCAGCTTGCAATTTCGAAAGAGCAACTAAAGAACCTAGGAAACATGCATGGTGGCTCATTCTGAGACTCAATCATTTGTTGGTATGGAAGCCTGGTCTATTAATAATGGTATGGGGAGTGGTACCTTAGCGTGTCATCAAAGGCCTGATGATAGTTATTTTCATGCTGCCACTGACGTCGATGCAAGCAAAACTTCTAACATTTTTCGGGATTATGGTTAGTTTCACAATTTTCGGTTATAAATATTCTCAGTATCTTATGGTATATATACTGTCGACTAACTTGCTCTATCTTATTCGTCATTGCAGTTTTTGTACATATGTAATGTTGTAATTTCCTTCCTAAGATCATAATTTATTGGTGATTTCTGTTAATGCAGACACAATCAATGCTGGACAGGCTTTTTGAACTTCAACATAAGGTAAATATATCTTTGAATTTATATGTTCCGTGGTTATGACAAATTACAAGTGATGGTCGATCATGTTACAGTACAAATTGTGGCTTGAAGCTAATAGACCTTTGCAAGAACAGGTATAAAAACCCATAATAATATACCACATCTTTGGATAAATTGTACTGTTATACTCTATGAATTAAGTTAAAGATCTTTTGTTTTTGCAGCTGGAAGTAGTTTATGCAGAAAATCAAGCTGGACCAGCATCATCAGTTGGTGAAAACTGCATGTATGAACAACAACATGAACATCCTCAATCACAAGGTTTCTTCCAGCTTTTGGATGGCAACTCCAATTTGCATATCGGGTAAACGCATAGACAAAGTTTCATTTTATATCTGAAACTATGGCATCAGGTAGTTCAACTTCCATGTATCTCCCATCGTTAAACCAATTAGGGATTTAACAAATTTCTTTCATCTATAAAATGTGTTATGCATATTTTTATTGATAAATGATAACCACTGTATTTGCAATATAATTATAAGCATAACAGGTTACAATCTAAATAAAGTTTGTCCTACTCTTACCAGCAGGAACTGCGTGATTCATCAATACCACAACGCAAAAGAGGAGCAACAATTGACGAGCCAAATTTCTAAGGAAATCAGTTTAGCAGAACAAGCAAAACAATGATAGGTAATTGCTAGAGAAGCCAAACAAACATTTTCTACATATTTGCGTGTTCACTGACCACCAAATGAGTATGTATTAAGCCTTTGTGTATCTGCACAATTAGCTTATAGAAAACAAACATTTTCTACATATCTACGAGTTCGCTTACCACCAAATGAGTATGTATTAAGCCTTTGTATATCTGCACAATTAGTTTATAGAAACCAAGTATGAGGTTTTCTGTTAAACGTGACCAGTCGGGACAGACATGAATACAATTTTATAGCGACATTGAGAAGTAAATAAATAGGATCAAGAGTATCGTTCCACTTTTATTTAGGTGCTATAAGTTGAAAATAACTATAGTCGTGTCATCCTCTTTGTAGGTTACTAACGGAGATCTTGAGGCAGTCTCAAGATGGACGCGTTAGTTCAACAGACTGACAAGAAGTTGAGGTATATGTCACATAGCTAAACGAATAAAATTTGAGTAATTTTGATATTTACTTGGTGTTTGCTACAATTGAGTCATTTTGATATTTACTTAGTGTTTGCAGGGTACAGGTACATGAACAAATAGAGTTAGTGATGCATAAGATCATGGCGCTTCCATGTCATATCAGAATACGACACACACACGTCTAACGACCCGAGGTGATGCGAGTACTAAATTCTAACATGTTACGGATAATATGTTCCACTCACGGTTACTCACTACTGCGTACTCATTTAATCAGATTTGTTTGCAACATAGTTTCAAAATCGCCGTGCATGTTGGAAAGACTAACCACCTGGAGAAAGACTACAATGATTTGCAAGAAATACTACTACTATTGTTCGTACTGCTGAAATGCACAATGCAACATACAACTAGTACATTTATGTTGCATTCTCCAGAAAATAAATTGGTGATTCATGTCTGGCGGCAAAAAATTCAACGCCATGTTTTTACTTGAAAACATTAGCCATTTATTGTATAGAACTTCGCATATTCAGTCTAAACTTTCATGTATGCATACCCATTTTAAGTAATTTGTATCATTAGTCAGTGATTGAATCTGTTAACATACGCCGACCACGATGCCCTGCCGCAACGCGGCAGTCCGGGACCCAACTAGTTCATATGATTTATGAAAAGAAGATGAAACACAACCACAGTAGCACCTCCTAATTGGAAAAACTTTTTCAACAACCATTATTGTTGAAGTTGTAGTACATGATTTGATTGGTTGATTGGTTGATATAGGGTTTGGGTTTTGTGATGGAACCTTAGGAATTGGATTTGGGGGTAAAGATGGTGGTGGTGAAAGGGGCAAAACATTTACAATTATACATCATTAGTAAGGTAAATTTTATGTTTTAGGCTGGTCATATATCATATATCATTAGTAAGGTAAATTAGTAAGGCAAATATTATTTTTGTGGAGATTTAAAACGTTGTCATTTTACCCGCTAAACTCAGATTAAAATAATGTTTATTGTTGTGACCTAAGTTTTGCCGTGAGTGGCCTTATGTTGGCCTGAGGCAGTTGGATAACATGACAAATGACATAGCCAGTTATATACACACGCACACGCTCTAATGAGCAAAATTATTTGTTACAGTTTTAGAGGCTGTTTGGCATTCCTTATTTTTGTGAATTCTACTTATACGAGATGCGAGTGATGGTGATAACGATTGTACTAGGCTGTGATGATTCTTACTTTCTTAGTGAATTCGCTAAAGTTGTGATTCTCTGCATCTTGGCATGGCAGCTTATTATGGTTGCAGACATGGCAAGCGTATCCTCTTTAGTCGATTGTTCACGTGTCTGAGCCAAGGCTTGCCTTTTGGTCTTCGCCTTATACAACCATTTCTCATGAATAAAAAAAATAGATGGAATTTCAAAACTGTGCACGTGTGGCCTGTGATGCACCTGAGTGGAGTCGATAAAGCTGAGATCACCCGTATCTTGGCAGGGTACCTTATTACAGTTGCAGCCATGGCGGGTGTATCCTCTTTAGTCGATTGCTACTTGCCTGAGCTTCCTGAGCCGTGTCATTCTATCTTCTTCAAACGTGGTACACACACATTACTTCTGATATCTTAAAAAGGGTTAGTCCTTCTGATATCTCAATCACAAGTTACATAAATTGTCTTCATTACATGATTCTTCAACTTAACAACATCAAAAATGGTAAGTTGTTTTGTTCTGATCATATGTTTTTTGCAGCAACGACGACCATCATTGCTATGTACATCAAAAAGCGTAGTTGTTGATTGTTTAAACATGATGACACCTCACGCTTTTGCTTTCTTGCTAGAATAACGCAACAAAAATGGCGCCGTCGTGTGCTGCTTTAATATATACTTATAATGTTTAGCTGAAAGGTAATGAATTATTGGCTTTGGTTTGTTTTACCTACCATATTTTAGTTTAACTTTAAGATCTTGATCGCAAAATGTAATTGAGGTTGTTATTGCCTTAGATCCTAACGAGAAGCGATTAATAAATAGACAAACGGATCACTATGGGACTCCATTGTAAGAGCCAGTGATGAATGTTGGTAGGTCCGAAAAAACTTGAGACTGTCCGCATCTTGGTGGGGCAACATGCTATGTTTGCAGCCATGGCGGCCGTGTCCTGTTTTTCGAGTCGTAGCTATCTGAGGCTCGCTGCTGTAGTTTTTTGCACAGAAGTTATTAGTTGGGTTATGGAACTCTGGAAATGTATCCTTTCCAAGGGTGAACTTGCAGTTGACATTCAAAAGGTTTCTGTAACAGCTGTAACGGTTGAATTTGGCATTCCAAATAATATATGTGCTTTATCGCATTTTAATGCAGCCAGGACATACTTTATGGCATTTTGATATATATATATATATATATATATATATATATATATATATATATATATATATATATATATATATATATATATATATATATATATATATATATATATATATATATGATATTTGCGCCCACAACGAAGGTTGAGGCTCATTTGCCATTTCTGGCCTAATTGAATGCCTATGAACAATACCATGTCGTTTAACACAGGTAATAATATATCTTGTCGGGGCAGTCACAACTTCATTGTGGTTGCAGCCATGACAAGTATCTGGTATGCTTTTTGCATTCTCGGATCTCAAGCCTAAATTATGATTTGGGTTTCTGCCCATTGACATTGGGCCTTTTTTTCTAAGACTGAATCATTGTGGCGATGATGATGGATGGTACCTTGGCGAGGCAACCTGTAGGTTGCAGCCAGTATGGTTTGCCAGCTTCGAGTATATATGTATATTCCAATCTGAGCCTAATTTTTTGAACTTCACAGAGTAGTTTGCCGTAATTTAGTTATAGTTGCAGCCATGGCGAGTCTTTAGTACCACATTTGGATTTACTGATCTGACCCAGAGTACATTAGACTTTGTGTTAAATTTGTATATCTGGAATTGGTGTTTAGGAAAAACATCTGGACGATAGGCAACCAGTTGTACTGAAGCTCGCACGACATGAATTTTTGGTAAAACACAGACGTACACAAGCACATGTACCAAAGGTATGTAGACATCTGCTCATGAAAATTCATTTACATAATGTTTGTAACCTAACCCATAGCAAAGAGGTTCATTATTTGCTTTGTTGAGTTTCTTGGTGATGTTGATGATGCTTATCATGTTAATCATTTTGTGGTCATACCCACTTTAAAATTTATCAAGCAATGTTACAATAATGTGATCGCTGTGCATCTTTTGACCTGATAACGCCCGTAATGCAAAATACCCGGTATATATCTTTTTTATTTTTAAATTGGAATTTAACCTAATAGAGTTGACATTCAAAATCTAACTGCGAGTATATTGAGAATTACTTTTAAAAAATGAGTTACTTTTACCAATTTGTCGTGATAATATAGTGTGAAATTGGTGAAAGAAGGACTTTGGTAGAGGGAAAAGAAAGGCTTTGATTGGCCTTCTTTCTATTCGAGATGATGGCGAGACAATCACAATTGGTTCTGATGCAACACAAGGTGAGTTAGTTATAATAATGACTCTTATCTGTTTCTTAAGAAAAATAAAAGGGTGAAAACTAACTTTTCGTCCTCCTAAGATCAGGGACTGATTCAGGAGATAGAAGCTAAAAAAATCCGGCAGGCTTATTAGAAGCTCACAAGATTGATGAAAAAAGTCAGCACGATCCTATCCATTGACACACAAGGTATACTTTTGTAGACAGTTATATTATGACCTATTGTGGTGTTATTATGTTCAATGTAATGAAAATTAATGCTCGGATTGCATTCTGGATAAATTATATATAAAGTATAAGGATCGTCGGCTGATCATGCAGGGTAATTTTTCTTTCTTCTGAAATATGTTTTCCATATGTGCTTTTGTGACTCAGTTTATGCAGACGCGTTCTTGCCACCAGAGATTGTTGATTCTTCAGAGTTTGGAACACGATGATTGACAAACCGTCTTTTGCAGCTTCAGGGTACAAGCGAATCAACTATCCACAGTCAAACTCACAATGCTTTTGTTAGCAATGAAGGCAAGAGTTGAACTCTTTTTTAAGTGAATAATTTCATTTTTTTAATATGACTGTTGTCTTATGGTATGCTCATTTATTCATAAATAGCTATGCAACCTTCGCATGACTCACTATCTATGCAACAGCATGCGACGACAGTTAATTACAACGGTGGTAACCCTCAAATACTCACCAGCCGATCATCGCCCTGTGGCCGCGCTTCAAGGTATGCGGTCTCCTAATGATCACAACTGTGGTCTGAAGCTGTTAGTAACGAAGCGAGGTCATATTTATATTGGAGTAGTCATAATGATCAAAAATGTCCCTTGCATTTATTATTTGTCTCAAATCTTAATCATATAGTTTAAGATATTTAGCTATAATGCATGGGCAGTCACTTTTGGGACAATGAAGCATACTATTTCACGGCTGATCTTCACATCCTTTTCTACAACTTTAACTAAGCTTCAGGTACTTGATATTTATTAACATTCCATTTAATTATAATTCTTTTGTTCTATGGGTGTTTCGGTGTTGTTCTTACTCAAAAGGGATGTTTCGTTATTTGCTGTCGAAAGGGTTCTTTAGTTGCTTTTTTTACTGTCAAAAAGTGTTTTCTTTTTCTGTCAAAATAGGCTTTTGGGTTGCTGTTTGTGCTGTCAATATAAGGATTATTTGGTGGTTGTTTTTAGTGTCAAAACAGGGACTGTTTGGTTTCCATTTTTCACTAAAAAGTGAGTTAGTAGCTAGACGGATAAGCTTTTTACGAGCTGTTTGGTTTTTGATTGCTTATTTTGTGTGCTTATCTGTTTGGGGGCTGAGGCAGGGCTGAAATAGATTCATTTGTGTGCTGAAATGGGTAGCTTTCACTACTGAAACAGGTGGATTTGGGACCTCAAGTGGGTGTCGGTTTGGACGTTGAATTAGAAACTGAAACAGGTGAGTTTGGATGCACAAACGGGGGATGAAATGGGTGTGTTTGGATGCTGCAATGGGTGTGTTAAGTGGGTACGTTTTCAGCTTAATTTCGGCTTATCATAATTTCGGAAAAAAAACAGGCACACCCGCAATGCGGCGGTCGGCGCCATTCTCGTATATATAATATACCATCAATTCGGTGGCTTCTCATTCGCTGCTTTCATTGGTTGCGTCAATTTGACATCACAACCAGGAGCCCAACAATTAGCCCACTGTGGCCCAGGTCCAGTGGGATACCAAATTGTGTTAACTTATCATGAACTTTGAATTGCTAAACGCTTTTATCATACTAAACCGACACTCACTTTTCCAAATTTATCTACACCGCCTCAACTTTCGATCATCATCGAAGGGCAATTACCATTAGGTTTTTTTTTCTTTGCTGCTTTGTTGCGTTTCTCAGCATCTTCTTTTCTAATAATATAGAATGCCCCAAGGTTTACATTGGCTGCTGTTGTGGGTCATGCAATTCCACGCACGACCCCGCATCCGATTGTTTGTAGACAGTTCCCACGTTAGCCGTAGTATATATGAATCACTGGTAAACATTCGGGCCCATTTGTTTCTCACTGATGTTGTGAATATCAAAGCTGATAAGCTCATTAGGCCCGCCAAGAATATGGACACTACAGCCGTGATTCGGGCTTTACCGGGGCGGCTTGCCCCAAGCTCATTTCCAACCCGAGTGGAAACCGCAAACCCAAGTGACGATGGAAAAACATACAAAAAAGCAGTTGTTTGTATTTAAACACCCATAGACGCTACTGTTGCCTTGGGGTCCACCAAGAGCCCGCATATTATTATCATGATCTCGTAGAACCACCACTCTAGGCACACCGAAACACAGCTCGGTGTTGCCAACCGGATGAGTGATCCCCACCTGGTAAAACACTCACGGGTTGGGCTAGTTATATATATAGTAAGTAATAGAATCTTTAAGACTACAATGGCAAAATGGACATAATTAAGGTTGTGAACATATTAAAAAGAAGTAAAGTTTCAAAGTAGCCCAAAATCAATGGGTGGTGAAAAAGCTAAGAAAGAATTCTAGAGTGAGCATGGGGCGATTTTTGGCTAAAACCAAACTCGAACCGAAGATTCATTTTTAAGTTTTTTAAAACTAAACCTCGCATCAAAAGTTCGGTTTGGTTTTTGGTTTTTATGGTTTGGTGTTTGGATATCCGAAATTTGAGTTGATGGTTTATGTTATACCCATTATTTTAGCTAAGTTCTTTAAATTAGGATATTCGAAATTTCGGATAACAGTTTTATATATCCGAATATTCAAATATCTATAATTTTCGGAAAACTTTTATATAAGTTCCAAACTGACATTTCATAAAACCCAACCTTTTAACAAATTTTGATCAATTTTTCAAACATCAAAATACGGATATTTTTTGAACATCCAAAACGTAAATTAAGAAATCCTAGAATGTAAGTTAAATATTATGTCGTAAAATAATAAGATTACACAACATGTATATAAAGATGAAATGTGCGAGCATATATGAAATAAAGAAAACTATATAAACACCTGTTACGAATAAACACATGTTACGAATATCTAATCTCTTACTTTTTTTACTTTGGTGATTACTTGTATCAAAACTAATGCGTATACATTTTTCATTAGTTTTATGAATATTAGTATGTGGTGGTTCGGTTTTTTTGATTTGGATTTTCATATAAAACCAAAAACCGAACCAAAACTTTTGGTTTTTTAAAAACCAAAACCGCACAATCGGTTTTAGAATTGGATTTGTTTTTTTTTTTGGGCGGTTTTCTGGTTTTGGTTCGGTTTTTCGGTTTTGTTGCTCTCCCCCAAAGAATTCAGCTTCTTAAAATAGATCAGTGCGAGTGGACGACTATGTGACTTCGTTAGAATTTAACACGTTAAGATTTATAATTAATTTAAATTATTTTTAAATCATTTAAAAGTAACTTAAATTATTTATAAGGTGAATTTAAATTATTTTTAAATCATGTATAATTAACTTAAATTATTTTTAAATTATTTATAATTTATTTGAATTATTTTAAATCATTTATATTTAATTTAAATTATTTATAATTAATTTAAATTAATCTTAATTATTTATAGTTAATTTAAAATAATTTAAAAATTAAATTAAATTACTCAAACTTATACCCGGGAGCGGAACTACATATAGATTATGGAGGGGGCGATGCCCTCCACGATTCGCCCAAAAAAAAATCATATTTTAGTATTAAAAAAAATGGACTTTTTTTTTTTTATTAAAGTGCACCCCCTTACAAAATCAAATTGCCCCCACCTTCAAGCCAAACAATGTAAAAACTTTATATTTCTATCTTTTATTTTTCTGTGCACAATGTTTTTTTACCTTTATTTTTATGTGCACAATGACTTTTGTCAAAAAAAAAAAAAAAAAAAAAAAAAAAAAAAAAAAAAAAAAAAAAAAAAAAATTGGCCCCCGCCCTCAACATTCCTGAGTCCGCCACTGCCTATAACAACGACTCATAGCGACCACATGTCATCGTTATAGGTTTGCGAGTAAATTTTCCCTCGGTAGGAAATAAAATCTTGAACGCGGGTAAAAGTTTCGTCATCGCGAAACCTATAGCGACCGCACCGTGGTTACTATAGGTTATAGTCAAAGTCAAATATTTAAGACGTGGAATTTTTGTCATCTAGCTAACCTTTAGCGACTACATAGTAAAGGTCTTGACGTCGTTGCTAAAAGTTTTGGTCAAAGACAGGCCACAATGTGGAATTTTTGTCGTTGAGTGGACCTATAGTGACGACATCCGTCGTCGCTATAGATACCCCTTCGCGAGATGTCTTAAATGGTGTAGTGCTATGTAGTAAAAGATAAGTTATGATTAGTAAACATTAAAGATACATGCCAAAGCTATGTAGCCATATATCACCTTAAAAGTTGAAAACTAAAAATGCAAGCGAGCTAATGGGCCAAACAATTTGAATGGTGCATTACACAATTTATTTGATGTAAAATGAATGAAACCTCTATATTAATCTCACGTATGAAAAAATTATTTTAAAACAATTCTCATTCTCACTATACTAACAAAAATGATACTAATATACATCTCTATTCAGTATGTTTCCTTTCCTCTTGTATGAACTGAAATATACGAGCAGTTGATTCAGACGCCAATTTCGGGTTTCGTGGTACAACTTTGATCACTTTTATTCGTTCATCGAACCCCTTTTCATCTCTACATTTATCGGTATCTTGAACCATTGGTGTGGTAGGAAATAGAGGAAGTTCATCTTTACTTACTTGCAAATCATTTTCTTTACAAGTAGTTTTAATAGGTGCATTATACTTAATCGCGTCTTCTATTATTGGTAATCCATATGATGTAAAAAGTGGAGTACTAGGAAACACACTAATCCCTTGGTTATAAGATGTAGCAGTGATGTTGTAAGTGTTGGTTAGGAAATCATGACTATTTGAGGGTGGTAAGGTCATGCCATAGACCGGGGTCATTAGACCAACGGATGGAGGTGTGGGCCCAGTGTATGGCTTGTATACTAGTCCCTCAGATGGTGATCTAACTGGTACTAACCATTGGTTTCCGGGTGGAGGTAGGAAACACCATGGTGATTGTTTTGGGCTAGTGGGGAGAGGTGGTGGAGGGAGGTCAATTAGATTCGGGGTGTATCTTTTGTCCATATCTTTTATAATTGTACCATCTATTGGGAAACTAAGGTAACTTTCTTTTTTGTGATGATCGATATTTGGATAAATGTCTTCTGAAGGGTACTTTTTTCGTTTGTGAAAATTGTCTTTGAGTAAGAGATCAGGTGATTCGGCAAGTAGCTTTTGTACCTGTTCAAGTCCGGGTGGTAATAAAATGCTTAGTATTCAAACCTTAAACTATGAGAAAACGATTCAGTTAAAGGGTTATGTTTATGTTCATGACATGTGACATACCTTGATCAATCTATGCAGCTCGAAGAGTTGCGACTGAAACTCTCTTTGTTGTCTGAAATATCATGGCCAACGAAAATATCAATCAAAAGTTTAAGTCACATTTAAAACACAAAACCAAACACCCCAAAATCAATCAAGTTTTTATAGTAAAATGGAAAAAATGCACTTGAATTAGAAATACTTACTGAATGATAACTCTTCTTGCTCTGCAATATTCTTCTGGACCAATTATTTCGGAAACTTCCTCGGGGGTTATATTACTACAACCCGATACATTGTTTATCTCTAACGCGTCTCCAATTTTCTCCGAATCGTCAAGATTTAAAGAGAGATGATCTTCTTGACATTTATTGATAGGAACAATAACTTCATGAGTACTTCTATCATTCATAGTTTTTGTACCATCTTTGTAGTTGTAGGCCATGTTTTCTTGATAACTTTTTCTCTTAAGTGGCAACCTAATGTTGGGATCATGTAACATATGTGGTTCACTTATAGAGGTACTTCGTTTTCTTGGGTTTGAGGGAGAAAGTTCTCGGCTTAACATTTCTGAATACCGAACTCCATTAGAATTATGGGTCACCGGTTCTTCATCAATATCCTTAATAGTTGTACTATGTAAGTTGTTCTCTTGGGTCGTTTCCTTATCAGTTAGTTTCAATTGTTTTTGACAAGACTTTATATGTTTGGTATCGTGTAGACGAGTCCCAAATGATAAACTTGGAAGCAAGTAATCATCCTCATCTTCAATCTTTTGTATTGAAGAGTTCCTTGCACTTCTAAAATCTTGAGGTTTAAACAAAGAAAAATCACCACGTTTCAATTGTCCCGTATTGCATAGAGTTTGACATTTAGTAGTTTCTATGGTTTGTTTCACTGTCGTTAATGAGATATTCAAATTGACGCCATTCGAGTGATAAGAATCAAGCCTTGTGGCCATTCTTGTTGATCCACGTGAGTGCCCAAAAGACGAAAACACACTTCTTTTGTAGCTTGTGTCCTATATCCCCATTGAGTTATCACAAAACACAAAAACATGAGTAGGATAAATAGAGCATACAAAAGAAGTTTCAATAACATTTATAGCTACGTTTGTGTACTTGTGCTATATTTCCGAATGCCTCTTCTTTGTAAATTCAATTAATTAAATACAACTCATCTTACCACAATAAATAAAACGTCATTAAGATGCCTCATTATAAGAAATTGTTATAAATTAACACCTTCTATGCACACCTTTAAGTTTTTTTTTTAGTGTTGATAGGGCCTCTTTTTTATTTTCGCCCGGGGCATCCAAATTCATTTGCCGGCCTAATTGCTACAAGAATGATTCATTTGATTACTTATAGTGTTCATTTTAGATGTTCTATACCCAAAATAAATAAATAAAATAATATAAAATAAATAAATAAAATATATACATATATATATATATATATATATATATATATATATATATATATATATGGGAAAATGTTAGCTACAATTAATTGTAGCTAGTTGGCTACAATTCCTTTGAAAAATTTTTTAATAATGTACAGTTCAGTCCCTGCGGTTAGATCCTGACACATATTTTCCCCCTGTCCCCACCTTTTTTTTCAAAGGAAATGTAGCCAATTGGCTACATTGTGTTGTAGCTATGTTTTCCCCTATATATATATATATATATATATATATATATATATCAAACAATGTCTAGCTTGTGTAACATATTATGTTATAGTTGATTATCACAAACTATTTTACATACGTAATCACTTTTAAACGACAACGTCAAACAATATATATAGTAGACAAATCCTTCAATCCGTTATAATCGCTCATAATTGGAGTATGTTGTAAGACTAATTGTGTGATTATTAGCCATAACAGAGTGAAAAAAACTGATTATACTACTACAAAAGTCGATTATGTAACCAAAAAAAAGTAGTTAAACTCACTTGATAAGAAGACGCGGGAGGAGCCAAGGTACCACCATTGCTTTTCGAAAGAGGTAAGATCGGCGATACAGATCCAGACATACACCTTTCTGATGGTACGTTAAACGACATTTTATTCCTAGGAGGTGTTCTTATACCACCTTTTTCCGCGTCACTAATATGAAGCCTTGGAAACAATGGATCCATCTTTTTTCCTTCATCTTTTACGTTCGCCATTTATGTCACTGTTTTCTCAAAAAACCAATGTGTTATCACTGATGAAAAAACACAAGTAATGTATGATGGGATCACATACAACATATTTTAAGGTAACTGAATGATGATCATATATATATGGAGATTGAGTATGACTGAGTCTCTAGAGTTTTGTTCCTGAACATCTGCTGAATTGTGGGGTACGGTTACAAGTGCTCACAATATGAATCGTACATCCGTACGAACATTCCTCGAAATACATGGAACTGACAGAGCCAATCTTTTTGCGAAAAATCTGTATCATATCAAATATACATATGTTGTTTGTAAACATCGTACCTCTTAAAGTACGTAACAAATCACTATTTGTACGTTTTAACTTTTATACGTACCGTGACTTTTGCATAAATAGTCCTTGAACTAATTAAGTTTTAACTTACAAAAAACACTTTACTTTGCAGCGCTTAGCTCATTTTAGCTAACTAGCAGGGTACCGGGTGTTGCGGCGGTAGTTACACTGTGATTAAAGTTTAGACACCAACAAAATAACAATTACGAGCCGATTAACCTGAGAAAAACAAGAAGAAAATGATAGCGGTCTGGCCCGGTTCACCGATTTTTACCTGTTCAGACGGTCCTCTCAAATTAGTTTTCGAACAGCTTTTATTGGCTAGTTGAACCGGTGTCGACTCCGGTTTCCAGTTAAATATGTTGAACCTGTTGGTTCAGTCCAGTTCTTAAAACCATTGTACCATCAACTTGTTTATATATAAATTGTACGAACTTTAGTGTGTTTTATTAGTTTGTGCAATATGTATAATAACATATATTTTTTATTTTAGAAGTGTTTTAAAAATAACATTTATTAAGTAGTTATGATTATAGACGTTTTTTTCTTTTCTTATTTTAAATTACATTGTATTTTTTAATTAGTTTTTCTAAAGCATGTTTACCAAAAGTGTTTTAAAGTGTTTCTAATAATATTATTATAACTATACTTATTAAAATTTGTCATAATAAATAAGTGTGTTACTTAATATTTTAAGACTTTCATTTTGAGAAGCTCCAAAATGCATATAATGTGTGGTGAAATATAATGGTTTTTCAATTTGGTTCATTCAAATTAACCGTTAGCTTTTGCATATGCAATGTGCATCCTAAATTCTGTAAAATAAAAACAAAACATTTATGAAAGTTGTTATTTAGCTTTTCTATATTTCAAATTTTCATATGCATGTAACAATATTCAATTTTCGGTTTTGATATGGTTTTTCAATGAAACCAAGTCGAACCGTCTTTTCTACCGAAATACACTTTTCTCTAGAACCGAATACTATATATATATATATATATATATATATATATATATATATATAAAATATAAAATGACTATTAAAACTCTTTCATAGTATAAACGAGTCGGGCGACGGTCGGCCGCGTTGCGGCCCCGCGGGTTTTTTTGCTAATTTTTTTAGGAAATTTTTGGTTATGTTTAATTTTTTTTTTTTTTTTTTTTTTTTTTTTTTTTTTTTTTTTGGTATAGGTTTTTGTTTCGGGATAATCGGTGGACCATAAACAGCTCAAGAAGGATTGGTTTTATAAGTCATTTAGTTCATCATTCATTTAGCTCAAGAAGGATTGGTTTTATAAGTCATTTGGTTTTAATGACAAAACATGCAGACTTCGTAATGTCTGTTTGTAGCTTGTATAAAGTAAAGAGTACTTGAATAATGTGATGAAATCAATAAATAATTGTACATATCATATCTCTGTATAATGGAACTTGCCTCCAACCACTAAAGTATGGATAAAAAAAAACTGCAGCAGTAGTAAAGTATATTATGGTTTCTTTTAACAAATATTTTCCAAAAGCAATGTTTCTCTCCATCCAGTGTACTCAACCACATCTTGCATCCTTCTTTTACTCAATCACATTTCTTGGTTGCCGCATTGTATATGCGACTACGTGTTTGATCGGCTGTTGGATGTCATCAGTGGTTGTAGATTGTTGGTGATGAACTCCTCAATTGATAATCTTTTGCTGTTAGAATGTTATGAGAACAAAAGAACATCAATAAAATATACTAATAATGTAGTCAATATTTTTAAACGCGCCTTAAGGTCTTAACCCGACTTGATGTCATCAGTGGTTGTAGATTGTTGGTGATGAACTCCTCAATTGATAATCTTTTGCTGTTAGAATGTTATGAGAACAAAAGAACATCAATAAAATATACTAATAATGTAGTCAATATTTTTAAACGCGCCTTAAGGTCTTAACCCGACTTAATTACATAATCAACATTTCGGCATACATAATCTAAGTTTCAATTCAAGTAATATCAGTAAAACAACCTGTAAATTTTGATTTTCCCCACCAAGTTAATTCAACTTCTTTGATTATGTAGCTACAGAGTAATGAAAAAATATCGTATACACGTACCTTGTATGAGCATTGTGTTGCTAAAGTGAGTCTCTTGCAATTAACATATGAGTCATAATGTATTAGAACATGAACATGCCTGTTATGTTTTATTCAAACTGATGATTAATGTTGTAATAACATTATTTTCTGTAATTTAAATTTACACATTCATTATTAATTATCTCATATGGTAAATGGACTAACATGTCAAGCACCTGATCCATCAACTTTGCAGTCATTAAATTATGATCTACAGCAACCAAACCACTTAAGTATATTTATAGTCTATACAGAAGATGGGGTTGTGTTTTAGTATTTGTTCGCCTCATTTAAAATGGATTTCTAAGATTATATCATACTATCATAGAAATAGCTAGCAGTGAGCCAAACAATGCACATACCTCTTTTTTGTGAAGGTGCCATCTGTGGTGAATCAGAAATATTCAACCTTAAATGCAGCAACTTATAACAATAAAATGATATTCATGTTTCGGCAAAATTGCATACGCAGCAACCTAGTTCAAACAGCCATACCTTACTATATGTTGTGGCTCTTCTTTGTAACCACTTAATCTGTTGGAGCTCTCTTTGCATTTGCATTAGGAACCTGAGAAGATGAATATGTGAGTTATCGGCCTCGTCACCTGCAAGAATCAATCGTGATAATGTAAAAAGTACAGCTAAAAAATGTAAGGATAAAGGAATTTTAGGTTGTTATAGTAACCGTATCTAACAGAAGTTGATGCTTTTAACCCATTAGAGCACATTTTCTAATGCTAAATAAGCTAATAATCACCTATTCGGCCAAACACTCCCTACGCTCATCAAGCTTATCGAACATTAGTAATTAATCCAATCCAAACGCTGTACAATGCATTGCGAGTTAAAGTTGAAAATGGTTTCTGATATTTGCCTAAAATAGACAAAAATAGTGAAATAAGTAGTTTTTTATCGAAAGGGCTCTATAATGGCTTATTTGTACGATATGACAACAAAATATTTAAAGCAATCAACGCTCTCTAATGCGTTAGTATTCTACAGGCTATTCCAAACACCCTGTAAATATAAAGAATGCAATAATTAGATAATTCCCCTACCACTCACCATTTGCATCACTATTTCCATTGTTACAGACTCCCGAACCACCATACTGACCCGCGGTCCCAACTTAAGGACCAGATCCATTTCCATCCGTAAAGAGCACAGTATAGGGATGAAACATGTGAAATGGAATTACGAATGGACCTACTTTTTTTCTGCCAAGTGATCAATTTAATTTTTTGCCCACTGGCCAGCATTGATGTAGTTAAGAAACGGATTCTTAAACTCCTCATACTCAGAAGGAAATTGTGCCTGCGTGGCTACCGTTGAACGCTCAAGTACGAAGTCCATAGCTGATTCAAAACCAAACACCATTGAACGGATGGTTAAACTCGCAAGAACTCTGGTTTAGTAAGGAAACAAAGAAAGAAAATAAAAAGCTTACAAGATCATAGGCCATCATATGACGTCGCTTGATATCTAAATTGTCAATACTATTATGAAGAACGTTGAAAAGGTTTCCCCTGGAAATAAATAAATATAAGTCAATTTAAGAATTTATTTATTCGTCAATATGAGGTTATAGTTCTGTATATATCTGCAAGAAAATGGATTACCTCGGTAGTAACTCAGTAACCATGGCAAGTTTATCTTGTGAACATACACCTCCCATAAAAGTAACTGAATGACCTGGTCGAGAACAATCTGCTTCTGGTTGTCCATTCCTGTTGCAGTACATGTGTTATAAAATCATTAGTTACTATTCTGAAAGTTTCAATATGTCGCAATTTTTATATTCAACAGGTCCTATCAAATGGCACTTTTTTTTGTCTACTGTTGGTTGAATGAAAGATAGCATAAAAGAGAAAGAGTATGTTTGTGTAAGAGTCATTCAATCTAATGACATTGAGCAATTATAATGACTTACCCACATTTACATCCATGGTTAATGACATTGACCAATTATAAACATTTGGATTTAGTGTACTCTTATTTAGCGTAATTCATATATAAACAAAATTCATACTTTCACGTACTCTTATTTAGCCATATATAAACAAAATTCATTCAGGTTTTATACCTATGGCGCAGGCGATGTATGTTATGCCACAAACCCTTCCCATATATCCCCATCAGCAACTGCACGCTTGAGAAATTAGTAAGCTTCAAATTCATTTCCTTTTGTGGCTGCCACATCCTACAATTACAGAAAAAGGGGTAAATTCAGTTTGAATTCCCAAAAAACTTCAAAATTCATTCAATTTAAGCCAATGTTATATCGATAATCGTTTATGCATATATGAGGCACACAAACACTCTTAAACAGATAGGAAAGATAAATTTCGTAGGGACCAAAAATCAGACCAACCAAAATTTTGATTTTTTATAAGCACGATAACCAAAATCTGAAGAAAAAAAAATTGATGGACCAACCTGCTATAAACTGGATGGACAAACCTTGAAGGCGATTTGATCAAACTGAGATTCGACATTTGGATTTAGCTGGAGTACATTAGCTCGATAATGTACGGTCTTGTACCAGCTAATTTCCGTTGGTTAAACTTATCTCACCATAATGAACCTTAGCTGTCAATGGTACCCATATTCCTGCAAATATTCATAAAGCAATAAACATGAGTTCTTCCAAGCACCTCAACCCCATAATATTATAAAAGAGCAAAGACGCAGATGAAATATTATGTACTCACGAATTGGCCTGGCACTTCAGTAGAAACCTACACAACAAAACGGGACACAATACTTATCCAGCGACAACGTAAAGCGTAAAATTTAGAACCCCTGATGAGTGTCTAAATACCTATCATTTTATACCCATCTGAACTGCAAAAACAGTTAAAAACACACATAAACACCACATAATACTACAAATATCTTTGGAATGTGTTTTTATATGTTTCAGGTGCAAAAGGAATGAAAATAGATGAAAAACGAGCAAAGTTTGCACACTTGGCAGAATCAGTCCCTAAACTTTCAAGAATGACAGTTTTGGTCCCTGGAAATTTATTTTGGAATAAAAAGTCAAAAATGGTCCTTGGGAATTCACAAGTTATCAAATTTGACCTTTGGATAAAAAGTTTGAGGAAATTACAGTTTTGGTCCCTAAAGTTTCAAAAATGGCAAAAACAGTCCCTAGGCATTTTTAATTGGAAAACTTACATCTATAGCCCTTGTACTATTCATCCTGACTAATTAAGTCCTTTTTGATTAACTTTTGGAAAATTACATTTTTAACCCTCAACTTTGTAAATTTGGCAAAAATGGTCCCTCGAGTGTTTTTTAAATTGGAAATTATCATTTAAGGTCCTTATAATATTTAAATATGGCAAAAATGGTACTTTTGATAAATTTTGGAGCAATTGCAGATTTGGTCCCTCGAATTCAGATTTTACAAAACAAATCCTTGGGCTTAAAATTATTACTAAACCAAATGAATCCAAAATATTATCCAAATCCAAAATCCAAACACAAAACCAAAAACAACCCTGGTCCAAGCCTGTTATTTCCCACAGGCCCAACAATACCAAGCCCAACTACCCTTTTTAATAAAACGGGGAGTTTGACCCTGTTGACCTTCATCCCCTACCTCCCTCCACCTCCTGCTTACCACCTCTGCCACCTCTACCTTCACCACCTCACCACCTCCTTCACTCCCTGTCACCACCAAAACCAAAACCCACCCCTTAGGTTTACCCCAGGGTATACCACGTATCATACCTACAATATCCACCACCCCTCTACCCTGCAACCTGACACCAATACCACCCATAACTCACCCCTACTTCCCAACTTGTCTCCTCCACATCACACAACATCCCAAGTATCATTAATTGCCCTAAATCAGCTAAAAGCAACCAATATGGATTTTGGCGCCAAATTCATTTAAACGGCCAAGATTGCTCTGACTGACCCAAGGGCTCTGATTGGAAGTGGGAAAGCTAAATTGGGACCCACTAAACCCCAATAATCACTTATAAAAGGAAGAGGAAGCAGAATGAAGAAGTAGTAGTTAAAAATAGAGTAGAGTAGCTTAGTTATGTCGACATTAGTATAATTCAATCTTTAGTTGTAATTTTCAATTAAAACTTGTTGTATTCAGTTTCAATAGTGTAATTTGAAATCTTTTTACCCTTAATTTCAAGTCATATTCTTTTAATTTGTATTTTGCATTTTTAAGTGAAATTGACATCTTCACTTGAAAGTTGTTTAAACATCTTGTTTCCTGTTCCAATAGATTCACATAAGTTTAGTTATAAGTAATTTACAGTTTAGAAAGCATTTAAACCTTTTTAGCTTTATAAACAGAAAAATACCAAAAATTCCAATAAATGATAGAAAAAATCCATAAAACTCAAAAAGCAGAAGAAGAAAAGCATGGAGATCACTGGAATGTCATTGGTTTAGAGCTCTTGGGAGCATTAGGTTGTGATTGAGTTCCATGGTTACTTGGTTTTGAGCAAAGGTCTCTTGTAAGTTTTAAATTTCAATTTTTAGTTAATTTATTGTAATTTTATGATTTTACTGTAGCTTTGCTTATTTGGTACTTATATCTGTGCTTTCTGCTTAGTTAATGTATTTAAGTAAGACTATTGCTTAATTACACATGTTTGTTCATTAGAATCTTTCTTACTCAAATTATCATTTTTAAACTGTCATTATAAGCATTATATAGAATCTTGAGTATTTGTTGTTTAGACTCATGTTTTTGTGTTCCAATTGGCCCAATACATCATAATACATGTTTATTTGATGATCTCATGAGTTAAAACTGGACATTGCTCAATAAATCTTAAAGACAGTCAAGTGAGGGGGTGTTTGGATTTGCATGTAACTATGTGTTCTTGTTGTTGTTTTATTGTTAATTTAGCATGAGTAGTCTGCATTAGGTGCATATAGGTTAGTATAGTTATTTTATTTAGGTCTCTTTTGTAAAAAAAAAGTCAAAATTAGTTTTAAAATAACCTTACTAGTAATCTGTTAGGAGTTGATAGTTCATTTTCATCACATAAGTTTATTACTTGGTAATTTAGCTTAAGATCATGTAATTACAACTTATCTTAAAATAATTAGTTATTAGATTAGGATAGAATTTCATATTAGTCAACTTAGGAGTGAAATCTTATAAAGTCAAATTGCATAGTTTCAGGAAAATCCAAGAATTTTCTTGAATTTTGAGTTTGGATTGAGGCTTTAGAATTTATACCACTTATAATAGGGCAGCTGAACTTTAGGAATCCATAGTTTTCTTATTTTTAAGATTTTTCCGTCCTAGCTTATTCATGTGCTTATTTGGCCTGCAGGGTATGACAAGTGCCCTGCACCAGTTTCATAAGCTCATTTTCTTGAGCTTCTCATTAGTTCATTAGAGTAGAATAGCTTATTAAATTTGTGTTTTTGGAAAGCTTGTTGTTCATAATTCATGTTTATGTGCTTTTTACACCTTAGATTGCTTATTTACATGCTTATTCTTGGCCTTTAAGTTACCATCATCAAACCCTCAACACTGATTCATCAGTATGATCATGCTATCTTCATAAGCTCTTTTTGAGCTTATCAGTGGGTCCCACTAAGGTTTCTTGGGCTTTTTGGAAAGCTCACATACCAGGTTTGATGGTTCCAAGATCCATTTGGACTCCAGAGCTTATTTGATAAGGTCCAAGAGCCCTGCAAGTTACCTGTGTGGCTTGCTTGTTTGTAGTAAGGTTTGGATTTGCTTATTTTAGCTTATTGACCTTTTTAGTGAGCTTCCTTGTTTGTTTCAGTTTATTCCTAGCTTATTTAACTTATAGCTAGTTTATTTTAGTCTTAGTTCTAGTTTCTTAGCTTATTGTGAGCTTATTTAAGCTTAAAATTCCATTTTGAGCTTAAATAGCTCACTGTTGAGCTAATAAGCTATTTCTGAGCTTATTTTTCAGTTTCAAAAATATTTCCTTTTTAAAAGTTGCTTATTATTAGTATTTTAATAGTTTTGTAAAAAAAAAAATGTTTTGCAAAAAGGGAGAGGCAGGGGTCGAACCTGAGACCTCTCCCCTTTAAGGGTGATAAGGGGTACCTGGATACCATGCGCCCTTGGGACTTTTTTCAGTATTTTCTTGCAAAGTTTAGTATTTAAATACCATCCACTCTCTTTTGCTTATTTTTGCTTATTAGCTTAATTTAACTGCTTATTTATAATCCGTTTAATATTTTTTAAATTTTTTATAAGTTTCTGCTAGTATTAAGTACTTATATAAAAAATTTCATAATTTTATAAATTAGTTTAGTATTTATTACAATTAAAATAGTTTAATTAGCTTTTAATAATATAATAAGTAATTAATTATAAAAATAGCTTATTTATTAGCACTTAGGAATTTTTATATTTTTATAAAGTTTCTGTCACTTTAATGTAGTTATAGAAAAAGTTTTATAATTTTAACTTTTCATTTAGTATTTATTTTAATTAAATTAGTTTAATTAGTTTAATTAAGTTTAAATAGTTTTTAATTAATAATAATTAAATAAAAAAATCTGAAAAAATATTTTCTTTTTTCTAATAATTTTATTTTATCATTTGAATTCCAAAAATATAAATTTCACATCCGTGGGATTTATATTGGACAAAATTCACGTTTTGTTTCGTACGTTAACGTAAATTTAATTTAAACGTACGCGTTTTTAGGTTTTAAACGTTTTAAATTTATTTAGGTTTACGTTTTCATTAAAATAATTTATTTAAGTTATTTTAATTTATAAAACCTTAGTTTAATACACTCACACCCTTTTCCTGTTCAAAACCTCTCGATCACAAATTCGTCTAAATCCAAATTGCACGCCTCGTTGGGACATAACGACCCGGGGAAACACTGTATTCCACGGAAGCATTGGCCTAAGCTGTTTGACTATTATGGTTGACCATTCACAAGTGGTTGACTGATAATTATCTGACTGTTTAGCACCAATCAACCCCTAAAACCTTCACGACATACAAATTCCTAACATAAGGTGGATAAACTTTTACCTTGGAAAGTTTGTAGACCTGGCCTTTAAAATGACCCCTTTTGACCCGTTAACTGACCTACCTTGCCTCACCCTACTATCTTTTAATGTGATACTTTGCTTCCTACTTCACAATCGTCATCTAGATAAACTTTGGACTGCTTTTGTACATAAAAAAAAAAAAAAAAAAAAAAAAAGTCAATATATTGAAACAAAGCTCCTCCTGCTGAAGCATTGTTGTTATCCTTGATGTTGCTAATATCCTGACGGTTCTCTTTCAACAGCTCACGCTATTCCTCTAGCGATTTAGTCTTGATTCCAAGTCCCTGATTTTTTTTCCTTGTTCCTTAGCTCCGGGCAGTCCTTCCTGAAATGCCCTAAATTTCCACATTTGAAGCAACTCCCTTGGATCTTCTGATTTGTGAGTTTCCTACAGTCTTCAGTCCAATGACCCCGCTTCTTGCACACTCCACACGTTTTACTGCAATGACCTCGGTGATGTTGATTACACAAGTTGCAGTAAGGTAACTTTCCAATATACCTTCTCTTTGTGTACGGTTCTGCAGCAAAGGCTCTATTCACTTTTTGTCCTTTGGGTGATTGTTGAGCAGCATTACAACCTAGATTGTTGTTCCACTTCCTTTCATTGTCACTATTGTTTCCTGATGTCTCGGCGTGAACTATGAGTTCCTTTGCCTCGATCGCCATTTTGATAGCTTCAGACATGGTATTGGGTTCCCATGCGATGACCAACATACGAATTTCATTTGAGAGTCCCCCAATGTACTTTTCAAGTTTCTTGCTTTCCGGTTCATCCATTTCAGAACCTAGTCGTGTTAATTCATAAAAATGAGTAGTATACTTGTCAACATCATTTCCTACCATGGTAAAGTTTAGTGTTTCCTGTTCCTTTACTCATAATTCATTTCCCACACCAAATGTTATACTCATCATCCTTCTTAGTTTCTCCCAAGAGTGTGAGTAGGCAGCATCAACTCCCACCATCTTAATATGTTTGGTCCACCATTCCTGGACATGATCCTGAAAAGTGCATGTGGCGAACATAACCTTGTCTTCCTTACGACAGTCGCCACATTGAAATATTGTTTCTATGTCTTCGAACCATTTGAGAAATTCCTTTGTGTTTCTAGTTCCGCTAAAGGAGGGAGGTTTGCACCCCATAAATTCCACATGAGTAAGTTCCTTAGTGAGGGCGGTGACTATGTTCTAGGCAATGACTTGTCCAACAGCAGCTTGCGTTATGCTTGGAGTGGTTTGCTTAAATTTCTCTTCATCAAATCATAAGTGACTATGAGGATATATAGGTAATAGAAATTGTCATATTCACAACACCTGAATATAATACATGAAAATTTCGGTCTACGTGAACCGGTATCACAAATAGCACAACCATTTCTTACATAGTAGAGTCACACTTGATATATTTGTTTGTACAACAATCAAAAGACAACAAGTTCTTTAGACTATGTCCCACACCTTCTGTGGCTAGGATAATAGTAAAAGCTAGTGAGGATATAAATCTGGTCTAGGGACTTCCTGGTGTCCCTCTGTGTGAAATCAGGTTTGTGGCATCATAAGGTCGAGATAGTCCTGAAGTGGTGTCTGAAGTTGTGCATCTATCAAATCTTAGATAATGTAGGTTCTGAACCATTCCTGAAGAATCTGCGGATGTTTCTGTTGAGTCCGCGTTATTGGTATTATCTACTAGGTGTCATCTAGTTCATGGCAAGTGAGAAAGAAAAAGGAAAATGACAATGATGGTACCAGTGAATGAAATACTACCCTCTTTCGCGCTACCTCGCGACATCCAAAAGGTAAAACTAAAGTACACACTGTGGGAAGGCCAATAGTGTAATAAGTAACTGATGGTGGTGATAGTACCTGAGTAGTAAGTGCCCTACTAGTTATGGAAAGAAAACACACTATCTTCCTTGCAATAAGCATCCTAATAAGTCTATTAAGATTAATTCTGAATACACTACCAAAAGGCATTCTATGTACAGGCTGAATGATAGGAAAACCCTGTTCCTATGGCAAATCAATAGTACTAATGGTGGTGTAAATGCAACTGGTGGTATAATGGTAGTGGAAGATGACAAGGCATCTTAAATGTCGGAATCCGATAAAAGGATGTCAGGGTGAGTATCTGAAGACATGTCACTTGTGAACCAGGTCAATAAAATGATATACATATACGGAATATGAGTATAAATAACTCGCACAGGGTATGTATGAAACAACATGTATCATGATTATGCACTTATGATGAAATGATGAGATGCTATGCTGATGTGGTTATAGTCTAGGGTCCAAGATACATCCTAGTTCACTATAACCTTAGCTCTGATGCCAATCTGTCACACCCCCAATTTACCTGACTTGCAGCGGAATGGAATACCTGGGGGTGTCTGTCATAGCACCACAGTTACAGTTACATTGAACGACCTAAAGTGTCGTTTGGAAAATATTGCATTTGATCATTGAAATAATTCAGAGTTTACAAAATGAGGTCCCCAAAATGTGTTGCATGTTTATGAAAAACAAGTCATACTAGATCAAACGTTTACATAAGTGCATGAAATAATGATGAGACGCGTCGACTCCGCGACTCCATGAAGGTCCAAATGCATGTCACATGAGCTACCTTAATAACCTGAAATACATTGCTAAAACGTCAACACGAATGTTGGTGAATTCCATAGGTTTGTAAAATGTAATGATGTACGGCCACCACAAGTAAAAGTGCAAGATAAAAATCTCATGAAAATTATACAATAGAACTTAAGCTCATGACCCCGAAGCTATGACTGATGAAACTATGCCCCTCCTGAATGTTCTGCCGAAACACTCAAATGTAAAAGACATGAAATGCATCCGCTTACTGTTGGTAATCACTACCACGGATGGAGGCGTCACCCTCGATAGATCTATCCACTCACTCTCGCTTACCGGTAAATTAACGGTTCATGATGTTACAGGGGACTTATCACATGGCAAGGTAACTTAATCAATGTACATATGTTTGAATACTTGGGCTCGTACTAAAATGATTGATGCAATGTATTCCCCCCCGTGGGATTTGAAAACAATCAAAAATGTTGAATTGAAAACGGGGCTATGAAAACTCACCTCAACTGATGAAACTGTGATGAAGTGAAATGAACAACAATGAACAATTAGCTGCCGCAACCCAATATGATGGTACCATGAACATGTAATGAGCTGAAAAAACAAGGTGCGCACACTAGCCGCAACCTAATGTGAATGATGAACGATCTACTTTAGATCACCAAATGATGTTATGAATGTCCATGCACATGTTTCCTATACCACTCTACTCTTTGAAAAACACTTGTTGTTATCAAAAATATATATTCCAAGATTTAGGAAAAATATGGCTATTAGAAAAATAAAACTAGTTGCAATATATATACCTATATATATATCGTATGTACCAATGTTTGTGTTGAAATCCTCGGTTTGAAATCCTTGAAATAACGCCTTGTAGTAATGAAAATATACTTGTAATCACTAATACATCATTAGTTATGAAATTGGGTACTTGGTTAATATTTCTAGAAAATCTAGAATTTAGTACGTAGTGTTATTATTATTATTTCTAAAATCTGCCAATTATAGAGGATTTTTGCCGATATTGAAACGTGAATATCTTTGTCGTTATAAGCCTGTTTTACTTGTTCTTTATATCCACGGTTACGTCTTAACATGTAGTAATATATTTTAGAAAGCTTGACCCCTCCGGGTTACGTCTAAAGTCTCTTTTTGTCCGACAAAAAACGTCCAACAGCAACTATTTTTCAGAAAAATACTTTTCGTCAACAATCTTGCAAAAATCATAACTTCTTCGTTATAAACTCTTTTTAATCCGTTCTTTCGCCTACGGATTCGTTTTTGAAAGTATTTTCTAAAAATTTTACCAAAGTTTACTTTGTATTTACTGATTTTCCAGAATTTTACAAAATGGGACAGCATGTTTATAAACTTGTTAGAAATCCATTTCCAAGGTTCAAAACTAGTTTCTACTTCAACCAAATCTCTTGCAAACTTCACAAAACTATACTAATTTTACCATACACCTTCTTAGGGTGCCATGGGTTCCTAATGACTAGTAAACAAGTTAATTTAACAAAAGAACACCTAAAACCAATTCTAGGGTTTGTATGATCAAAAAGTCTTCAAAAATAAAGTGGTATAACTAGTTTGTGCATGAAATTAAGCATGAATACCATAAGATACATATGTTAATTAGATGAAAACATGAAAATAATTTTGAATACTCACTTTGAAATAATAGGTGGTGAGATGATGAGAAACCTTGGATTACTTGTGTTTTTGTGTTATGATTCTTGATTAGGATGATGAAATGAACAACTTTGATGCTTTATACTTTGAAAAATAATGGATTGATCATGGATCTTGGGGAAATTCGTGGGTTTTGGGTTTTGGGGTGAAAGAGATGAGAAAAAATGAGCTTTTTGATCTAAAATATAGTTATGTGTTTTGTAGAAAGTGTTTGTAGATATTTAGGTGAAGTTATAATGTATTATATGTGTACATTAAGTCATGATGTTAAAAAGAAATCACATGGTGTCTAGAGTGAGCTCATGGCCGGTTTTCAATGTACCAAGGAGTAGCAAAGTCGGTTTTGATCACTTAGGAAATGTAGTGTATTATTAATTGTAGTTTAGTGTAAGTATTAGTTATAATCGGGTACCGGGTTTGCTAGAAATAAATGTTAACAAAGTTGACCGGGACTTAATAAAGTTGTAAAAATGTTAAAAATATGTTGGGTACAGTTACTGAGTGTTCGGGTGATTATTGTTTAGTTTTCACGAAAACCGTCGTAATATTCATAAGCTCACGTTGTAAATAAAATAAATTTCCAAAATACTGGGTAAATGAATGTTATAACTTTTATGATGTTAATATGGATATAAAAATATGTCGGGACCATTGTGGGAATATTTAGATATATTCGTCGTGTATAAACCGGGTGTTAACGTTTATTTATAAATAATTATAAGGAAAACGTTAAATGTATCAAATATAGAAATTTGAAAATCCTAAGAGTGGTATAACATGTAAATGACCTACTGATGATATGCAGACTATCTCCAGTCCGTATGGAATGTCATTACTGATAATGCATGAATTCACACCTGAACCAATACGGTTACGCGAATTTGAATACCCGTAAACTAAATTTACGATGAAATGAATAATGCACGTGAATGATGAAATCTTTTCCCGCAATGAATAGTATTCAGTGAATAGTAAAATTTCTGAATGCTTCTCGGAATGTCAAACTGACACCAAAAATGATGAATAGTAAACTGATGAATAGTGTTTTGATGAATAGTGTTTGATGAATAGTGTTTTTCCAAAGTTCGGGAAATGACCTGAAATGGTGAGTTGTGACATTCTTCCCCTCTAAAAGGAACTTCGTCCCGAAGTTCTGTTTATGTTGGTTTCTGAAAACATAAATGTGAAAAGGTGATGATATTCGAGAATTCCAGCGAACTCTAACGATAGGAATTCGACTCTGATTCAACTGTTTGACCACACGGTCCATGGTTTCTGTTGGTTCTCTTACAAGGTCTGAGATTGTCATTTGGGTTGGATCCCTTCCAATGGAATCATGAGTGACTCATCTGAAAGTCATTTTTTTGGGGATCTGAAAATGTGAAATATGTTCGTGTAATCCTGTTGTTCTCTGGCAATGTTCAAATCTGACGGCCACTAGGCCTACCCTGTCTGAAATATAAATGGTCCAGTGTATATTGGTGTAACTTTCCAAGTTTTCTGAACGATAACATGCCTTTCCTAGGCAGAACTTTCTGCATAACTCTGCAGAACTTGAAGTTTTAATGGTTTACAACTTACTGAACTTGTAACTGATTCTTGACTTGTAGAAAATTTCTGGTTATTTCGTGAATGCCTACCAGACTAGTGAGTTGAGCTTTTTCTGAGTTTGGCACATCCATAGATGGTCTGCGCTTCTTAATGTTTTAAATGTGATACTGGTAATATATACTGCTGAATTCTGCCAGAACTCAAGTTTGTACGCTAGTTGGTCGATTCTAAAATGAATCTTAAATGGTCCAATCTGCTAAAGGTTCAACCTCTCTTGTTATCCAATTTGTATCATGCCAATCCAAGGCAATGCTTTTAACTTAATTTGTTCTCCCACTTAAATCTGGATGGTTTGTTGTTCAGGATACTCAATCCAATTGATGTGTGTTATGTACCAACCTAACTTCTGCCAGTTTCTCGCTGTTGGTGTGATAACTATTGTTGTAGATGAATTTGATTTATGTTAAATGATTAGTCCAACCATTTCCAGGGTCAATCACTCATGCTCTGAGCATACATTCCTATGTTTGAATTGTTCTCTCGCTTTGACCATCGGTCTGAGGGTGATAGGTGATGTTCACATCTAAAGGGGTTTCTGAAGGAAATTCTGAAATGATTACCTGAAGTCCAAGGTGAATCGGTTTCCTTAACAGGAAAAACTGAAATGGGTACAATAAACCTTTGTGACTAATTCCACAACGTTCGGTCCTTCGAACTTGGCGTTATCTGAAAGGGATAGAATATAGGTAACAATTTGATTCCTTGTGTTTTGTTCCAACGGATGATAAGACATATGTTTTTCTTTGTCTATTGGGTTTGGTCTCCACTACTGAAGTTCGTGATTAATTTGTGATGTCCTTCCTAATTCCTTCATCACATATACCAATATTCTTTACTGTCAAGTCACAAAATCCTAAATGCATAAGCGATGTTGTAAGGAAGTTGGTTCTGGAAATTTGTCTCGCGATTGTGAGTTTTGGTTGAAATCTTTTTCTGAATAAACGAGTTTAGAAAAATGAAGCAAATGATTTACTGGGTAATATTTTTCTTGATGATTCAAAATCCAGTAGTTATGAAATAGGAACTGTTTTCAAACATGTTGTGATTAAGACTGCTTACCAAAGTTTGATGTCTATATATATTTCTCATTATACAATAGTGTTGCTAAAGATTGACCAAAAAGGATCGTACTTGTTCAAAATAGGAATTTCAGAAATCATTTCTCCACAAGGTATGTGATTTATGTAAACGCATCAACTTTATTTAAAAGTGAAAACACTAAATAGAATAAAATGGTAGAATATGAAATGTTCGCTTAAATGCATAGATGTCTAACACTTAGTTCCTGAGGTTGGATAATGTCTATTGGTGGTTATCAGGCATAACTACAAGCATAGGTATTTAGACTAACTTAAGTCCTGAAATATTTTATCGTTGTAATTGACAAGACGAAGGTATCACTTGATGTTGTGTCGATGAATGTCTATTCTGTTTTCCCATGTTGATGAGGAGATATGTTCTGGTTTGATCCCTTGCTTGGTATGAAGGTGAGGTTATCTGAAATTTCTAGTGACATAAGGCCTTAGAGGAAATTACATCGATATTCTTGTTTCAAACAATTGTCCTTTGTGAAAACTTACTGCAGGAAAGTTTTTGTATAGATGAGACCATGTTTAAATGAAATGCTCTACAGTCTCAATTAGAAGCTTGGTTTATTTCTATTGTGTTGTTCTGCGGACATTTATTGAGTTCAATCCTGTAGCTCAGTCTAGCTAGTACCCTTAAACGATAGAATGTGAAAAACTAAGTTAGAGATGGTGATTCGGATGGTCTCGCGGTATCTTAGGATTGTTGTTGAGTTATGAATTCTCTCACTATATACCTCTAGTTCTGTTTAGTAGTTCTGTAATCCTTTCGTTGCTTCTATTTTATATACGAATCCTGCATGTAATTGATATGGAAGGTCTCTCTTAGGGAAGTCAATGGGAAAATCCAACTTAATGGCTAAGTGAGTAACAGGTAGGGTAAGTATCCAGGGATAGTTCGGCAAAAGGGATGTTTATGAAAGAGTTCCTTTGTTTACAAAGCTTTCGAATGAAGATTGTTATTAACAATCCTTTGAAAAGGTAATTATTTCCTTCATGGCATAATCCTTCCTGAATTTTACATAGGTGATCAGGCTATGTATAATTGAGGACTAATGATGCGATGTTGGATTTTGTCAAAATATCATCACTTTTATCAAAAGTTTTAGATGGTGTTCAACGCATTGTTATAAAAATGGTGTCCTGATGTTTTCTTTCAAATAACATAAAAATTGCCTCGCGTAATAATAGTAAATACTTGGTGTAATGACAGAAAAATCAATTTATAGGATGGAAATAAAATAGCTTACTTCAGAAATTTTTCTGTAAAACAATTTCCCCATATGATAGTAAAATAGCTTGAATGGTGTATTGGATACGTGAGTGAATCTTGTCGAATGGTAATAGTCTACTAATTCGTCAAAAACGAAATCAACCTAATTCCTGATGAGACAATGTTAAAATGTTGCGAAACGATTGAAGTCTGAGCAATTGGGATAGAAAATGGAATAAACGATGGTTATGATTATCACAGAGGTAACAAAGCATAGATACTACATTGGATAGGAAAGTGCTTAATACCACTAGGTCATGTCATTGTACCAACGGTAAGTACAAAAGGAAAGATACAACCCAAAAGGGCTCGAACTACGGTTTATATATTGAAACAAAGCTCCTCCTGCTGAAGCATTGTTGTTATCCTTGATGTTGCTAATATCCTGACGGTTCTCTTTCAACAGCTCACGCTATTCCTCTAGCGATTTAGTCTTGATTCCAAGTCCCTGATTTTTTTTTCCTTGTTCCTTAGCTCCGGGCAGTCCTTCCTAAAATGCCCTAAATTTCCACATTTGAAGCAACTCCCTTGGATCTTCTGATTTGTGAGTTTCCTACAGTCTTCAGTCCAATGACCCCGCTTCTTGCACACTCCACACGTTTTACTGCAATGACCTCGGTGATGTTGATTACACAAGTTGCAGTAAGGTAACTTTCCAATATACCTTCTCTTTGTGTACGGTTCTGCAGCAAAGGCTCTATTCACTTTTTGTCCTTTGGGTGATTGTTGAGCAGCATTACAACCTAGATTGTTGTTCCACTTCCTTTCATTGTCACTATTGTTTCCTGATGTCTCGGCGTGAACTATGAGTTCCTTTGCCTCGATCGCCATTTTGATAGCTTCAGACATGGTATCGGGTTCCCATGCGATGACCAACATACGAATTTCATTTGAGAGTCCCCCAATGTACTTTTCAAGTTTCTTGCTTTCCGGTTCATCCATTTCAGAACCTAGTCGTGTTAATTCATAAAAATGAGTAGTGTACTTGTCAACATCATTTCCTACCATGGTAAAGTTTAGTGTTTCCTGTTCCTTTACTCATAATTCATTTCCCACACCAAATGTTATACTCATCATCCTTCTTAGTTTCTCCCAAGAGTGTGAGTAGGCAGCATCAACTCCCACCATCTTAATATGTTTGGTCCACCATTCCTGGACATGATCCTGAAAAGTGCATGTGGCGAACATAACCTTGTCTTCCTTACGACAGTCGCCACATTGAAATATTGTTTCTATGTCTTCGAACCATTTGAGAAATTCCTTTGTGTTTCTAGTTCCGCTAAAGGAGGGAGGATTGCACCCCATAAATTCCACGTGAGTAAGTTCCTTAGTGAGGGCGGTGACTATGTTCTAGGCAATGACTTGTCCAACAGCAGCTTGCGTTATGCTTGGAGTGGTTTGCTTAAATTTCTCTTCATCAAATCATAAGTGACTATGAGGATATATAGGTAATAGAAATTATCATATTCACAACACCTGAATATAATACATGAAAATTTCGGTCTACGTGAACCGGTATCACAAATAGCACAACCATTTCTTACATAGTAGAGTCACACTTGATATATTTGTTTGTACAACAATCAAAAGACAACAAGTTCTTTAGACTATGTCCCACACCTTCTGTGGCTAGGATAATAGTAAAAGCTAGTGAGGATATAAATCTGGTCTAGGGACTTCCTGGTGTCCCTCTGTGTGAAATCAGGTTTGTGGCATCATAAGGTCGAGATAGTCCTGAAGTGGTGTCTGAAGTTGTGCATCTATCAAATCTTAGATAATGTAGGTTCTGAACCATTCCTGAAGAATCTGCGGATGTTTCTGTTGAGTCCGCGTTATTGGTATTATCTACTAGGTGTCATCTAGTTCATGGCAAGTGAGAAAGAAAAAGGAAAATGACAATGATGGTACCAGTGAATGAAATACTACCCTCTTTCGCGCTACCTCGCGACATCCAAAAGGTAAAACTAAAGTACACACTGTGGGAAGGCCAATAGTGTAATAAGTAACTGATGGTGGTGATAGTACCTGAGTAGTAAGTGCCCTACTAGTTATGGAAAGAAAACACACTATCTTCCTTGCAATAAGCATCCTAATAAGTCTATTAAGATTAATTCTGAATACACTACCAAAAGGCATTCTATGTACAGGCTGAATGATAGGAAAACCCTGTTCCTATGGCAAATCAATAGTACTAATGGTGGTGTAAATGCAACTGGTGGTATAATGGTAGTGGAAGATGACAAGGCATCTTAAATGTCGGAATCCGATAAAAGGATGTCAGGGTGAGTATCTGAAGACATGTCACTTGTGAACCAGGTCAATAAAATGATATACATATACGGAATATGAGTATAAATAACTCGCACAGGGTATGTATGAAACAACATGTATCATGATTATGCACTTATGATGAAATGATGAGATGCTATGCTGATGTGGTTATAGTCTAGGGTCCAAGATACATCCTAGTTCACTATAACCTTAGCTCTGATGCCAATCTGTCACACCCCCAATTTACCTGACTTGCAGCGGAATGGAATACCTGGGGGTGTCTGTCATAGCACCACAGTTACAGTTACATTGAACGACCTAAAGTGTCGTTTGGAAAATATTGCATTTGATCATTGAAATAATTCAGAGTTTACAAAATGAGGTCCCCAAAATGTGTTGCATGTTTATGAAAAACAAGTCATACTAGATCAAACGTTTACATAAGTGCATGAAATAATGATGAGACGCGTCGACTCCGCGACTCCATGAAGGTCCAAATGCATGTCACATGAGCTACCTTAATAACCTGAAATACATTGCTAAAACGTCAACACGAATGTTGGTGAATTCCATAGGTTTGTAAAATGTAATGATGTACGGCCACCACAAGTAAAAGTGCAAGATAAAAATCTCATGAAAATTGTACAATAGACCTTAAGCTCATGACCCCGAAGCTATGACTGATGAAACTATGCCCCTCCTGAATGTTCTGCCGAAACACTCAAATGTAAAAGACATGAAATGCATCCGCTTACTGTTGGTAATCACTACCACGGATGGAGGCGTCACCCTCGATAGATCTATCCACTCACTCTCGCTTACCGGTAAATTAACGGTTCATGATGTTACAAGGGACTTATCACATGGCAAGGTAACTTAAGCAATGTACATGTGTTTGAATACTTGGGCTCGTACTAAAATGATTGATGCAATGTATTCCCCCCCGTGGGATTTGAAAACAATAAAAAATGTTGAATTGAAAACGGGGCTATGAAAACTCACCTCAACTGATGAAACTGTGATGAAGTGAAATGAACAAAAATGAACAATTAGCTGCCGCAACCCAATATGATGGTACCATGAACATGTAATGAGCTGAAAAAACAAGGTGCGCACACTAGCCGCAACCTAATGTGAATGATGAACGATCTACTTTAGATCACCAAATGATGTTATGAATGTCCATGCACATGTTTCCTATACCACTCTACTCTTTGAAAAACACTTGTTGTTATCAAAAATATATATTCCAAGATTTAGGAAAAATATGGCTATTAGAAAAATAAAACTAGTTGCAATATATATACCTATATATATATCGTATGTACCAATGTTTGTGTTGAAATCCTCGGTTTGAAATCCTTGAAATAACGCCTTGTAGTAATGAAAATATACTTGTAATCACTAATACATCATTAGTTATGAAATTGGGTACTTGGTTAATATTTCTAGAAAATCTAGAATTTAGTACGTAGTGTTATTATTATTATTTCTAAAATCTGCCAATTATAGAGGATTTTTGCCGATATTGAAACGTGAATATCTTTGTCGTTATAAGCCTGTTTTACTTGTTCTTTATATCCACGGTTACGTCTTAACATGTAGTAATATATTTTAGAAAGCTTGACCCCTCCGGGTTACGTCTAAAGTCTCTTTTTGTCCGACAAAAAACGTCCAACAGCAACTATTTTTCAGAAAAATACTTTTCGTCAACAATCTTGCAGAAATCATAACTTCTTCGTTATAAACTCTTTTTAATCCGTTCTTTCGCCTACGGATTCGTTTTTGAAAGTATTTTCTAAAAATTTTGCCAAAGTTTACTTTGTATTTACTGATTTTCCAGAATTTTACAAAATGGGACAGCATGTTTATAAACTTGTTAGAAATCCATTTCCAAGGTTCAAAACTAGTTTCTACTTCAACCAAATCTCTTGCAAACTTCACAAAACTATACTAATTTTACCATACACCTTCTTAGGGTGCCATGGGTTCCTAATGACTAGTAAACAAGTTAATTTAACAAAAGAACACCTAAAACCAATTCTAGGGTTTGTATGATCAAAAAGTCTTCAAAAATAAAGTGGTATAACTAGTTTGTGCATGAAATTAAGCATGAATACCATAAGATACATATGTTAATTAGATGAAAACATGAAAATAATTTTGAATACTCACTTTGAAATAATAGGTGGTGAGATGATGAGAAACCTTGGATTACTTGTGTTTTTGTGTTATGATTCTTGATTAGGATGATGAAATGAACAACTTTGATGCTTTATACTTTGAAAAATAATGGATTGATCATGGATCTTGGGGAAATTCGTGGGTTTTGGGTTTTGGGGTGAAAGAGATGAGAAAAAATGAGCTTTTTGATCTAAAATATAGTTATGTGTTTTGTAGAAAGTGTTTGTAGATATTTAGGTGAAGTTATAATGTATTATATGTGTACATTAAGTCATGATGTTAAAAAGAAATCACATGGTGTCTAGAGTGAGCTCATGGCCGGTTTTCAATGTACCAAGGAGTAGCAAAGTCGGTTTTGATCACTTAGGAAATGTAGTGTATTATTAGTTGTAGTTTAGTGTAAGTATTAGTTATAATCGGGTACCGGGTTTGCTAGAAATAAATGTTAACAAAGTTGACCGGGACTTAATAAAGTTGTAAAAATGTTAAAAATATGTTGGGTACAGTTACTGAGTGTTCGGGTGATTATTGTTTAGTTTTCACGAAAATCGTCGTAATATTCATAAGCTCACGTTGTAAATAAAATAAATTTCCAAAATACTGGGTAAATGAATGTTATAACTTTTATGATGTTAATATGGATATAAAAATATGTCGGGACCATTGTGGGAATATTTAGATATATTCGTCGTGTATAAACCGGGTGTTAACGTTTATTTATAAATAATTATAAGGAAAACGTTAAATGTATCAAATATAGAAATTTGAAAATCCTAAGAGTGGTATAACATGTAAATGACCTACTGATGATATGCAGACTATCTCTAGTCCGTATGGAATGTCATTACTGATAATGCATGAATTCACACCTGAACCAATACGGTTACGCAAATTTGAATACCCGTAAACTAAATTTACGATGAAATGAATAATGCACGTGAATGATGAAATCTTTTCCCGCAATGAATAGTGTTCAGTCAATAGTAAAATTTCTGAATGCTTCTCGAAATGTCAAACTGACACCAAAAATGATGAATAGTAAACTGATGAATAGTGTTTTGATGAATAGTGTTTGATGAATAGTGTTTTTCCAAAGTTCGGGAAATGACCTGAAATGGTGAGTTGTGACAGATATACCCCCTGCAATAGCGAAATATTATAATATAAATTACTACGAATTACCTCTCTTAATTCCACGTCAATGTTCTCAATATAGAAAAAAACTACAATATGAATACGTGTTAGACCTGATCTCTTGGACAGGTTGTTCAGTTTCGATGTCTATATTTTCTAGTTATATCCCCTTTTCCTCCAATCTGCATAAAATCCGCAATATGTGAACAAATCAATGCTACATTATAATAACTTAGAAAAGACAGAAAACAGAAAAAATGGATACC
Organism: Artemisia argyi; assembly: GCA_030686995.1. Taxonomy (NCBI): domain Eukaryota; kingdom Viridiplantae; phylum Streptophyta; class Magnoliopsida; order Asterales; family Asteraceae; genus Artemisia; species Artemisia argyi. The sequence continues at coordinate 11,322,617 of CM060690.1, forward strand.
TACGTAGGCTATACCTTTGAATAAAACGATCCGCATAGCTCAGGAGCCTTATACCAACTTGTCGCTACATAATCCTGCCAAATAAACAAACCCAAACACAACTTTAGAAACACTTACAAAATAAATAACTACTATTGTTTGTAAACAACTTTTTGCTGACGGTTTGCCAACCACCAATTTCTGCGTATGGGGTGTTCTGTTTTAGCTTATTTCTGCAGCATACGGGATGTTCATACTACAACGCCTAAATATTCTACTTTATTTATCCACAATTTACCAATCGTCAAAATATAAACAACATAATCAGTAAAACAAATACAAAACTAAAAAAAGAATAGACATTTCAGCAAACACTTTATATGCATAACATAAAATTAAAATGATTAATAAAAAAAATTATACCTCAGTGTAAGCATCAACAACATACGTTCTTCATCTTTCCTCAACGTATAGAATCGTTGCCAACAACAAACCCCAAAATCCCAAAACCATTCTCCCAGCCTTTTTGTAGGCAATCATTCTCCCAGAAACTTTTCGCCACCAACAAAACCCCAAAATCGAAACCGATGAGCTGCTAGTGAATCTTGAAGGCTAAAAGAAACTCAAAAAAGAATCAAGAAGTAACAATCGCGATTGTTGGTGATGATCTCTGTGTGTGTGTGTGAAAGAGTACTCCCGAAGATTCTAGCTGTCTATTTGCATAATTAGTTTTTTTTCTTCTTTTGTTGTGTATATAAAAAACAAACTTGGGCCTAACATATTGTTGGGTTGTTCTAGTTATGGGCTGAGCAAACAAATGGGTTGCGAGTTACTATTCATCAAACGACGTCGTATTAAATGTGGTTTAATATATATAGTAGAAGGCTAAAAGAAACCCAAAAAAGAATCAAGAAGTAACAATCGCGATTGTTGGTGATGATCTCTGTGTGTGTGAAAGAGTACTCCCGAAGATTCTAGCTGTCTCTTTGCATAATTAGGTTTTTTTTTTCTTTTGTTGTGTATATAAAAAACAAACCTGGGCCTAGCATATTGTTGGGTTGTTCTAGTTATGCGCTGAGCAAACAAATGGGCTGCAAGTTACTATTCGATGTCGTATTGAATGTGGTTTAATATATATAGTAATATAACATTTTTTAAACTTGAAAAAAAAATTTTGTTGCTAAAAATCTATATAAATGAATAATTAATTAATTAAAATTAATTATTTCAGGTTATTCAGTTTGGTTTAATTAAATTTTAATTCGGTTTGGTTTAGTTCGATTTTCGGTTTTACCAAAAAAAAATTAACTGAACTAAACGAACCAAATAAACCGAACAACCTGATAGCTAAACCGATGAACACCCCTATTTAGTTTAGGGCTTTAGGCCTAACAGCTTAGCTAATGTATCCGATTCATACTATTTGCAAACCTTTTGGCATCAAGATCAAACATGGGTTAAGTTCAAAAAAAGATCAAACATGGGTAAATATGAAGTTTAAAAAAAATAAAAAAATAAAAAATAATTGAATTGATACTACAAAATATACTAAAATTAAAACTTTTGTAGGCTTCACATGAGTGCAAAAGTCACATGAGTGCAAAAGTTATGATCATATATAAAATGAATCCGCTAAACTTGGTTCATAACTAAAATACAGATTTTACGAAATAATTTACTTTAATTACTTTGATTAGGAGAGCAAAAGGAAATAAGGAATACAAAGTCATTTAGGCAAGTTTCAAAATTTTCTCTATAATATAGATTGTTAAATGGATCAACCAAATACAATTATTTGGGTTGACATATATGTCAATAAATTGTCCAACTTATTTTGCAACTCTAAATCCTAATATTTAATGACTAGTTTCATTTCAACATCAAGAACATGAATTATTCGTTTCTCTTTGTCCCATTCATATTATTTTTCTCGTCGCTTTATATCCCCGTGTGGCAAGATGTCGAGGTCCCCATGGGACGGGTCTACATTAATGTGTTTTCAGCGATTCAGTTCATGAAGAAGGCAAATACAGTGTTCTAGATTCATGGAACTATTAGAAGTTGTTTGTCTTCTTATAGAAACGTCGTTGACATTGTCATAAATACAGGAAAAATACTAGATCCACCTACACTTTACAAAATTTTTCCCACACACTGACGTGGCGGAGTGTTGATTGGTTGGTTTTGAACCAACCAATCAACACTCCGCCACGTCAGCGTGTGAGAAAAATTTTGTAAAGTGTAAGTGGGTGTAGCACACCTCTAAATAGAGATTCATGGAAGTTGGAGACTTGCCCACTTGCCCATACCCCGTTTAATTAAGATACATGTACTATTCGAAGCAAGTATTAAAATTATAGAAACGTCGTTGACATTGTCATAAATACAGATTCATGGAAGTTGGAGACTTTGCCCACTTGCCCATCCGTTTAATTAAGATACATGTACTATTCGAAGCAAGTATTAAAATTTATGAATTTGGTCGAAGGGTACAAAAAATGAGATTAAAAGATCGCACATGCATGCTAGATCGATGTTTAAGTGAGTTTTGGAATTGCATGGGAGCCAGAATATTAAAGATCATGACCCGAAGTGAAATTTCAAATTGATTATAAGCACATCATAAGCTAATATATGTTGTATTTTGGGTTTTACATGGATAAACCTTTTACCTAGTACTCTATCATTGTAATACTTTCTTATTAGTTCATCTCTATAACTCGATCATTACACATATTTTATCAGTGGAGTAAAGTATCACATTTTCAAAGCCCTCTCGGTTAATAAACTTGTTGTACCATTAAGTAGCTTATGTACATATATTAGCTGTGAGACCGGTCCGTAAGGGCTGCCAGAAGGTCAGTTCCCTTTAAGTAGCTCATGTAGCTATGATTATCGTACGTCTTTATCAATTATTTTTCTAGAAGTAGTCCTTTTACTATCGGGTAGAAGTGTGACTGTCTACATCTCACCTCTCTCATTCCTTGCTCCGGCAGAATTGGGTATTGTTGTTGTTTTAGTTTTATCAATAATTACTCGATCAGACACATTTAATCGATTTGTTTGACACCAATATGATTGTTTTATCTTCATTGTTAACCTTCATTTTATAATACAAGTATGGGAATGGTGCACAGGATGCTTGGTCTCAGCACAAAAAACGGTAATGTCTAAATAAACAAGTATCATACTATCAAGTTAAAATAAAAAAGAGTTTTGCTAAAGAATGCCCATTAGGCAATGTTTAGGATGCAAATAAAAGGAAATTTGTACTTAGTTAAATAAAAAATGTCATATATTTAAGTTAACTTTTATGTTCATTTATTGTGAATTAAATAAATAATTACTTTAAACATGGAAGGAACAAATTTTTTAGTGTGGCTTAAATATTGCTCAGTGGCAGTATTTAGCAAAACCCAATAAAAAAAACTTACGAAATTGTTATATGCCACGTAGATATTGGTGGTGGAAAATGAACCAGTACTATGATGCCACGTATAAATAGAAGCATGCGTTTCATGTGTGATGTGGGCCATAGCATAATGGATGTACACAACTTCATCGTGAAGGATTACGTACAACCTAACAACATTAATGCAAAAACAACATTAATTTTTGAGATTTTGATATGTCATTGATAGTGAGGGTAAGTAGTACTGTAGCATAAGGGTGATCACGGTTCAAAAACCGGACCGGATCGGCCAAGACTGGACCGAAGACCGAGAACTAGAAAAATCATAGATCGAGACCGGACCGAATGTAGTCGGTCCGGTTCGGTCTTCGGTCGGTCCGGTCCAATTAGGCAATATTTGACAAGTTTTTTTCGGTTTTTTGTCGGTCCGGACCGGACCGAGGACTGAATTAGTCAGAATGCTTAGATCGAGGACCGGACCGAATGTGATCGGTCTGGTCCGGCCGGTTTTGTCGGTCGGTCCGGTCCATCCGGTCCGTTTGCTCAGCCCTACTGTAGTAGGCCTACATACTTGTTATTTTGTACACGAGAATAATGTAAAAACTAGGGATGAAGGTAATATGATCATCATTTTTTAATGATTTGAATTGAGTATAGTAAGGGTGAGCATCGGTCCAAAATCGAACCGGACCGACCAAAATCGGATTATGTACTGAGACCGAATTCGACCAAAACCCTAGATCGAGGTCCGGACCGAATTTCGATCGGTCCGGTCTAAGAAGGCATAATGGTCAGTTTTTACGTAAGACCGGTCAGGACCGGACCGGACCTAACTGGACCGAGACCAAAATAAGAAAAATGTTGGGACCGAGACCAGACCAACAGTCCTTCGGTTTGTATGGTCCAGTCAATTTTCTCGATCTCGGTCGGTGTCAGGTCTGCTCAGCCCCAGAGTATAGTTATGTTTCATATATGTTTAACAAATGAGAAGAGTTAAGCTACATGATAAAACTGAGTTTTGGTCTACCTTATGTATCAAATTTTCGTTGCAACCTAAAGTTTACGGTTCCTCTGTATGTTCGATTAATTTACCCGCTTGATTAAGGTGTTGTTTGTTTATTTAAGAGACTCGGAATCAAAATCTGATTCGCACACGTGAATATGAATCTGAGGTGAAAATGTCTAAATCTAAATGAAATAATATTGGTCGTTATTTTGTAAAAAGAGGTCCGAGTAATATAAATATAAAATAGTTTTATTTGTCTCTCACAGTAAAAATGACATCTTGAGTACAAATGGGAAATATAGTTTTATTTTATTATAAAAGGTTCATTATACTATTTATGATTATATTTTTTGATAAAGAGCTAGTTTATATTTTGGTAGAATTATTTTCATGCCAAAATAGCCAAATTAAGCAATACAACAGATTTTATTCTATCTTTATGACCTGAAGATATAGTTGTTTATATGTCATATCTCCAAGAAATCAGTGCAAATTATTTTTATAGAGTAGTGATATTTAGGCCTAATAATGAGACCTAATATTAGACCTACATCATTAATTTTTTGACAAGTGTAATTCACATTTTCTCTTTCATAATTTTCCATCAATCAAATTTTCAAATCAACCAATCACATCTTTAGGTCTAATTTTAGGTGTAGGTTTTAGGCATCCAAATCATTTTTCATTTTTATAAATACATTTGTATTAGAATAATAATATTTTGAAGAAAAATAAGAGGGTTGACAATGGAAGTGAAGTAGAAAATGTCAAATGGGAACACTTTCATTGTCTGTTTGAGCTGTCGTGATGGGTTTCTTCTGCTTAGGATTCAGAACCCAAACAACTATGCACTCAAACTTGTTTATTTTCGAGTTATGCAATTGGAAAAAATGATATTCCTTTCGAGTTATGCAAACTGAAAGAGAGAATTAGTGCATGACACATCGTGTGAACTATGATAAGTAGACACGTTAAAAGTTTCATGTTGATTATATGCATTAGAAACTGATAAAATGAGTTCCGTTTGAAAGGAAAAAGCTCAATAAAAATGCATAAAGTAATAATGCATATATAGTCATGAAATTTTCATGAACTCTACCTATAACTTTGATTAGATGTCACGTTTAGAAAAGGCAAATCAACGAAATATAATACAGTATTATTGCATCGATAAAGAAATAGTACGGAGTAAATCTTTATGTGATTACAGGTAAGCCCATGGAGCAACTCTGGGCCCAATGTTACCTGCCTTTAATTTTGGTATCCGTGTGGTATAGAGTATTGACAAATACGTATTGTTTTAGGCCGACATGAATGTGAATATACTTGAGTTTTAGTTCAAGTCTCGATGGAGACATATAGTAAGTTTGTGTGGTATTTAGTAAAACGAAGGAGGAATTACATATTTTTCCAAAACACAAGGTTTCAATGCATAATATACAATGCTATGAAAGCATGCTTAGCAGAAATATGTACATATTAAAGTTTCCTTGATGATATATGTAAATGCCCCTAAAACGAAAACAATCTTATACTTTTTTGAAAAAATTTAATGATTTCATGCCAATACAAACACAATATGCCAATCAGGCAATCAAAACTTTGTATAGAAAGTAGATATGAAATCTTGCTTGACCAAATTAGGTGTTACTTGCCGGCAAGTTGCTTGCAAAATTTTGAAAAACTGTAAACCTTCCCCACCACCACATGATATCAATCCATCTCTAAAGCTCACATGCACATCTCCTGAATGCATGTTTTTTTCTTACCCACCTTTATCATTTCCATAGCTTTTTGTCACAGTTTTCTATAATTTTTTTTTAACGTCAATTGTGGCTACATGGCCCCTAGCCCAGAAGGCGTAGCGAGCCCACACAACCAGGTTGGGTCCAGCCCAGAAGACAATGACACCCTTCCCTTTACGCACGCGGGAGGAAACCCCTATCGCCCTAGACAAGACTCGAACTTGAGACCTTGCCTAGAAGGGTAAAACCTCCATACCGCTAGACCAGAGGACCTTTGGTCACAGTTTTCTATAATTGAGCATTGTAATCAATCAATCATCTTATTCTTATATGTTAAAATATATATCAATTAGATTATGGGAAGGAATATGATGAGGAGAAAAACTAATATGAGAAAAATAAGAAGGAATTCTAGCCACACATTTCAAATAAGAGGGAAAATTTTACGGTTAGATGCATCTACTTTTATAGGTACAGAAATGTTTGATTATGATTTTTTTCTCATCCTTCTCATATTAATTTTTCTTCTCATTTGATTTAACTCTTATTGTATTGCTAAAAATCCATAACTTTTTGTTTTTAAACTTCTAGTAATCCTTACTCACCCAACCTTACATTATTTTAAGGGAAAATTCTAAAAATACACCAAAAATTGAATTTATGTCAACAATGTAGTCAAGAATATTGCAAATTTCAATTTTGGTCATGTACGACCGTACTACTGCACGACCCTATTGAAAAGTTGACACGTGGCATGACAAAAAGTATCATTCTAATCATTTGGTGACACACTTGTCACATTTTAAATGGGCCGCACAGCCGCCGGTCGAGCAAGGCAAATGTGCTACCCATTCAAAATGTGACAAGTGTATCACCTGATAATTAGAATGGTACATTTTGTCACGCCACATGTCTAATTATGATTGAGTCGCGCAGTAGCACAGTCGCACATGACCAAAATTGTAATTTGCAAAATTCCTAACTCGATTGTGGACACAAATTTAAATTTTGGCATAGTTTTGAAATTTTCCCTTATTTCAATATCATTCTCATTCATGTCACTCACCCACTCACCACTCTAAACCGTCATAGTCCTTGGCGGAGCTTGGACAACTTTACTAGAAGGGGCTGAATTGTAATTCATGAAGTTTGGGTGGGCCAAATTAAATTTGATTTAAATAAAATTTAAGTTTATAATAATGATTGTGCATCAAGGGTATATGATGTAAAAAAGAAAAATCTTTAAAGGGGCATAAGCCCTCTCTAATTCTCACAAAGCTAGACCACTCGTCATAATCACCTGTCACCACTCATACAAGCAACACACACTCTCTTTCACGCACACTCTATCACACAGTATAATCTTTATTCTCTCCTTTCGAGTGACCCGACCAGCTTCGTGTCCGAGTCACTCGTGAGCCACTTGCTCCATGTTGAGAGTCACGCGCGACACACCTCATCCATTACACGTTTTTAACCACAACTAAATAAACCTTCACTTTTCTTTTCTTCATTTTTTTTCACGTACTATTTTTCTTGTTTTTGATAACAGCGTTTGGATATAAATTCTTAATCCATCAATAGCAAAATATTAATCTGTTTTAGGGGGTGTTTCTTTTTTTTATCTTAGCTAAGGGATACAATTTAATATTATTATTTTTTAAGTGAGGCCCATAAAAATCTCTTAAATGGTCTATATCAACAAAGCTTAATTTATGATATCCTCCCAATTAAGAGGCTTATATAAGGAAAAAAAAAAAAAGAAACACACCATAATAAATCTTTCATTAAGTATATGGAGTATGTAATTATTGATCCAGGGATGGATCGCATATTGAAGGGTGTTGTGCTCAATGACAAATTCAAGGACACCCCTCGATCACATGGAGAGACAAGCTAAGGAACAAACAAATATGGTATATGTCACTTTCTAACACATGATAATTTGAATTTTCAATTTGTATATTATTTCATGATTAAGCTATATCCTTTTATAAGAAATAAATTAAACCTCAAAAAATACATAACAACACAATAGACTATGACAAGAAGAAGATCAAGCAAAAAGCTTGTCTTGAAAACTAGAAGGAAGTATGTAACTATGTGACGAACCGTTAACACCCGTGAACACTTAGGTAATCGTCAAACTATTTATTAGGAAGATATTATACAATTAGAGGTTGTTTAAGATCACAGTTTGGATGGACTAAGCATTTCTTTAAACTTAAAAACAGTTTTGAATTATTTGATTGTAATTGACTAAGCATACTTCTAACAAGAGGCCTAGCTAGTGGTAAGGTACCAGTTGGTCTAATGACAAGTCAGTTGACTTCTTCACAAGAAGTTCAAGATTCAAACCTTACTAGCTACATATTTGACGGGGAAAATGATTCTCATACCTAAGTGATATGCCTAAAAATATGCCTAAACAACTCATTGTGTGACACATGGATTGCATTAAATCTTCTTTTTCATACCTACCATTGATCTAGCCAAGTGTCTCAATCTCTTTGTTAGGCATAAAATTAGTCTTATGAGTTAGTCATGCCAATCATCACTCTATTTGACGGTGGTCATGGAAAGGTCGCAAACGGTCACAGAAATACCCCATAATTAAGCTACGTACATCTTAGTCAAAAGCTCGCATTTTTCAAGTAACATGAACAAAGAAAAACGTCGTCCTTTAGTAATTAAGCACACTCCTGAAATGGTTCATTGTTATATGTTGACTACTTTTTGGATAATGCTAAGTAGTAGACTTACGGAGAATTTCATTATGCAAATTCAATATTGGTTATCAATCATGTCAATATACGCAAGAAAGAGCTACTTATAATACCTGTACACGTACAGGGTTTTTAAAATTTCATTTTGATTATGTATTATTATCAATTAAGAAATGAATTACTTAACATGTTTCAAATAATTTTACTTAGTGGACTAAAAATAAAAAATCATATGTATATATGTTATAATCTACCTATTATTTTAGGAGAATGATTTTCGATTAAAAATTATATTTTATTATTCAAGCAAAATCACATGATCATACTTGATTTGCATGAGATGTTAGTGATATATGCTTTTAGTTTTGCAAACATGTGCTATCAATTTACGATGTGTTTTGTAATTGTGGTATTTCTTTTTTTTTTTTTTTTTTTGAACGGCAAAGCTTTTATAAAACTAGCAAGATGCTAGAACAAAGTTACAAGGAAATCAAATGGGGATTTTTCAACCAATCATCCCATTTAAGCTTATTGCTACATCTACTTTGGCACCAAAAGAAAGATAAAGAAACTATATCATCGAAAACATTCACACGGGTAGGAGAGATATTGTCAAAGACAATACGATTGCGAATCCTCCATACGGACCACCAAGCAACATAAAAAACGCCTTCAAGCACACTCTTAATACTAGATGACATCCGAATAGATGAAAACCACTCCCACCAGTCCGAGAACGAAGTCCAAGGCAGCCCATCCAGATCCCACCATCGACATACACGACGTAAGATAGCACGAGCCAAGCCGCACCTAAAGAACACATGACTCGCATCCTCCTCACAAACTTGACAAATAGGACAAGAAGTAGAATCCAAAGTAATACCTCTACGAACCAGATTGGCTCTCGTGGGGAGACGATCACGACGAGCTTTCCAAGCAAAAATATTGATCTTAACTGGAATACACTTCACCCATCTGGTCGGCTCAACATACGTAGGAAGATACATATCATCAATACGATTCCGAACATCTTTTACCTTGAACTCTCCGTCGCCTGACAACGTACAAACCCAGCGGTCTCTAGAAGATGAAAGAACCACGGACTCCACCACCTGATATAACTCCAAAAGCTGAACATGCTCGATACCGCCCCTGACCAAACAACGAAATGACGAAACGACCGAAGAGTTCAACTTATTCGCGACGGTTATTTCCTTATCCTTCTCAAGCGCAAACAAACGTGGGAAGACCTCCCGAAGAGCCCTATCTCCTGTCCAAACATCCAGCCAAAACCGCACTATACGGCCATCTCCTAAACGCATTTTACACCAAGACAGAAAATCCAAATCTTTGTCCTTCAAACGATTTAATTCTCTCACAATCGAACACCAGTTGGAGGTCTTATGAACTGGATGTTTACTAATCGATTTCCCATATAACGCTTGGATAACTTGAGCCCATAAAGAGCCATCTTGCGACACAAATCTCCAAACCCATTTAAGCAGTAAGGCACGATTTAACGCATGGAAACTAGAAACTCCAAGGCCACCTTTTTTCTTGGATGCTAAAACATTTTCCCAAGCAACCCACGTTATATTATTTGCCGACATATCTCCTCCATTAAAAAAACTATTCCGAATCGATTCCATAACCTTTAGCACTCCCCTCGGAACCTTGAAGATAGACATAGTATACAATGGAGACGCGCCTAGCACAGACTTCAAAAGAGTTAACCTTCCCCCAATCGAAAGAGTTTTCGCCTTCCACTTCGAGAGACGAGATCGCAATTTAAGCACAATATCGTCCCACGCCTTATGTTTCGACATAGAGTCTCCTATCATAACCCCAAGATATCTAAATTTATTTTGCATAACGGAACAACCAATGGATTTAGCGGCTGCCTCAACAATAGACCGAGATATACCAACCCCCAAAACTTGACTTTTTTGGATATTAATCTGAAGACCCGAAGCAAGATGAAAACATTTGAGGATATTTAGAATACCCCTCAAATTCAAATCGGACCACTCCCCTAAGAACAAAGCATCATCCGCATAAAATAAGTGGCTTAACGTGAGAGAATTATTTAGACGAATACCTTGGAAGAAACCAGCATCTCTGGCTTTACAAAATGACAGGTTCAACGATTCCATAACGAGAATAAAGAGATAAGGCGACAGGGGATCACCTTGTTTAAGCCCACAATGAAATTGAAACTCATCTGTTGGGCTTCCGTTGACAAGAATAGAAGCTTTAGAAAAACAAAACGTTCCACGAACCCACTTACACCACTTCGAGCCGAAACCAAAAGCGTCAAGAACATCAAGTAAATAATCCCAACGGACCGAGTCGTACGCCTTAGCAAAGTCAACTTTAAAAAACAAAGCTTTTTTATTCTTACTTTTACACCACTGAAGAACTTCATTTAGAATAAATGGCCCGTCCAAAATCTGTCTCCCGGCTACAAAAGCGGATTGAGAATCGGATATGATATCTGCAATGACCAATGCCAACCTGTTAGCCATAATCTTAGTGACAACTTTGTATACACATCCTATCAAGCTAATGGGACGATATTCATGAACGAATTTAGCATCGATGGTCTTCGGAATTAAAGCGATGAAGGATGAATTACAACCCTTGGAAAAAGATCCCTTATCGAAAAAATATTCTACCGCATCACAAAAATCTGGCCCTATGAATTCCCAATATTTCCTAAAGAATTCAAAGGTGAAACCATCCGGACCCGGGGACTTGTTTTCCCCACAATTCCAAACCGCAGCCCTTATCTCATCACGAGTGACACAACTCTCCAGGTCGATAACCTGGTCTTGAGACAATCTTTTAGGAAATAAAAAATCAAGTTTAAGCCGTGAATGACTCGGCTTTTTGAAGCGAGCTTCATAGTGATCCAAGAACGCCATCTTTACAGAGCCCGGATTATGACACCATATACCATCAACAAACACGCCTCGAACCGCCTGTTGTGAACGTTTCTTATTGATAATCCCATGAAAGTACCTCGAATTTTCATCACCTTCGATAGCCCATCTAACTTTGGATTTTTGGCGAAGATCAGATACCTCCATAGAACTCATATCTTGAAGTTGTTGTTTCAACTCCTTTCGCTTAAGAAGAATATTATCATTGACGACTCCTTCTTCCAACTTCTTATCGATAACCCTCAATTCATTGTACACATCTAACTTTACTCTTTCCATACTGCTCCTTTTGTCTTGAGTCCATTTCCGAATACAACGTTTCAATTCCTGTAACTTTTTCCTAAACCGAATCATAAAGTCTTTATCATTGAAGTTAAAAGATCGCCATGTATTTCCCACCATCTCGTCAAACCCATCATAACTAAACCATGAATTATAAAATCGAAACGGCGTAGGACCAAAATCCAATTTCACTTCATGAAGAAGAATTGGCCGATGATCCGATAAATGTCTATCAAGACAGGTTGCCTTAATCGAAGGAAAAAGTGAAAGAATACCATTAGTAACAAGAAAACGGTCTAGTTTACTCATCTTAGAAGCCGAAGGGTGAGACCACGTATAAGCATAACCCTCCATGTTTATGTCGACAAGGCCCAAAGAGTTAATAAAACTATCAAAAACCTTAGCACTAACAGAATTAAAATGTGACCCTCTTCTTTCTTCCATCGAACGCACCTCGTTAAAGTCACCCATAATAATAGAATCTCCTCTCCAACATCCCACCAACTTAGATAAGTACTCCCATAACAAACGTTTCTGAGAAGCAGGTTGAGGAGCATAAACCGCAATAAAAAGGACCTTAGTCCTACTCGAAAGCCACGTCCCATAAATAGCCACGAAATTATCTGATATCGTAACATTATCTTTCTTGAAAACCGAAGACTCCCAAATGCATAAAATACCGCCAGAGTTACCTAATGAATCACTAGAAACGAAGTCGTAGTTTGAATTCCCCCACAAAAATTTAACGTCCATATGAGAAACCGTGTTCAACTTAGTTTCTTGGATAGTAATGAAATTAATCCTATTTTTATTAATTAACTCGCGTATCCACTCCTTTTTAGACTTGTTACCAAGCCTTTGAATGTTGATAGAAAGAATATTCATTTAAAAACCGTATCATCTCCTTGTTTCTGAATGATTTCCTCAATATCCTTAGCACACCCATTCATATCGTAACCCATTGCTTGCCCAACACAGATAACTTCTTCTAAGACTCCCAACACAGACCCTCCATTCATACCTTTACTATTTCCAACAGATTCATTAAAAATCTCTTCACATGAAGCATTAGGCTCATTCATAATATTCGCACTTATTTGAGGTGAACTCTCCTTATTATCCATACCGACGTTTGCATCTCCACTAGCATGAACAATAGCCTCTGGTGTCTCAGATCCCACTGGTGTAAAACCAGGAGGATGAGTCAATGAAGGGCTTGAACCATTCAGTTCACTAGACGACTTGTTCCTGTTCAACAGGTCGTACACACCAAAAGGATCCTCAGAAACATTATTAGTCTTATCGTTTAGACCATTTTTACCCGCCTCAGAACCATCGAACACTGTGTCTGCAACCTCATCAACATCACTACCACCGTTAACATCTCCCTCATCATCACTAAACAGTGGATGTTGAACATTATTGCGTCCCTCGTTAACAGATTCATCATCAGAAGAATCAACCGTCTCCTTGGGAACCACAAAAGCAGGAGTCCACATAAACAATTCCTTCGCACGCACCATAACCACCTTACCTTTAATTATAACTTTAAAAGATTATATTTTCATTAAAATATGTAGCATATTTAGATAGCTTTTAAGATTGATTCATTTCCTTGATTATGAATAACTATCATACCATGTTTACTAATGTACCTTTTTGTTTGGAAACTTGTATTTTCATAAGCTGTTTATTTACTTCTCATGCTTGATCATAAAATTACTAAATTAATATAGATGCTTACACTATAGCTTATTTATTACATAGAGAGAAACCAAAAAAAGATTTAATGGGTAGAATTCAAATTTAATCTTACCTTTACATATAATGTATAAGAATAATTTTCTCTGAGACCGAACTATACAAGAAAATTATTATTATTTGTATAAGTAAATTATAAATGCATGAAAAAAATGACAAAGAGTACATTCGCAAATCTTTTAGGATTATTTGAATCCTTACCGACCTTTCACTTTAGTGCAATTATTATCGATTAACAAATGAATCAATTAACATATTTCAAATGGTTTTACTTGGTGGACTAAAAATAAAAAATCACATGTATATATGTTATAATCTACCTATTATTCTAGGAGAATGCTTTTAAATTAAAAATTATATTTTATTATTCAAACAAAATCACATGATGATACTTGACTTGCATGAGATATTATTGATATATGCTTTTAGTTTTGCAAACCCGTGCTATCAATTTACGATGTGTTTTGTAATTGTGGAATTTCTTTTACTTATATTTTTGTTAAAATATGTAGCAAATTTAGATATCTTTGAAGATTGATTCATTTCTTTGATTATGAATAACAATCATACCATGTTTACTAATGTACATTTTTGTTTGGAAAATTATATTTTCATAAGTTTGTGCGAGTTTAGTAGCACATAATTAGCCTTGATGAAGTTAAAATATGTTCCGTAAAATTTTTAAAATGCTTTTATAGATATCCATATATAAATTTTAAATAACAATTTCATAAGTCGTTATTATAAGTAGAATCACGTATATTTATTTTCATATCACAGTAAATCGTGCTTACCATTTATATTCATATTCCCGTTACTAATAGTTTAGCCGCATTTAATATTCAAACTCGTGTACGCATAAATTAAACTTTTAAATAGAATAACATGTGTTTTTATTTAAAAAAATATTCTAATGGATGAAAGTCCAAAACTAACATTAGTTTAAAAAATAGTTAACGTATATTAAAACTAATTCGCATATTTACCAAATTTTGCAATTTTAATAGATGAAAGTATAAAAACTAATACTAATACTCATGTAATTTTAAACAAAGTTAATATTATAAAGTATAAGGGGTACAAAGTGTAAGGGATTATTATTATTTTTCTTCTAAAGTTATTAAAAAACATGAAAAACTTGTAATTTTATATTTAGCTCTATATAATTTATTTAAAATTCAACGACTAAAGTTTTATTAATTACTTCATTTTTTTTAAGTTTTTATTTTCATAAATTTGACACTTATATTTTTATGCATTTTTTATAAACCAAAATTTTTCATCAAATTTATTAAGTCTGACCAAATTATATTGCTCGATTTCGCCTACATGGCAAAATCGAGCTCTGCTATTGGTCTATTTTTTTTAACAAGAAGGGTTCTGCAAAAACATTTTAAAATGATGTAATTCTTTTATTATATAAAAGATTATAGAAAGGGTTGACTTAATTTATATCACATTAGGTTAACATCCTATATTCTTAACTAGTTTTAGAGTCCGTGCATGCAGAGGGTTTTGACAGATAGCATAACGTGTAATAAAATTTCAATAATTTTGTTGTAACGTTAAATATTTAACAATTTATATATCCATCGTTTTGTAATGTTTAAGATATTTTTATAAAACTATATTGTATTATTAATACTTATATAGGTATAATATCCGTGCACACACGAGATTTTACATAAAATTTTCATTTTGTGTTAATATCGATTAATATTTTGTAAGGGTGAGCATATCGGACCGTGGACCAGACCTATTTTGTTCAGGTCCTCAGTCCACACTTTACCTCATGTTCGGTCATCGGTCCGGTCTTACGTACAACCAACCAATAATGCTTTCTCAGACCAGACCGAACACATTTGGTCCGGTCCTCGGTCCGTGGTTTTGGGCTAAAATGGTCTTGATCCAGTCCCATTTTTTCTGGTCCGGTTTGGCTTTGACTCGATGCTCACCCCTAGTATTTTTTATAGATTTTTGTTGCATGAAAGATTTGATTTTGTTTAACTGACATGGTGTTTTGATTGATCTTGTTTAAATTTAACTATTCATATCATATTCTAGATATCATGTGTGTTTAGTAGCTCATAATGACCTTGAAAAAACATGTATCGTTGATATGTGTAGAATCTCGTCTATTTATTTTTATATCATAGTAACATGAGATTGTGCCTTCATTTTGATATTCATATTCATGTTAATAATAATTTAGGCCAAAATTTAAACATGTTCAAGGGTTAAAATTATAAAGAAGAATAACATAAGTCGTGATTGAGTGCTTATAGTTAAAATAAATAAATAAAAAATAATAAAATCGGATATCCTTACTCATTGTCATAAAGAGAAAAAACATGAGTCATTCGTATATGTATAATCTCAAGTATTAATTTACGTATCAAAGTAACTCGTATTTTTATTTTTATAATTTCATGGAAAAACGTTAATCTTTTTATTTTCTACTTGTTTTAAAACTAAACATTTGTTGTACTTTCAAGTTGTTCCAATTGCATTTTTATTTTCTTTTATGTGTCCCAACCTACCTATATAAATATCATCAATGAGCATCCATGTTGAAATACAAAGTCCCCTCCTATAATTCATATATTACAAAAGCCTTTAGCATTATTTTCCCAAGTGCAAGCACTTTGGTTCATACAACATCCTTCATTTTCCTCAATCATATGATCATTTGATCCGAACCATCATCGATCATTTCGCGTTCACGAAATCTTTGTTACATCGATTTGTTCTAAACGTTTCGTTTCGTTCAAATCACTAGCAAAACAATTTTCTAACAGCTATGGAAGATTTGAGTTGGGAAAGAAACATATCATTCCCTTGGAGTACTAACATCAATCATCATCAACATCAAGATATTGAAGAAACCTTCATTTTCGGCTCGGAAAATATCTTCTTAAACCCAATCCACGACCTTCGAAAACCCGATCCACCAACATGTTCTAACCCATTGCCCTCAGGTAATGGTTCAGCTAGTGAATATTGGTCTCAGACAACTTTAAATAAGGGCAAAACCGTAATTCCCATCACTATTCCAACACATGCGGATAGGGTCACCTCTCTAGAGTCACTAAACTGCTTATTTTCCAACAAAAATAGTAATGTGGACACTTCATTAGATGGCATTTCCGTCATTTTCGCGGATTACAATAATTTGTGTAACAACGTTACTAATAACATTAGCCACGGTTCATCTACTTCCGTCACTAAAGATACCGACGACTGCATTGTGTCACAAAGCTCAAATGAAAGAAGACTAAAGCGACCCAGATCGGATCCGGGTCGACCCGTTTCCTCAAATATAAATTTCCGGCAATCTTCAGAATCTGACGAGACAGATTCTGAAGCAGTTGCACAAATGAAGGAGATGATATACCGGGCGGCAGCTTTCCGCCCGGTAAGTTTCACTGAAGATGAGGTCGCAGAGAAGCGTCGTAGAAAAAACGTGAAAATATCAAGTGATCCTCAAACTGTAGCTGCCCGACAACGAAGGGAGAGAATTAGCGACAGAATTCGGGCGTTGCAAAAGCTAGTTCCGGGTGGAACTAAAATGGATACAGCTTCAATGCTAGATGAAGCTGCTAATTACTTAAAGTTCTTGAGGTCACAAGTGAAAAAATTGGAACATATGGGTCAGAAATATGACTTTATGAGCTGTGATACAACCACTAGTGCACAAAGTACAAGTCAAATTATGCAAAATATTAACCCTAATGTTACATTAGGTGTACCATTTCCCATGCAGACACATTTTTTACTGCCACATCAACAGGTTTACCCTAATCCACCAGATGCATGAAAGAGTTGTACTTTATGCATCAGAAAAAAGTGTAATGAGGTCAGTAGGTTAAATTAAAGTTGGTTTGAGCCTGCCCAATAAAGATTGAAGAAAGCTACAAGCTAACCCCAAGAAGTCATGATATGGTTATGATCACTTCATCATGAATGATGAAAATTACTAGCTAGAGAATATAAGTTTTTAATCTTTAAGGATTTATGGATTTGATCATAATTGTGTCATCATTGTATTTGTATGTGTGTTAAAACACTTCATGCTATTAACTAATATTAATTCTTGCATTTCTTTTGACTATGTTGTGTTATATATATATATATATATATATATATATATATATATATATATATATATATATATATATATATAGGGTCGCGTTCTATGCAGTACCAATATTAGATACAGTACTTTACAGTACCATTTGGACCAATCAGAATTAAGTATTATTAAATCTTTTTAATTAATTCAAAATGGTAAAATAGTCAAACACATTTTTTACTTTCTTTTTGATTTTTTTTAAATAAAAGACGTTTTTTAATTCACTTAATTTTCCGATTTTTTTTTTTTTTTTTTTTTTTTTTTTTTTTTTTGCAGACGTGTTTTCAGAAAAATGAGGTGCATACGTGTTTTTTTTAATGTTGTACGCTTACATATAGTTCTTGCTTTTAATTGTTTCAGCGTCAAACTTATTTTGCTTAAAATGGTAATTGCACATATGTTTCTAGTATATTTCTTTGATCTATTATATTTATGGCCAAAAGCAAAAACATATACATATAATCTCTAAAAATTAAATAAAAAACCAAGAACATAAATAATTAAATAGTTTACACAAAATTCAAAATCAAATAAAATACAATACATATACAAGTATCTTGTTAAACATAAATGTGGACGCCGTTTAAAAACATGTGTGCATTCTTCATTTTCTCATCAAATCCATTAGAACATATGTGCACGTTTTCCAAGAATGTATGTGGATGCGGGGATTTCTCATCAAATTTATTAGAATATATATGCACGCCTTCCAAAAACATGTATGCTTGCGGTGTCCACGTTGCGCTTTATCGTCAAATTTATTAGAACATATATGCACGTTTTCCAAAAACATGTATGTTTGCGATGTCCACGCTGCGCTTTATCATCAAACTACAAAACAATTATTATTTATTTTATCAGAAATAACTAGAAAACACATTAATAAGTAAAACATATATGCATACATCTTTCCTTTATTTTATTTCACCTTCAAAACACATATATGGGCCACTCTATAATTGTATACCAACCATAAAACACATAAGCACCCTTTCATTAATTTTATGTTAACATATATGCACATAATCATATATGTGCCGAACTATAAATCGCCACAGAACATTTGATCTACTTGTTGGATTCCTTAGTTCAAAATATATATATAAATAATAAGAAGTACCCAGACCATAACACTTTTTTATTAAAATAAGAATTACCTACACCATAACATCAAGTATATTAAACAAATAAAGCAGAAATCTCTTGCAAATACGCCAAAATCATCACGAGAACGAATCAAAAGAATAAATTGCAGTAAGGAATATAAATAAACGCACAAGATACACTTTCGAACTGTTGTTTCGTTAACGCAACTTATATACACATAACTTCCAATTTAAAATTGATTCTCAAATTAAAAAAGGTTTAAACTTGTCTACCAGAATGCCAAAGTCTAGTAAATATTAACTACTATAATTACAGTAACACATATTTTTCAGATCAAATCTAAATTAAAAAACTCATTTTGTATAAATTTAACCAAAAAAACGAATCTTAAATAAAAAAAAAAAAAAACTTACAATATTTGAAGGTAATGTTGGATAGAATATTTAATCGAGCCTTTAATATGTGATAAAATGCAACAGATCCATCCTCTTTATGTTCCATAAAACAGGTTTGCAACAAGATCTGGTGGTTCATTGTTGATTGCTCAGATTTGCGACGGGTATTGGTGGTTATAAGGAGGGTGCGGCTAGGGTTTGGGGTGAGGAAGAAGGAGATAAAAAATAAAAATTATTAGATCCGTATAAAACTGAAAATAAAATGTGAGAGAGAGAGATGTGGTTTACGGTTTAAAAATCTATTAATATGCAATACCTATAATGCCCTTTCAGCCTTTAGTTTAATTGAAAAAGAAACCTTTATCTTTTATTTTATTACAATTTTGGCACTTTTAATCCTAACCTTTGATCAAACTCATCTAATGGCCCAGATTCATTTTAATAGTACTGTAAAGTACTGTATATAAGAATGGTATTGCATGGAATACATCACTATATATATATATATATATATATATATATATATATATTTTCATTCATTCTTTACACAATGATGATCAATTATTTTTTGTTTTCAATGGAAGAAAACTCTTGAGTTAAAGTAATTAATGTAGTTACTAATTATCTCTACATAATGTGAATTGAACAATACACTTGTATTTATTATTTGAACTAGAGTTAAAAAAAAATATAATAAAATAAAATAAAATAAAATAAAAAAAACACTACCAAAAGGCTAAAATGATATAAAATTAGGGCGTTACAAGGATTACAAAGCAGAACTAACTAATTGAATTAGCTTGTCGAAACCTATTTGAGACCAAATGAAAGAAAATTGTTTTACATCATTGAGAATAAGGACCACCAATGGATGTGTGACCGCGAATGTATATTCATTACAATAAGAAAAATGATCTATAGAGTGGATTGAATAACGACGTTAAACACAATGGACAAATTGGATATATTGAAGACTTTAACTACTTGCAAAAGTGAACACATCGTTGAGGTTATTGATACGATATGGTTAATTTCCTTCATTTGAAAAATCAAAATTATGAATAGAAATCACATTTACAACTTCTTTTCACAAGTATAAATTATGATAACATATACAAACAAATTACTACATGTTTTTGAAATAGAAAGGCCGGGTATATAATACAATAGCACCATTTTTATTACGGAGTATTATTATTATTTTATCTTTTGCCAAATTTGGAGTTACATGCACATATATTTAGCCGTCATTATATTATATATATATATATACTAATTCCCGGCGTCGGTGCCTAATATAAAAATATTAAAATTGGCCTGCCAATGCTAGCCCATCAATTTAGTCCAGTAAAGTGGTCAGCTCAAAAATACGTGAGTCCATATACACCGCCATAATTTCTAGAAGACGACTCACAGTTTGTGCCATTTGATTGCTTCTCACTGAAGATAACGAGACGTTGTCCTGCTTACAAGGGTTTGGTAGGTAGATCTTATGTTGCACTTTCGTATGATTTGCATGTTCTTCTTGATCGATATGTAGTCTGTTTGCGTTATTATTTATTTTTTTTTCCCCTTTTTTGCAACCTTTTTTTTTCTTTTGCTTTTAGTTGTTTAAAGATGCTGATTATTCTCTTTGCTCATTCATGAATATCCAAAAAAATTATTTCCCAGTAATGTGCATATTGATCTGCAAACGTTTGGTGTTTTTTATGTGTTGGCTATAACTTTTGTTTGTCAACTGGAAATTTAAGCTATGAAAACCAAAACTAGACCATGCAAAAAACGTCAGGATTTAGATCTTTTAGGCGAGTCGTCTTTGCAGAATGAGTTTGTAGCTGATTTAGATGAGGGTGGTGCAAGTGACTCACTACACTTAGGGGATCAAACTGCATGCACAGAAACTGGTAACGTAATTCAGAGCGTAATAGGTGAGGATGGGTTAAAAAGGAAACGATGTTTGTCAGAAAAGAGCTCTTTCCACTTGCAACATACCGTTGGGTTGCAGCCTCATCTGAAGAGGAAAAGTGATGTCGAACAGGGATATTCGTTGGACACAAATGGTAAGAAGCTCAGGTTGGGTGATCAGTCAACATAATAGATGAAAGTGTTTATTCAAACCTTATATAATAGCAAACCAAAAAAGAGTCAAATGAAACGGCGACGATAATCAGCTTCGCTTATAGTCTAGAGAAAAATGCAACAGACCACCATCAAAACTGAAGTCACCCCGCCGCAGCGCGGCGGGTGTAACCACCTCGTTATTACTACAAGTGGAGTATTATTATTATTTTATCTTTTGCCAAATTTGGAGTTAGATGCACATATATTTAGCCGTCATTATATATATATATATATATATATATATATATATATATATATATATATATATATATATATATATATATATATATATATACTAAAAGAGGGGAGTTTAATGGATGCAATATCGTGCTTCAAAGGGTTGTACGAAACAGTTGTTTTTACAGTAACGGGCTGCTGTAGCATGTTGTACGCTACAGTGGTTTGTACAGTAAACTTTTTTTTTTCTTTTTTTCTTTCTTTTTTTTTTTTTTTCAAAAAGTTGTAGCACACAGTGGTTTGTATAGTAAACTTTTTTTTTTCTTTTTTTAATTTTTTTTTTCAAAAAGTTGTAACACACAGTGGTTATCCCCCCCCAACAACTTTAAGAAACAACAACAACAACAATATAACCCTCCCCCACCACAACAACAATAATATAACCCTCCCCCACCACCACCCATGCCTCGGTGGTGGTGGTTCTCGGCTGTCTAGCCACAACAACCAAACGGACCCTCGAAATCCAATCTAAACACAAATATATACTCCCCTTCATCATCAAAACATCAAACAAGCCATAAAATAAAAATAAAAATAAAACCGGATTTAAAATAAAAATAAAATTAGTGTTTTGAAAATAATTTAAGAAAATAAAAAGAGGGTGCGTGGCACGCGTTTTACCATCGGAGAGTGATGGAAAACGGCGGTGGTGGCGTATGTTGGTGGTACCGCGGCGGTGGAGGCGCGTGAGTGGTGATACGAGGTGTTTGGGGTCGCGTGAGTAATATGGGTGTGACGGGGATATCCCGATCTATAAGATTGTACAAGAAAATGAGGTTGCCGGAAAAATATTCTGGCGAGTCGCCGGAAACTGCTGCTGCTCTGGTGGGGCGGCGGCCGGATTATTCAAAGAGAGGGTGAGAGAGTTTTTGGTGTGAGTATGTGTGTGTTTTTGTATTAAAAATGATAAAAGTGAGGGGTGTGGGGATATATATATATATGGGTAAGAAAGTATAGGGTAGTTTTTGTATTAAATGAAAGTGTAGGGTAAGGTGTAAAGAGATAATCTAGGGACCAATGTTGCCAACGTAGTAAACTTCTAACTATATAAGCTCCGTGGTCCAAACGACATAGGAAACGGACTCGAAAAATTACGAAACTTGCACCATTGTTCACGAATTTTTTCCAATAAAATCAAGCATAAACTTCAGAGTTTTTATCAAACTCAAAATAGTTCAAATAATTTAGTAAGTGTAATACGATTCAAATTTTCTAGGTTGTGCTGGGTCAATCAAGGGAAGATTTTGCTCACCAAGCATAAGATTGAATAGTCTATCTTGCAATAGATCCTTTCTTTCTAATACTATGATAAGCCAATATTAGAAAATCAACAAAGTTTTAAAACCGTAAAACCTATTATTCGCAAAACACAAAACATACAACATAAAACACATATCTAAACACTCCCGCCGCAACGCGCGGGTTTCCCCACTCGTTATTACTACAAGTGGACATGTGATTGTTTGTTCTTATTGATCAACGTGTCTTCTATGAGTTCTTTCAAGAACTACCTTTTGATTAATGAAAAATCACACGCACAAATATTTCATTTTATATATTCTGATCACCTATGAGACTATGGAAGAGTTTGGATACACAAATTAAAGTTTGGGTATTTTTGTCGTCTCAATTTTAATACTCATCTTTAATTTCACACGGTTTAAGAAAAATGAAGGAATTTTTTTTTCCATCAATATTATGTTGATATTTTGAAAGTATTTTGATCGCTTAAAATACGAAAATAAACATTTATCTTAAGATGAATAAAAATAGATACATTAACATATAATTTGAAAACCGACTGGCTTAGCTCAGTTAGCTACCTGGGCTCCTTCTGGAGCTTGGGGGAGGTTTTACCCAAGGTTCAAGTCTCACAAGTGACAAAAAAATCCAGATTTTTCTCCTAGTGTGAAGCCGTGAGTTATAGGGGTTTCCCTTCGCGGGTATCTCCTAGTGGTTCGGGTCCCGGGGCCTGCCCGTTTGGATAGTTTAACTAGGGGGTCGGATTTCAAGTGTGGTGTCGTTCTAAAAAAAATAAAAAAATAAAAAAATAATAATAATTTGAAACTAGGAAGTAATATTTACCATCTTTTTTAGTTTCTTTCATTTTACTATTTTAGTAATGGTAAACATTTTGTCCAATTATATATACGGTCAATCAAAGGACTTGTGGTCTAGTGGGTGGGGCTTAACTTGTTAAGTGAGCCACAAGTGGGAGTAGTACCGGGTGGGTGACCACCCGGGAAGTCCTCACTTGTAGTCCACTTGTAGACCATATTGTTCCGGAGATATATTGCAATGATAGATTTGAACCTTCAAGCCACTCGTTGCGGGGATTCAAATCTTGAGCATGGCCCGGTTTTCATCCGGCTGTTTCTCCAGCAAGGTAAAACTTGTGTGCAGGCAGTACGGTTTCCGGGGGAAACCCGTTACCACCTGAAATCAGCGTGGACCCGGTTAAGACAACATAGTCTGACGAGGTGGCGATGGAGCCTTTGCTGTCCGCGAATGTGATCGTTTCTAAGTTGAAATTCAACTTTAAAAAAAAATATATACGGTCAAACTAAAAGGTAGTTAATTATTCATAAAGAATGGACTATGATGATTTGAACTATTTGTTTATTTCTTTATGAAAACTTTTTCAAAGGGTAGAAAGGCTTAACAGTAATAATGACTCCTATCATTATAATGAAAGGTAACATAATTAAAGTTTGATTGCAGTATAAAGGAGTATAATTTTTATACTTTTTATAATGGAGCTAGCTAGAGTGGTGAAGTAGCTAGCTAGACTATCGATGCAGGGGAACATTGACATTCTCATATCATGTGTTGAACACTTTAACATGAACATGAACATATGAAAATGGGGCGGTGAGCCCTTAATTAGGCAGTCAGTCAGTGACACTGTGACAGTGGTCCTTTGTTCCACCTTGACCCAACCCAATGCTTAGGCGTGCCCCTCGGTTATCATCCTCTATATATTGCTTACCACATGCATGCTTCCTTTCACCTTTTAGTTATTTTATTTTTGTTATAAACCATAGTCAAAACTCACACGTCTTTTAATTGTGGAGTATGAAAGTACTCGTAATTGTCAATTCATATAACTAATTGTCTAATTCCCTTTTAAATCACTCATTCTCAAAATGTTTAAATAAGCCGATAAACTCATCGTCGCCAAAACTGTAAAGACTACATGTCGTTGTTATAGGTAGACATGTAGTCGCTAAAGGTTTGGGTCAAAGACGTAGCCAAGATTACGATTTTTTTTTTTTTTTTTTTTTTTTTTTTTTGTCGTTTAGTGGACCTATAGTGACGACATCCGTCGTCGCTATAGATGCCCCGTTGCGAAGAAATCCTAAATGCTGTAGTGTCAATCTCGTGCACTCCTGTGAGTATCGATTGACCCTTCTTGAAAGATTGACCCGGATGATGCACAAACGTCATAGTGATCTTCTTTCGGCGGAAATATGATTGGGTCACATGCCCTTTTTTTTTTCTCCTCTCATTTTAACTGGGTAAACGGGCATTTACATTAAATGGTACAACTAAGGCAATGGTCCTTTGTTATTAAATAGTCCATTCTACAGTGGAACTGCATTATCTGCCTAGACTCGGACCACATGAATTAAAACCTCGATCAACTTAAAGCATTAGCAAAATTAAGAAGACAATAAACAGTGTAAAAATCAATATTGGAAGGTGACGTAGCTATCAGTTCTTCTTCCATATCATGACATGCACCAATTTAAATTTTTTTAGTTATCGTCTTATAAGAGTCTTTAAAACCATCAAAACGAATTTTAATCATGAAAAGACAAGCAACGATTAGAATTCTCAATTAAAATGACGTCTAAAGCCTTGAAATGACGTGTTATAAATAACAAAAAAAAAAAAAAAAAAAAAAGTTTAAAATAGAAGTAGTAAAAGAGATATGGATGATAAGACATTGAAAAAATATCATATCCATCTATATTAAACCTATTCACAATTTAATGCATTTGGATATGTGAGATGTTTAAAAAACTTTGTAAGATTTATACATAATGAATGACCTTATATCTCTAAACTATGATGTCTGATTTACCTAACTAACTCTATTAAACCAAATTAACTAAACCGAATATTGCCAAAACGATCGATCAACTATAGTTAATACTATCAAAATATTATCCCATGTTTCAACCTTCAATTCTTATTATTGCAATAACCTCATTGTTACATACTCCGTTAGCTCCGTCGTCATATTATTTGTCTATTTTTGAGTTTGGTATGTCACAAATTTTCTTTTCTATTGATAGCACAGTATAATGATTGATTGAATTTTCTCTTAAATTGTATATATATTTTTCTTCTTTAATAATCTAAGCTGTGGGATGGATAGAGTATAAACCACGCATATATAAAACATAGGTAAAACCAATATTGGCAAGTAGATTAATTAACCTCACCGTTTAAACATACTAGAAAAGCTCTTATCCAAAAATAAATAAATAAATAAATAAAAGTTGATGGTTTCCCGAAAACTACTAATCTTATATCACATTAATACAATGTTTTGAAAACCGGGTTCGAAATCGACCCGGTTGAGTCACCGGGAACCGGGTCAACCGGTTCGATCACCGGGTCAACCTGGGTTTTTATTAAAAAAATTTGAAAAAATGAAACCGGCCGGGTTTCGAGAACCAGGTTGACCCGGGTCACTCAAAACCCGGCGGGTCTAACCGGGTAACCCGGTTTTAGAAACCCGGGGATTTTTTACCCCTTTTTTTGCCGAAACCGGTCAAACCGGTTAACCCGGCCGGGTCGACCCGGGTTTCAAAACATCGCATTAATATGAAATAAGATGTTGCACTTTATGTCTCAAGTTGATGAGATCTTTGTCAAAAATAGACACCACTAGCTAGCTCTTTATCCAAGTGCCAATGTAAGGTTGGCACACATGATTGGTCTTTTTTTTCATTTGTATGTTTTCGAAAAGGAAAATCAAATAAGAACATATATTACATTTGGATGAATATTTCTTAATCAAATCATTAAAATATATACATATACAAAGTTAAGGTGCCCCTATTTATTCATTATGTCGCTTAAAATGTGCGTTTTGCAATGATACACCTAACAATAAGCGCATTAAGAGTGCTCTAAGAACCACTGTCCATCATAAGTGTCACACGCGCGTCACATGTGTGTTTAGATGCATCGTTAAAAAATGATTAGTGTGGCGTTTGTGTGTGTGTTTACTGCTTGTGTTCGATCACACAAGTCAAAATTGCTGAGAATATATGTGAAGACCAGCAGGTGGATATATAGTTCGATTTAGGTTTAATGTCTTTAGGTTTTCAATTCAGGTCAAAATTGTGATTACATAGGTATATCTTCACTTTTTGTTTGTGATCATTAATCACTTTTAGTTTATATTATTGTGTGTGAGCTGTATATGAACAATGTAAATAGATAGTAAATGAATGTTCAGTGTTGATTATATTAAATCTCATCATTGTTTGACTTGTGAGTATTTTAAGAGTTTGGGTGTGTGTTGTTTGCATTTGATCACAAGAGTCAACCCATACTAGTATCTCTTTTGTTTTAAACGGCAATTTTTTTCACACCATATACCAGCTATCTCACAATATATCTCACAAATGTCTCCAACGAGGCTTGAACCCACAATCACTAGGTTGGTGGGCAACTCACATACCAATAGACCAAAGGCCTTGGGTAACCGATAATCAAGTATAACTTGAAATGTAATTAAGTTTGCCTACGCTTGTCGTTATAGGCTGTTAAGTATAGTTTTTCTTTTATTAAAGCCCTTGGTGAAGTTATCAGTAGCTTGATCAACTTTAGTTCCCTTTACGTAAACAAGGTCATGAGTATAATTAAGCTCATATACACATTGTAACACAAATAACTCATATTAGTGATAGGTAAGTTACTGCAGTCTTGCATTTCATTTCAAAAGGAGATAACCGATCATACAACTAGACGAGTATCCGTGCGTAGCAACGAGATTTTATAGTGGCAGATAGTTGTAACGATAAAAAAATTATGGGGTATAAACGAAAAATAATAAAAGTTTGAGTATTTGGGATTAAACATAATGTTTTGAAACGCGGTTCAACCCAGCCGGTTCCACTGGTTGAACCGATTCTGATAAAAAAATGGGTCAAATAAAACTGGTTTTTATATTTTCGAAACCCGGTTAGACTCCAAAAATTGGTTTTGTATATTTTTCCCGAAAATTGTAGTGTAAGCTTTGACTAATTAATATATACCTTAAATACATTTTAATTTAAGTTTGACCATGACTGAATTTTTTTAATTTTCAAGTTTGACCATTTTTGTTTTACTAGACGAGTACCCGTGCATAGCAACGGAGATTTCTAGTGACAGACAATTAACGATATTGTGGTAAGTGTTTCGTTTAATGTTCAAAAGAGAACGTGAAAAGATCAAAATATAATTGCAAACAGTTGTAATATGCGATAATTCAACTCAAACAATAATTCTAATAAGGAGATGTAAAAAATAAGGATATTGAATTGGCAACAAATGTTTAAAATTTGAAAAACATTTTCTTGAAAATATTATTTTCAATATTACTATATATAAACATTATAATTTATTTTAGGGACCTTTTATTCTATGGTTGCCATTTAAATGGCAAGGATATACAACATAATTCTCATATTATACTTTTTGAAAGTGTACATTGCTACGTTTATTCCTACATCCCAAAATTAGATGAAACAATACAATTACTACTGTATTACATATAAGTTCCATTACATATCCCAACATTGAATCGGAGCAGTTTCAACTTTAACACTCAAGCACCAATATGACATGATTTGGAGCATCTTTCAACAGCAAGCAAGCATGGCTGCAGAATAAAAAATTTCATGTTTTCAAATCAGTGACAAATATTTCTTTTATCGTTACAAGCTTAAAGCCCTCTAACGTTATAGTTAGAACTAAATCTGTTAAGCAAAACATTAATTATATTATCCAAAAGAGCTACAAGCATCCTAACTCAGACATTCTATTGGTAGACATGTGCACATGTTAGTACTTTTTCATTATGTTAACAAGTCATTTCAAAAAGAGACATCAATGATTAGAGTGAAGAACATATGTTGTAAGAATTAGTAACACTCGAGTATAACGTGGTTAAAGCTCAAAAAATTTTACCAATAGGCTGACGTATATGTTTGTTTCTTTTACCTAAAATCTTTACTTTGAGTAACCAAAGCACAACTAAAAATGCTATTAGTAACACTCGAGTATAACGTGGTCCATACCCGCCGGTTCATTGCTCCATACTCCCCATCTAAGCAATCACATACTCATTCTTCGTATCAAAACCAAAGTGCGTTTATCACTGTTACCACCACTACCATGTCCAAATTTCCGTTTAATGTTACTAAAAACACAAGAATTTATTTTTTGCCGCAACTACTTTCTGTGTTTGTGCCCTGTAGGGTCAGCTGATCCTACTAACTCATAGTGTTCGGCAAGAATCCCCGTTTAATATAAGATGAAGCAAACATACACAAACAAGCAAAAAAGAACGAAAAATGATAAATACATTTACATGAACAAGCAAACAAGATAGAAACAAACATACACAAACAAGCAAAAAATGATAAATACATTAACCTCTATTCATTACTCTCTAGGCTCTACAATACTTTATTTTTTTACACACTTTTTCATTAATCACATCGGCTCAAAAAAGGCCGCGAAACCTAGCGGTTTGTATCGCCATTGGTGCAGTGAATATTTCATTTTCTTCCACAGTTACAAGAACGAGCCGTACAATAATATAAGATGAAGCAAACAAGAACGAAGCAAACATACACAAATTAACAAGCAAACAAGAACGAAGCATGATAAATATCATAAGAAACACGAAGCAAATCATTTCTAACCTCAAGATCATCATCAACATTTCTTTCATTTTTTATTTTCATTTCTTTCAACCGATTAGTAACTGTGGTTTAATTTTTCATTTGCATTTCTTCATATAGGCAATGAAATACAGTATATCAAATCATTTCTATATTTAAGTCAACCATTGCCATGCATATATAGAGTGGATGCTAATTTGCTGTTAACCATTGTGATTTAAATTCAATAGTTGCCAAAGTATGCATGGTTGCCAAAGTTGCCATGCATATGTAGTTAAGGCCAATTCATGTGATTTAAGAGTGAGTCAAGGTCAATATGAATTACATTCAATAGTTGCCAAAGTATACATGGTTTGTCAAAGTTGCCATGCATATGTACGTGTGATTTAATGCTGATGAAGAGTGAGTCAATATTTCCTATGATAGATCAAACAAGATGAAGAGTAAGTCACATATTTCTCTCACATTTGTCCATGTTGAAAAACTCAACATTTCACTTGATCATTTCTCCATTATAAGTAGTTAAGATTAAGATTAAGATAGATAGTATAGATATAGATAAGCACAATAGACGAATAAAACATTACACGTCAATTTTTCAAATGCAAATCTGTTTTGAGTTCACTATCTTGGGTCTGGATCATATATACACTCTCCAGATTAATTAATAGACATGCTTCCATTTAAGTTCACTGGTTTTGTCTCATTCTGATTTTAATTTTTCTTCTCAATCCTAACTCTAAAGACTAGTACGTGGTATTATTTTTTAGTTGTATTATTTTTATGTAAAGCTAAGAACTGTCAATGCAAACTAAAACTATGTAGGGGTGGTAGATGCGATTTTGGACAAACCACAAATACTATGTATGTAATTTACTCATAATAAAACATTTAATCGAATCCACCAGCATAAAACAGGCGTGAAATGACATTTGAATGGCAATATCTCATAACCTAATTTCTCTATATATCTTATTAACTATTAAGCGCTATCCACCCACCCACCCCCCATCGATGAGAATTGTTAAGATCAAACGGATCATTTGCTTACGGCACATCTTCTTTCGTGTTTTGTATGCGATCATTAGCTATGTTTACATTAATTAGCAGCAGTCAATCTCCTGATAATTTTGACTAGTTTATGTTTGTATTCATTTGTGTTGGTTTATATGAACAATGTATATACATAGATCGATAGTGGAAAATGTTTAGTGTTAGTTATATTTCAGACATTATAGCTTGATTAGTGTGTGTTCTATGTGTGTGATTTTAGTGATTCCAGTGTGCGTTGTTTGCGTTCAATCATGAGAGGTGAAATTTATGAGATAACGTGATGATCATTGGATTTAGGCGATTATTCCTCGTTGCGTATTATAGAGGTATCTTGACTTTATGTTTTGGATAGTACAATTCCTTGATTATGCAGATAATTTCTATTAGTTTTGCTTTATATTCAATTGTGTGCGGTTTATATGAAGAATGTGCGCATATAGATAGTGACAAATGTTTAATTTTAACTGTAATTTAGTCTCATATTTGCTTAGATAGAGTGTTGTGTACTTAGAGTTTCAGTGTTTTGTTTGTGTTTGATCACAATAGTCGACAAATAGA
Organism: Artemisia argyi; assembly: GCA_030686995.1. NCBI lineage: Eukaryota > Viridiplantae > Streptophyta > Magnoliopsida > Asterales > Asteraceae > Artemisia > Artemisia argyi. The sequence goes on from CM060690.1 coordinate 11,353,986, forward strand.
CATGTCTGATTTATGATGTCAAAATAGATATTACTCTAGTAGATAAGTGTCATGGAGATTCACTGATAGTTGCGGTAAAAAATGCTGATATAGAGAGCTTATGCTAACTTCCATCTTAGTTTCCGATTATCAATTAAAGCAGTTACTAAGTGTACCTTCTATCGATCCCATGTATGTTTAAAAATAGTTTTCCTAGTGGTTCTTCCAATTAATTAACTCAAAAAGGAATTTGGAGGCATTTCATTATTGGCTGCTCATGAATCATTTTATGTAACATAGGACATAGCTTAGTGTATAAGTGATATATATGAACCGACCCATTCGAATAGAATCCTCTTACGGGTTAGTTCTTGGTACAAGCCCATACATTGTACCAAAATGTGTCGCTTAAGTCAAGGCCAAGTTTATACTTTAAATATCAATGTTCTCCTCTCTTCATGGGAAATCTGGGACAAGGAATATTTGAACACATATGACCTGGTTCAAAAAATTATCAAATCCATCTTTAGATCTTATGCTTATACCTTCAAGTTGTTATTATGGCTGGTTACAAGTTTCAGTTACACGTATCAATTAGAAGTTATAAGGATTGCAGTAAGTAGGAAACATAGTCCATCTATAAGAAAACGAAGGAATCAAGGGGTGCATTTGTTTAAGTTCATTTACACTTATTACGCACAACTACTAAAGAGAAAAAGAGCTAGGCTTAAGCAGTCTTGCCTCTGATTCTAGAAGTAGAAGTCATCTGAATCCATGAAGAACAACACACACACAAAACCACTCGAAAAGTATTGCATAAATATGTGTTTTTGATTTACGATATTGAGTTTGGATCTTATTCACTCGGCATATCAAGGGAATTAACTCCACTTATGTTATTTGGATTGGTCTCTTGACGAGCTCTTTCTGCCACCAAACAATCATTTAATTCCATCACCACTTCGTTCATGGTTGGTCTTCTGCTGGGCGTGTGGGAAACACAAGCCATTGCCAGTTCTACTACCTTCCATGCTGAATTTATATCAAAATCTCCCAGTAGTCTCTGATCAACAATGTTATTGATGTCCGCATTTGCTAGCTTTAAGTTGAGTAAGTGACTTATGTGTATGTTGTCATTGTCATATTTGGTTATTGCTGGTTGTCCTGTAATAATCACTAGAAGCAGAACCCCAAAGCTATACACGTCACTTTTCTCTGTCAATCTGTTTGACGTGTAGTACCTACAAGCCTGAATTCTTATTGTATATATACCAAATTATCCATGGGTAATTAATGTTAAGAATCTAAACTTAAGAAGGGTTGTTTCTAAATCACATCCTCTTTCGCTGAATCCAAATGTTTTTTATTGCAGTACGTATAAGTTTTACAAATAAGATTAGGGAGACTTACTCAGGGTCAAGGTATCCAGGAGTGCCAGCAACGGCTGTTGAAATATGAGTACCACTTTCTGTCGGAAAAGCTCTGGACAATCCAAAATCTGCCAATTTTGCCTGAAATGTTTCATTAAGTAAGATATTGGTACACTTGATATCTCTATGGACTATTGGAGGCTTGCAACCATGATGCAGGTACTCTAGCCCTACAAAAATAGAATACTCAATATGGTTAACAATCTTCATGATCAAAGAAGTCAAATATAAAAGCATGTAAATTTTAAATTTGTAAGCTTAGAGACCATGTGCAGCATCACATCCTATTTGTAGCCTTTCTTCCCAGTTCAAGATATTTGAACTTGTATCTGCTAAAGCAATGTATAACATTATCTCATTCACTTTGAATTCAGAACTACAGTCAACTTTTATAATTCACGTCCTAGTTAAATCTTGATCAAAAATATAATGTCTAAATTGCAGATGAAATTTTCAGTAATGATAAATACCAAATAGATGGCTTTCTAAATTCCCATTAGCCATGTATTCATAAATGATTCCCTTGTGGCTTTCATCGTTGCAGTACCCAATAAGCGAAGTTAAGTTTTTATGATGAACACTCGATAGAAGATAAGCCTGTACGTACATGATATATATCTTTTTAGTTTGCCGCAGTTCTCATTTTACACATTTTCTTTACTGCAGTAACATAACTTACCTCAGCCTGAAACTCCTTGTCCCCTTGCAGAGATGATTCAGAAAGCATCTTAACAGCAACTTGTGTATCATCAATATACCCATGGTAAACTGTTCCAAATCCTCCTTTCCCAAGAACAACATTAAAGTTGTCTGTGATATTTTGTACCTCCGAGTATGTGTACTGCTTTTTTCTTATTTCCAGCCCTGTGCCTGTTTTTATGCAGTTATGTGTTTTGAATAAAAACTAATTTAGATAGCTATATAAATACAGAGCAGTTTTTTTCATACCATGTCCCCTTTGTCTTTTAATCACCCATATGGTTGTGAGTGCAGTCAGGATGACAAAAAGTGATACAACTGTTGCTATTACTGTAACAATAATTTTGTTATCCTTCTTGTTTTTACAAGTATTTTTGCCACAAAGACTTGCAGGATTGCCCTTACTCTCCCCATCATAACTGATATTGGGGTGAAACTGTTAAATACTGTAGAAGTTATGGTATTATAGTAAGTCATGGTGTCTAAATAGGTAACAAACCTTAATAACAATGACCCGTTGTTTGCCTTTGCTAGGAGCTGTGCTGGAATTGGCCCTTTGAAATTGTTTCCATTTAAATTTCTTACATAAAAAATAATTAAGTTTAGTTTTTAACCACTAAACTAGACTTGTGATGCTAAGGGGAAAATAACTTACAGAACCTTCATGAAGTTCAGTTCAGAGAGAAAATTAGGCACGATTCCTGTTAAATTGTTGTTTGACAAATCTCTGGAAATAGGAATGGATATATGAGGCATATAGTTAATCACAAGAATTAACTGTTGTTTGTGTCATTGTTTTGTTTAACTTCAAAAGAGTATTCACTTACAAGGTATGCATCATTGTGAGATTAGCTAATCCAGGATCTAGTCCTCCTTTTAACCCACTGGCAGATAAGTTTCTAATTTCAGATCAAAAGTAAAATATTACTCAGTAATAAATTGTTGCAAGCAGGACAAAAAAATTTTAAGTAATAGGGGTCTTGAAATTGTATACTTACAACAACACAATCCTAGGAAAATCGGTAGCATTATAGCTGCATCCAACACCATCCCAAACATATTCCCGTGGAACACATGGATCTCCTTGCCAGTTTTTTATTAATCTGTAAGTTGACTTTATGCTCCACATTGCAGCGGCTGATATCCATTATATAGACAACAAAAAGAAGTTATATTTAAATTAACCTACTTCGTTAAAATTTAAAGGATAGATTCTACACATACCATCTTGATCATTTGTTTGCAATTGTGGGAGTTGCTTTAAAGTATAAAGCTCGATAGCATTGATGAGTGGAGGAAGGGTTAACTTTTTAGTTCTATTGAGTGTGAGAGTATATGTGTGATCTGGAGTGAAAGGTTCTGTGCTATAAACAGTGACGGTTGTGTGATTTAATGGAGAGAAAGGTCCATAAGAGAGGTTTCCATTAATGTAAATATTGAACTCTCTGGTCTGGTTTCTTTTCAACATCTCAGTTTCAGCATAGTGCATATAGATGAAAAATCTATCAGTTGTCTTAACAAGAGTCCATCCAAAGCTAAATGGATCCTTTGTATTATCTGGAGTGACGGCATTACACATGACGTATCTTGGTGGGTAAATAGTTGTGAAAACACTTGAAGAAATATTTTCTGAAGTGGATAAGAATGTAGTGTTACCGAAATTTATTGGATCCCAGAGTCGATCATATTTGTCGTCGTTATACCTAGTTCAATTCAATAATCAGGAAAGTAAGAGTCACTACAAGAAATAGGAGAACAGGCGACGAAGACGATCCCGTCGACACAATGTCGACGGCATAACGCACAAAACGACAAAAAACACGCTTGACCGAGCCAGGCTGCGTTGAATTTTTTGGTTTCATACGATCCCGTCGACATGTCGACGGAAATATAATGGTCAAACTATTCAACCGCCAAAATTTGGGCGCGAAATTATCCCGCTAATACGCTCCCATCGACATGTCGACGGGATAATATAAATCACGAATCAAAGAGTAATTAACGTATGATTAACATTAATTACTGTGTTTGGTTTCAATTTCCCGTCGACATGTCGACGGGATAATTGTAGCTACTTAATTATCATAAAATATTGGCTAATAGAATGGTGGGATTTTTTCCCGCCTGTTTTTCCCGGCGACATGTCCACGGGATTATCTACCCATTTTTTTTTTTTTTTTTTTTATATATATATATATAACCATAGCATCTCGGCTCGTTCGTTTAACATATCATGTATAACCATAGCATCTCGGATCATTCGTTTAACTTCTCGTGTAAAACCATATCATCTCGGCTCGTTTGTTTAACATCTCGTGTATAACCGTAGCATCTTGACTCATCCGTTTAACATCTCATGTATAACGATATCATCTCGGCTCGTTCGTTTAACATCTCGTGTACAACCATATCATCTCGGCTCGTTCGTTTAATATCTCGTGTATAACCATAGCATCTCGGCTCGTTCGCTTAACATCTCGTGTACAACCATAGTATCTCGGCTCGTTCGTTTAAAATCTCGTGTATAACCATAGCATCTCGCGATTGTCGACGGGAACGCTGTTCCCGACGAGGCACAGCCGTCGATATGTTGCCGTCGACATGTCGACGGCAACAGATAATTCCGTGGACATGTCGACGGGAACGTCGTGAAAATGTCGCCGGCGAAAGCGTCGATTGTACTAGTGAGTCTCACTAATTTAAGCCAAAAAGTATGTGTAGATTTAAAACGTTTACCTGTCTATCCCAAATGCAGTTCCAAAATTTACACGTGTATAAAGGTATAACGATCCATAAACAGTTTCTTTATACATGTCATTTCCCAGAAGCCGTGTCTCTATAGCTGATATGAAAGGCGTACCGTGGCCTGTGTTAATAAGACAAACATGTATATAATCTGATGACAAGACATGTATAATCTCCATGCTTACTGGTATAGATGACAATCTAAATTTTATTGTATCCCAGTAATCAGGTCCAAGATGGACATCAAATTCTGGAAGTTGACTTTTGAAGTCATAATCCCCATACATGAACCTTGTCCTTATCAGATATCTATTTCCCTTTCCTTGGGTTGGTTTTAGTGTGTAGCAATTTCTAGTGTTTTGAGGAAAACTTGTGAGGGTGGTAAGCTGTGTATCAACGTCGTCGTACAAGTTGTAGATAGGCAGTATGTTATGGATTTCACCACTGTCTACGAAGCCAGCATCTGATACGTAGTTTATGAATGATACGTTATCAGTGTAGGTCGAGCCTCCAACAATCCCTCAATCTATGCTTATGAAACCTGCAATGAGAATCACATAAAGTTTCTCAACGATTATCATTTTATGATTTATGATATTTTACCTGACTGATCATCCTGAGAATGAACTAGCACTGACGTAAAAATCAAACTACGAAGAGCCAACAGTGTAAGAAAACCACGGAGCATCTTCATTTCCCTTTGAAACTGTTACAGGTCTTTAATCTTCATCTTCCAGGATCGAATAATCAAAACAACTTCATGCCAACATCTCATACAGAATCAATAATAAGAAACAGGAAGATATGGGGTTGAACCCTTTATACTGATATTGAATAATCGAATGGGTTGATGTTTACAGTAAATTCTAAACATATATATACAAGATGAATCGATGTGTATGAAGTAACACAACGTTTCAAAGACCTACTGCATCGCTTGATGCCTAACCGACACAACCCTAAAACTAAATAACCGTTCATAGCCTAACAAACGAAACGACCCATTGATCCAGCCCATATACAAGTTCTGGATAATAAACTTCTAATCTAAAATACATAATACATACATATACTTTCTAACTTGACAAATAAACACTAATCTTCTAACTTTACTATTGTTTTGTCATTATTATTTCCAACAGAAACACTTACTTGATTTCTCTAGACATGAGGTAATCTTATACTACCTTAAAAGATTCTTCCTTCAGTATATTAGTATTTTATAATTATCATTCAGATTTATGCTTGCTGCCTTGTGTTTGTTAAATGAGCTTATTTATATAATTATATTTTCAAGGTTCAATCGGAGGGAGCTAATGTTTGAGCTGGATATATTCTTGGTTAGGTATTAATTACTAAATTTTGCCAGGTTAGTTTTACATCTTTTACTCAATTTTGTTGCACTTAATATCTCCACTCGATCTGTTTTGTGCATATTAATGCATCTCTCTGTTGTTCTACTCATGTGATAGTTGTTGATGTCACATATTGCTTTTGCTTTCCAACGAGCAAGCATATAAATTTATTAGTTAAGGTCACTATTGCTCATACAGGCACATCACAATCAGATGAAGAGTTACATGCCTTAGTTTCTCTTAAGCTTAGCCTACCTAGGTAGGAGAGAAGTGAAATGAAAAATAAGTTTAGTAAATTTTATAAGTTGGGGAGAAAGGGAAGAGTGTGTTATGTCTTAATTGTTGTTTGTGATTTCTTGTTCTACAGTTTGTGTTGAACATTAGCCAATGTATTCCCTCCTGTACGTCCTTTTTAACTTGACAACAGGAAACAGTCAAGATTCTCTTATTCTTTTCAAATCATTCGTTTTCTCTCCATGTTTTAAAATCATGAACATGGCGTAAGATGCTGTTCAGTTTCTTGTTATAATACATACATATTTAATATAATAAAACCATATATTAGGGTGTTGACCAGCTTAACCTACGGAATTCTTAATAGTGCTGGCATGAAGCATACTTAATCAAGATTATCCATCTTTGTTAAAGATTATTAGGTATGTTCAGCCCATAATTATTTACTTAGTAAATTGCTGGGGGACTCAATATTTTTAACTGTTTACTTATCATTGTCAAATTAGTCCTTGTAAACATTGTTTATTCGCATCATCTAGTAGTAATTAATTTTTTGGTATTATATAAATCAATTAACACTAGACGGATACTGCGCAAAACGACGGTTTATATCGGCAAATAATTATGGCTAATGATATGTACACGGTAAGATTTTATTCTCACACGTAAATTTTATATAATATGCCTATAATACCCTTTGTGCTATATTTAACTACTTAACTATTACCCATATATACCCTGAACATTCAAAATCGTTCCATCATCTTCTTTTTCATAAGGAGACTCCATTTCCACCGCCTGTGTTGGAATTAACCCTCATTGGACCAGCTGATCATCATTATGTCCGTCACCCGAAAAACTCTTTTCCCTTATATCAGCGAGGTGCGTTGGCTCCGACGAGTATTCACATTAGCATATTACTCTTGTATCCATGTATTACTACAGTAGTAATTTATGTTCATGTTGTATGAAACATTAATTTATTGCATAAGAAGAACAAGGGATTTAGGATTTAATTAATCTGATTAAAAATCAACCATGATCCATTTGAAAAATAAACAATCGTGATTGAAAACCGTAGTGCTGGGTTCATTGTAATAGTCGATGAAATAAACAAACTTTAGTATAAGAATCTGATACAGAATGGTCAATAAGTTCATATTTTTATAAAAATACATATCATATAAATACTTTAGGCTCAAAACAATGAACAAGTTGTCATCAACATGGAAATCGTAGCTGGTTTAGGCCACTACTAAAATTGGCAGTCTGAAACAAAGCGCCAGCACAAAACAGGGGTCAAAAGCGAACCTCGCTCCTTGCCACTATGCTCTTTTTTTCTTGTAGTAACTAAAAAAAGAAACTGGGGACGTTAAGCAACGAAACTACAAGTTATATATCCGATTATGCAGTTACCAACGGTCCAAAATATGGTAGGGACACGGATTTGCGGGCGACTCATGATGATGGTGGTCAAGAAATGTAACGGTAAACTCATGTCACTCGTAGTTAATATAAGTTCGGTGGAAGTGACGTGGCCGGAAGCCCGGAAATGAAAGACACCGGTGGAAGTGAAACAAATTAAATAAGCCGGATTAATTTTGATATTGGAAATATTCACTTTTGACTTTTAGAGAGTCAATGGTGGTATATTGGGTAAAGTGGTAAACTGTTTCAAGGGCATGGTAGTCAATTCATCTAGACGATCCGTGTACGAATAAAAAACACCCGTGTAAATATTAATTCCCAATAATTATACTTACAAACTTGTGATTCTGGTGTGACCTTTTGATGCAATACTTATAGGTTCAATTTGCAGTCATTGTGAAAAAAATTTTAAAAATAAAAATAAATAATCTATGGACAAAGAATGAAAAATGATAAAAGTTTGAGGATGAAACAATATTTAAACTAGTAATTCAAAGATAAATATTGTTACCATTTTTAATCAAGGGCGCATAAGGTATAACACATTATTCGTATTTAAGTTTTAAGTTTCAAAATATATATATATATATATATATATATATATATATATATATATATATATATATATATATATATATATATATATATATATATATATATATATATATATATATATCTCAGTAGTTTGTATAAGTATAGATAAATCATAATTCTCACTAAAGGTGGACAAAACAAATAGCATCTTGGGGAATGATAAGTAAAATCCCCTATAAATATAAACCTTTGAACCTGGTATCACTTATATCCATGTTTCATATGCTTATTATCTTTAGTTTCATTTCATTCTTGGGGGCTCTTACATGGTTCATTTTCGTCTCTTTTATATATATGCATTATATTATATTACAATGATATATAGATTTGTTACATCAATAAGTTGAGAAAACAGTAGTTTAACAATAAAAATATAAATTTGTAATCATTGTTAGGAAGTGGATAGAATGTTTGCATGTCATTACAAGTCTTGACTTACATAAGTTTGTAAACTTAGAGGGACGTAGATATGGATCACAAATTTATTTTTTTCTTAAAAATAAATAAATAAATAAATAATCACTTTTCAATTTTCTATAATAAAACATCACGTAAACGGTAAGAGCACCTAAAATACATCATCGTTACAATAATTTTTTTTTTTTATCTTTCAGTATGCCATATATGCATGCTCCTACCGAGAATTATTGATCGGCTGTCAAACGGATTTTACTTCATCATCATGGTATAGTTGACCATGGTATGCTCTTTCGTCGTTTTTCAGGTTCCATTCTTCAAACTTTTACTGATGTACTACCGAGAAATATTGATCGGCTGTCAAACGGATTTTACTTCATCATCATGGTATAGTTGACCATGGTATGCTCTTTCGTCGTTTTTCAGGTTCCATTCTTCAAACTTTTACTGATGTACTATGGAAAGGTAGCCCCCGATACTTCTCTTGAAGCTTTCGCATATGCTGATGATTGATGGTCCACGAGGGAATTTGCTATCTACCCTGGGTCAAACCTTATATTTTGGACCGCTCGTAAGTAACGCACTGTTTCACGTTCCTCTATAGAAGTTGAATACAAAGAACTTGCTGACATCGTTTCCGAACTGATCACATAGTCACATGTGTCCAAGGTCTTCTTCTCGTGAGCTTGGCATTCATACAAAACACGTAGAAATAGATTTTCCATGCACATACAAAACACGTAGAAATAGATTTTCATTTTGTTCTGGAAAAGGTTGCTCAAGGGGATCTTCGAGTTCAACACATATCTACACATGACTCGATTGCACACATCTTGACACAGTCATTGCCAACTCATCAATTTCTCTTTGCAAGCTACAATTTGTTCCCTTTATTTAGCTTGTGGGATAATATTGGACCATATTAGACTAGAAGGGCCGGCCTAATATGTAGATGGGCCATACCCATTAGGGTTTTGAGTTAGTTATTTATTATGTAACTACTATATATAGATATGCATCATTAGGTATTGCATACACAATAATACAATTCAAATTCAAAACCCTTTTAGGTTAAATATGAAATTACCTATAGTAATGATTAAAAATATAAGTGTAGCATATTATAGACATTTAATTTTGATCAAAGGTACTCTTTGGAATGGACATATATAGTAGCTTTTTAATGTATTTGATTATTGGTCTTTTTCAAATTTCTTTGTTAATGATCATTAGCAGTACTTGGAAGGAAGATAGTATAATTTAACTTTTTCTAAGTTATTCCCAAATTGTTAATCCCAGAGGCGGACCTATGTTAGAGGAAGGTGGTTCTCGGGAACAACCTTAGAAATCGAGACCATTTAGAAGTTATGTATAAAGAAAATTAGGAACCACTGCACCTTAGAATATGACCAGGAACCACCTTGTATTTGAGAAAGAAGAAAGAAAGAAAAAAATCGAACAAAGAAACAATAGGAAAGTAGCATCAACTGGTATTTTAGTAGAGATTTTAATCGTCGTCGCTTTTCGTGTAGAAGATGACCAAAACTAACATACTTTATTTTATTCTTAGGGCCTTGTGTTTGTGAGAAGTTTTATTTTGATCCCTACAGCTACACTTTATATACTCCATAGTATGTGCATCCAATTAAATTTAACACTACATATGCATTTTCACAAAAGTCAAAACATTGCAAAATATTTACTAAAAAAAGCATGCGTCATTTTGGATTTAAATATATGTTACAGAAACTCAATAGTTTGCTCTACAAATAAATCTAAGATGTATTTCATGTTAAATAAATATATTACTGATTTTTATTAACTATTGATTCATAATATATCGTAAAATCGTGACCCGACCCAACACATAAGGTATTTGGCTCACCCTTTTTTTTCCTTGTCTATATCAAGGAACCACCTTGGATTCTTGGATAGGTCCGCCACGGGTTAATCCGTTAAGTTTTTCAATCAATCAACAAATCTTTATTAAAAATAAAAGTCTTTCAAGACTGTTTTACACAGAACAATTATTTGAACAAAAATTACAAGTACACGTATCAATTGTAAAGATTCTACCTTTTGGACTCAAACTTGTTAAAACCAAAGATACCTTTTTACACGCAACACACAAATAAAACATTATACGAATCTTACTTGAAATTATGTTTTTGGTGCACTAAGTTGGGTTCGGATCATATGCACTCTCCATATTAATGGACATGAGTGCAGTTAAATTCCTTGGATTGGTCTCCTTACGAGCTCTTTCTGTCAGCAAACAATCATTTAACTCCACCACTACTTCCTTCATGGTTGGTCTTCTGCTTGGTGTGCGGGCAGCACAGGACATTGCGAGTTCTACTGCCTTCCATGCTGAATTTATGTCAAAATCCCCCAATAGCCTTGGGTCAACAATGCTATTCATGTCTCCATCTGCTAGCTTTAAATTGACCAAGCGACTTATGTGTATATTATCATTGTCATGTGTGGTTATTGCTGGTTGGCCTGTTATTATCACAAGAAGCACGACCCCGAAACTATAAACGTCACTTTTCTCTGTCAACCTGTTTGATGCGTAATAGCTGCATGCCAGATATTTAATTAATGGAAACCAAAAGATACATGGATAGCTTAAAAATGAGAGGAAATTGTATATCTAAGTATCTAACATTGAGATCACGTCTCTCTTTTCTTCTGAAACTAAAGCTTTCTTATTGATGTCATTAAATATTACATATGGACTATAAGATTAGGGAGACTTACTCAGGGTCGAGGTACCCGGGAGTACCAGCAACTGCTGTTGAAATATGGGTACCACTTTCTGTTAAATAAGCTTTGGACAACCCAAAGTCTGCTAGTTTTGCTTGAAATGTTTCATTCAGTAAGATGTTGGTACACTTGACATCTCTATGGACTATCGGTGGCTTGCAACCATGATGTAGGTACTCAAGCCCTAAGAATGGAACCCCAGTTGGCTAAAAATCTAGCTTCTTTATCATAGTAGCTAAATATACAATCAAGTAGAATGAAAATATTTTATTTACGGACTGTGTGCTGCATCACATCCTATTTGTAGTCTTTCTTCCCAATTCAGTACATTTGAACTTGTGTTTGCTGAGGTAACTTTGATCATTAGTACTATTTTTAAAAACTAAGAATAATTCGAGCTTTAATAAGTGATATGCTGAGAAAAACTTAGTGGTTTGAACTAAAGAGAAAATGGAAATGACAAAGAAAATACCTAGTATATGGCTTTCTAAGTTCCCATTAGCCATGTACTCATAGATGATTCCCTTGTGGCTTTCATCATTGCAGTATCCAACGAGCGAAGTTAAATTTTTATGATGAACACTGAGGAGAAGATAGGCCTGTAAATCACTGAAAAAAATTAGTTATGCATATAATTTCAATGCAACAATTTCTTGTTGCTGGTTGTATTCATGTGCATTTTTGCATGATGTTTCTGTCAAAAACTTTTGCTGCATGGTGTTTTCGTGTGCATTACTGCATGAAAAAAAGTTACCTCAGCCTGAAACTCCTTGTCCCCTTGCAGAGATGATTCGGAAAGCATCTTGACAGCAACTTGTGTATCACCAATATACCCTTGGTATACTGTTCCAAATCCTCCTTTTCCAATAACAGCATTAAAGTTGTTCGTGATACTTTGCACCTCTGAGTATGTGTACTGCTGTTTTCTTATTTCCAGCCCTGTGCCTGTTGTGCGTATTGGTTTTGATTAAGTTTACTATTTTACAAGACTGTAATTAATAAACAGTAAGTGTTTCTCATACCTCGTGCTTTTTGTTTTGTTATCACCCATGTGGCGGTGAGTGCCATCACGATCACAAACAATATTGCAGCTGCTGCTATTACTGGAACAATGATTTTGTTATCCTTCTTATTTTTACAAGCATTCTCGTCACAAGAACTTGCAGGATTTCCCGTCCTCTCCCCATCATAACTGATATTAGGGTATAATGTTAGAAGTACCAAGTTTTGAATTGTGCTAAATTGAATCATGGTGTCCAAAAGTGCGTTTCAAACCTTAATGACAATGATCCCGTGTTATTCTTGGCTAGGAGAGCTGCTGGAATTGGTCCAAAGAAGTTGTTTCCTTTTAAATTGCTACAACAAATTGCAAGATAGATTAGTTTTAACCACTTTGGTAGTTGTCTGATGCTAATCAAAGGGGCTACTAACTTACAGGACCTTCAAGAAGTTCAGTTCAGAGAGAAAATTAGGCACAGTTCCTGTTAAATTATTGTTTGACAAATCCCTGAAACCGGAAGGCATACAATCGGAAATATGGTTGTATGAGTGAATTGTTGTACTCGTATTTTACTGTATCTCCACAAGAGAACTTACAAGGTTTGCATCATTGTGAGATTAGCTATTCCAGGATCTATTACTCCGTCCAATCCGCTCGTAGACAAATTCCTGATTTTCAGTTGATAGTTAATAAACTGTTACAAGCAGAACCGAAATTTGAACCTGGAGAAGGGAGATCTTGATATTGTACACTTACAACAACACAATTCTAGGAAAATCGGTACCATTGTAGCTGCATCCGATACCATCCCAAACAAATTCCTGTGGAGCACAAGGATCTCCTTGCCAGTGTCTTGTTATTCTGTAAGTTGACTTAATACCCCAAATTGCAGCAGCTAAAAGACATTCGAGACAGAAGCAGTTAAGGTATGCCAAACTTAATTTATTTATAATTATTTATATTTAAACTTTATTTTCTATCTACCAAATGACAGATTCTACACTTACCATCTCGATCATCCGTTTGCCTTTGTGGGATCAGCTTTAAAGTATAAAGCTCGAAAGCGTTGATAATTGGAGGAAGGGTTGAATTTTTTGTTTTGTTTATTTCGAGCTTATACGGTGGTGCTGTAGTATCTGGTTCTGTGTTATAGACTGTGGCGGCTGTGTGATTTAGTGGAGAGAATGGTCCATAAGAGAGGTTGCCATTCAGATAAATGTTGAATTCTCTTTTCTGGTTTTTTTTTAGTATTTCAACTTCAGCAAAGTGCATGTACATGAAAAATCCGTCATTGGTATTGTTCCAATTTATAGTTAATGATTCCTTCGGGTATTTAGGAGATATGGCATCTCCCATGACCTCTGATGGTGGGTCAATGGTTGTGAAAAGCCCTGAATAAACTTTATCAAATGTGTATAAGAGAGTACTATTAGGCCAAATAATTGGATGCCATAGTCGATCATACTTGTCACGATTATACCCGTACCTAAGTTGAGAACCAAGAAAAGTGAAGTTAGTACTTTTGGGCCCTTGAAGATAAGAATCCAAAGTCAGAAAACAAAGGGTAAGCTGGTTGGCTTTGATAAAACAAAATCCAGAAGGTTTACCTGACTGTTGAAAATGTATTTCCAAAATTTACACGTGCGAAAAGGTATAATGAACCAAAATCAGTTTCTTTGTACATATCATTTGCCAGAAGCCGTAGTTCTATTGCTGAAATGAAAGGTATTCCAAGGCCTGTATTAACAAGACAGACATGAATGAAATCTGATGACAAGACATGTATAATCTCCATGTTAACTTGTTTAGATGACAAATTCATTTTAACTGTATCCCAGTAATCAGGTCCAAGATAGACATCAAATTCAGGAAGTTGACCCTTGAAGTCATAATTCCCATACATAAACCTTGCCCTTATCAGATACCTATTGCCCTTTCCTATGTCTGGTTTTAGGGTGTAGCAGTTTCTCGTATTTTCTGGAAAACTTCTGAGAGTGTTAAGCTGTGTATCAACGTCGAAAGTGTTGTATATGGGCAATATGTTATGCATTTCACCACTATCTATGAAGTCCGCATCTGATACATAGTTTATATTTGTTCTGTTATCAGTGTAGGTTGAGCCGGCAACAATTCCACAGTCTATGCTTATGAATCCTGCAAAGAGATCGAGGTTGATCAAGAGATTAGATAGACATGCTTGGTGATCATTTTTTAGAAGTTATGGTTAAATTAGTACCTGATTGATCATTCTGAGCATGAAGTGTTACTGATGTGAGAATCAAACAAAGCAGAAACAATAGTGGAAGAAAACCTAGGAACATATTCATTTGTGTAAGAAACACTTACTTGCAGTCTCTAGACATGGGTTCATCTTATACTTGCTTAAAAGACTTCCTAGTTTATTTAATTAGTAATATAATACTATTATTTGCATCGATTTTCTTTGTATTATGTCTGTTGAATAAACTTCTAAGCTTATACCTTCTAGATTTGGACGCAGCTAATGTTCTAGCTGGATACTTGGTATGGTATCAAATATTGAATTCTGCCAGATTGGTTATACATCTACTACTCAAAAACGTTACACTAAATATGTCAAATGTGCTGTTGCACTATATGTGTTGTGCATATATATGAATGTATTTTTCTTTAGTGTTCTACTAGTGTGACGGTTGTTATACCTGATATCATTTGTGCTTTGTTAAGCTCATTAGTAGTCAAGGTTGTGATTGCTCATGTAGACGCATTACCATTGGATGAAGGGTTACGTGGTTTTACACAACTAATTTTTTGTTAGGCTAAGGTAGGAGATTAGCCAAAACTATCTTTTGGTGGTTGTAATCTTGATTTTTTTCATTGAAAATTAGCCAAAAATTAGCCAGAGCCAGCCAGTTTTTCACTAAACAGGCATAAGAGTATTTTAACTGCAGAAAAGTAGTGCGGAGAACTAGTCAGAATTGGGCCTGCAGTGACGTGGATGATCAGCCAAATCCATTGCTGATTTCACCACGATCAATTAGGTGAAACGGTTCTGCAAAGTTTGTTTGTTCTTAATTGTTCCAGCCATGCAATTCGTACTGCATGGTGAGATTCCTCTACCAATCTATAAATGGAGGCTCATGTGTCTTCACTTCAAATTCAAATCAAAGAAATTGAGTACTAGCACGTATGGCTATGGATGCTGCAAACAGGTCCTTTGTTTCTTTTCAAATTTTTCATTTTCTCTCCACTTCTTTGAAATTCATGAACATGTGTAAGATGCTGTGCAGTTTCTTCATGGAAATCTTCATTCACCATGGGGCAGGCCGGCATCATTTTAGTTATAAAACCATATATTATGGGGTTGTCTAGCTTAGCCTACAAATATTCTTGATAACTATGGGCTGGACCATAAAATAATCAACATTATCCCTTATTCTCTGATTAGTTTATCGCTGGAAAAGTATTGGAATATCTCATACTGTTTACTTGTCCTTGTCAAATTAGGCTTGGTAGACACGGTACGTTCCTTTCATCTTTTGTAGTAATATAAATTTAAACGTTCAAACCTAGTATTTGGTGAAGAATGGTCGTGGAACTGAGTTTTTTTTTTTTTTTTTTTTTTTTTTTTTTTTTTTTTTTTTTTTTAATGTATGGTCAAGCCATCAATATTACAGTAACTCATTATATTGTTGGGTAGCATCTGCAATATTTCATACCGTTTACTTGTCATTGTCAAGTTAGTCTTATCTTTTTTAAAAAGACCGTTTACTTTGGCATTGTCAAGTTAGTCTTGGTAAACATGTTTTGTTCCCTTCATCTTATAATAGTAGTAATATAAAATAATATAAACCTCTAAACCTAGTATTTTTCTTTTTTTGAGTAAAAGGTCAAAAGACCAGGTAAATATATTACACAAAAAAACGTTTAAGTACAAAGGATATGGATGATTCTCATATCTCAGCCCGTTACATAGGCAAAAGCTTATATAACAAAATACTACCTATTTTTCAAAAGGAAAACAAACCACTACTCAATGATAACAAAAACAATGACAAAAGAAATTACTTCCTAAGACCTTGAAGCTTAGTGCCGTACATGACATTAAAAGCATCCAAATTCCCTGAAAGATCACAAACCTGGTGCGCATAGTCATCATAATCATAACCATCATAGTCATATTCACGCTCGTGACCCCCAACAAATAGATTAGCGGACTCATCAAACGTGTTAACAACCTCCTCATCATCACTATCAGACACAACAATATCTCCCACTTTAGAAAATGGGTTAATCCTCTTAGTAGAAGAAATAGATGGAGAAGCAAAGGAACTAGGCTTGGAAATCCCAACCTGTTCCTTTTCCTTCAGATCACTCACAAGAGGTTCTTGTGATGTAGTAGCAGTCTTTAAAGACCCATCCTTTTTAGCTTCCTCAGTACTTCCAGACGTCACCTCCAAAGTCACTTCCTTAGTAGGAATACCAAAATCATCAGTATCAGCCATGTTAAGTGCTTCAAACTGATTAGATGTAGCAATCTTAGTTCCACTAGTACTAGGCACATCGGCATTCATCTTCCTGTTGACATCCACTTTCTTGGGTTCAGGAGGAGGCACTTTGGGTCTATATTGCACTTTCTTTCCCACACTAGGCTTTGTGAAACCTCCTTTATTAGGACCAGATTGACCACCACTATTACTCTTCTTCTTCTTATTGACCGTTTGGAAAACATCATTAACACTCGGGGTAGGTTGAGTAGTAGTTGGGACAAATTTAGGACAATAATCAAGAGTATGACCAAATACCTTACACTTATCACAACGAGGCGGTTTTCATTCATATTCAACCCGAATCTTCTCAACAGTCGAACCCGTCCCATCAAGCAAAGGTATTTCAACAGTGAGGCTATCTCGAAGTACCTCATCTGCCTTCACTTCAATCATGCACCTTGCAAACTACTACGGCCCCATGATTCCTTGAACATTTGGCTAGTATAGGCATCTAACATTTTCAGCATACCAATCAATGTAGCAAGAAGACTAGACCATCATCAGAGAACATAGCAAGAGGAACATCATGAAATTTAACCCACACCAAAATGTTGGTCAAATCCTCTTTAAGTAAATTGGTGTTCAATGTCCATGGTTTAAGAATGATATGAGCATTTCTAATTAGCCATGGACCATTTTCAAGACATCATTAACACCTTTCTTCGAAGTGAACTTAAAGAAAAAAAACCCCTTAGCATTCATCATAACCTTCTGTATACCATATTTAGCCCACACATTGCGTACATAATAATCAACAACAGGAAAAGCAATGCGATGACCAAGAAAATAACCATAAAGTGTATTCTCAAATCTAGTATTCACCCCTTCAACAACTTTCATTGGGACAGAAAGACCAACTCCAGTCTTTTTATTGCTACACTCTAATCGACAAAAATTAGAAACATGTTTATTAGAATCATTTGAAGTAGCACCCGCATAAGAGACCGACTTCACTCCAGTTCCAACCGTTTTATTAGGCAAATCCGAATCCATCTTAGTGCTAGAACCAGATTTAAAATCAAAAGTTGAAGCATTCTTCGCATTCTCAACTTGGACTTTATTCATAGCAGTATTAAAATCATTACATGCATTAATTACATGCTGGTCCACATTCGAGGTAGCATAATTTATAGGATCAGCCACATGTGATTGAGACTTATTCATTCTTCCAACAGAAGATGACACACTTATCCCATCCCCATCAGGTGTACTTGTGTTAATCCCATCACCATGAATTGGTATAGAGCCAGAAGACATCGAACCTGTAGCAATAGATGCATGTGAAACCGGCTTCACATGCATGGCAACCATAGGTTCATTGGTATACTCCTTTGCCACTTGAGGTTCACTAATGATAGGAATCCCATCATTCAGAGGTAATGGAACCCCATCATCATCAACGAACATAAGTTTACCTTCGACAATTTTCCGTTCCATGTCGCGAATATTTTCATCAGCAGAACTCGTATTTAAATTGTTAAGAAACCCCTTATTCATCTCTCCCAAACCCACATACAAACAACCACGTCCAAGACCAGCAGTATGCACAACCAAAAAATAATTGAAAAAAACCTAACTAAAAGTTAGGGTTTAAAATTATAAGGCACAATTTGACTAACCTCCTTCCATATTGATCGTACCAATGATATGTTAAGATGATTCCAACAATCTTAAAGAGATGTTGAGACCGACCTAATAGCAAACAAACTGGAAGGAGCGATCAAAAACCTTGATAGACAATTTGTAAACCCTAAGAAAAAACCGATTATAAAAGACAGCCAACAACTAGTGAGACAAACAGAAAATTGATCAAGGTAAAAAAAAAATGTCCATGTTTCATGCACTACCAAAAAAAATGTCATTTTACAACACTAATTTGTACATATTTTTAAAAAGTGTGAAAATTTATGAGTTTATTAACATTTTTTAATGTGTCAAAATTGGTTGTACAAATTTTGAAAAACAAAGAGTTTCCACATTGATATTTGTTTAAAAAAATACACTCTTTTAAGTGTCGATAAATCTAGAATTTGTCCACACTTACAAAGTGTGCATTATACTTGTAACACCCAATTCCTCCACACTGCCTCTTGTGAGGAGAATTTGGGTGTTACAAATATAGTGCACAGCGTGGACAAAATCTAGATTTCTTCTCACTTAAAATTGTATACTTTTTTTTAAACACATATAGGTGTGAAAAGTCTATTGTTTTTCAAATTTTTTCAAACTTATTTATGTAACTAATTATACTATATAACATTCATTGAAGTGAAACTTGGAGCGGCTACTGTTCTGAAGCCGCCGAGTAGGAGGTCGTTCCAGGGAGGAGGAAGGCTCGGGTGCGTTGCGGAGCCGTGGCTTAAGCCGGCACTGTTCACATGCCGAGCCAAGCCGTCGGCTGAAAGGGCTTAAAATATAAGGTTTTGTATGTTTCTTAGTGCGCCTTCCACTAAGCTGCAACTAAATTTTTGAGGTTAGTTGCATGCTTAACACATGTTTTCCATTATCTATATGATTAGCAATGTGCGTTGTTGGGTTTTCCGCTAAGTTGTCACTCAATTTTTGAGCTTAGTCGCATGCTTAACACATTTTTCCATTATCAATATGATTCACAATATACATTCCACATGGAAGCTTCGATGGGGATTTCCAAAAATAGTGAGTTATCTATCTTCCCATGCAATACTCATCTTGCAGTTGTCGAAAAGAATTTTGAAGCTTACTTGGGTTAGATTTAGGTTACAGGTATGTTTAAATTGCTTTTTTATTATGCTTTTTGGATGTTTGTTTGGAATTAGGGGTTAGGGAAGTTGAAATTGAGTATATGGTTTGGAAGGTGTAAGTCTACAATTTACTTCAACTCTTTGATGTTTTGTTTGTTGCAACTTTTTAGTTTGTTTATTTCCACGTACTTAGAGTTTACAAAAATTTTGCTAAATCTATGGTGCATGAAGGTGTTATTGGTGTGAATGTGTTTTGTTTTGACCATAGCCGGTTGTCCTTACAGATTGTCCATGTAGTTATTGAATGTTTAGTATTGGGATGTTTTCTTTTGAGAGTGTTCAGGGCCGGATTCGAGTATGTGCGGGGTGGTCAACCGCACATGGCCTCAAATTTTGTAGGGGCGCCATGATTATAGACTCGTATGTACATTAATTTGACTTCTGCACAAAGTTTGACACATATGTGTTTTGAAACATGATATATCTCGATCCTTATAAAGTAACTTGAAAAATTATTGGTTTTAGGTGATTTTAAAATGTATCCAAAAATAGAGGGTTATGGGGTTTGACACAGCGAAGAAGAAGAAGAAGATAACTTTCGACTTTATTGCACTTTACACCCTTTAGCTTAAAAGGTTTTGGCACTATAGGCTTATAGTAAGTATTGTTTCCAAACTAGAGTAAAATGATTTGCAAATATGACAGTTTCACCCCTCTAGGTTTGATAAAGTTATTAGTGGTTAGTCTCATAGGTTTGTGAGTATATAAAAATCTTATTTATTATAAAAAATTGTTTTAAACATGGACAAAAAAATTATAACGTGACGAGTTTTGACGTTTTGTCTTATTTTTGTGATCTTTTTTATGCTCAGTTAATTAAAGCAACTTTTTGCTTCTTTTTCAAGTTTATTTCACATATAAACGAATGTTTTCGTGCCTCAAAGGTCTACATTATAATGGTTGCATACGGCCTCCAAAAATAAGGAGACGGACCTGCTAGTGTTAAATGAATGTTAGTATTTCAGTTGTTTTAATGTCCTTACTTATTAGGCTCATGTTTATTTATCTGATTTTCGTTTTCCATATCAATGTTTTTGTTGGATCGATATACTCTGACCAAACTACTTTGTAGCTTGTAAAGTTTTAATAATATTAAGTAAACTCAACACTATTAATATTGAAACACTGTTTGACCTTGTAAAGTATGCGGAATCTACTAACACAAAACTTAAGAAGAACTTTTATATTAAACCAAACTTGAACCTGCTTGATTACACAGATTCACTAACAATCCCTAACTATTATCGACTTATAAAGCTCTAAGACTCTTAGAACTTCGACTAAAACTTATATCCCTAATACCATCATAAGGCTCCTTATATAAATAACCTTAAGTCGGTTTACATCATCTACTTGTACGACAAGTAATTATCCCTAACTAATTCTAGAATATTCATACAATATTACATAATAATCCTTTAATCAATATTGCAATTAAGTGCTTATATTCTTCGAAGTACTTTGAATGATCTTCAATATACAGCAGTACTTTAACTTTGATCTTCAAGCAGCACTTTCACACAGCAGTACTTTGAAATACAGAAGTACCTTGAAGTTTATATCCCAACAATCCTCCCCTAACTTGAACTCCACTTGCTTGATTTCAAGTTTCTTTGTTATCTTTGATCTTCAAAAATTTTAATCATTCAGAAAATTGTTTCTTTATCTCTTTAGCTTTTATCTGTCATGTGTGTCAAAGTACTCTTTATCAGCATCAGTTGATATCTTTTCTGCAATAAACCTCCACAGCTACTCAGCAACATTTTGACAAAATGTACATCAAATCTTTTAAAGTTTCATACTATTCTCATCACTTCCAGTTGTGTAAACTCCTGTGAGAGGTGAATCATTGAAAATTAATTGATTTTGATGTCTCTTTACCAAAGCCATTAACTCTGGAGTAGCCAATGTTTAGGTTAGAACAACCATGGTACATTGATAACCATATGATTTTGAGCAAATCATCAGCTATCAACGGATTTGAGTAGTCTTTACCAAGAGCCGTTTGCTTTTGGACTAGGTAGTTCTTTGATCTCAACTATGGTGAACTAATTACCATAAATGGATTTTCCACAGCCTTTACCACAAGCCATTTTTCTTGTGGGCTATCCAACTATTCACTTTTACAGATATGGTGATCGAGTTGAAAACCATACAATTTTTAGTAAATCGTCAACTAAAAACGGATTTGATTATCACATCAGAGCCGTACCTTCATGATGAGTCAAACTCTTTCTTGTTTATTTAAACATGGTGAGTTGATTACCATTTGTTGTGCAGTATAAATACTAACACCATGTGTTTCCTTTCAAATCCTTTTATTGACTTCACTTTTAAACATCAAAAACTTTTTATTTTATTTTACAAAGGACTTATACTGGTTTTATGTAACAAGCAGTACTTTGATAAAGTACTGTTTGTCTTTGCAGTAGTTTGAAAAAATACTTAATATACAAAACAAATCATACCAGTTCTTTGCAATATTATTCTTCAGATTTAGTCCATCTGATAAATAGCTTAATCACATCCAAAGCTACATCAGATTCATCTTCAAGTTCCATTCCATGATCCAGCATTCTGAGCATAATTTCTCTAATCAATGGATATCTTCTCTCAGCAAGCATGTGAATCATGGTACCATCTTCCATCTCAAGTGAATGAACTCCTGATAACTCAAAGAATCTCCATCTTGTAATTTCCCAATTTTCTTGATCATTCCACAGAGTATCAACACTTGTTTCTTCTGTTTCCCAGATGGTTATTAAATCTCCAAGCAAGATTAATCCCACTCCTGATGCTTCAATCTCCTCATAGTATGTCTACACTTGCATGTATAAATCATATAGATCTTCTCAGGTAATAAAATGCAGAACATCCCATAACATATTGAATACTGTGAAGCTTTCATCTTCTCTGTTGAACATAAGATAGTTCCCTTCTTTTGATTCAATCACAGAGAATGAGATTATCTTAGATTTCTTTCCAGAGTCTTCTGTTTTCTTATTCTCAAAATCAACTACTCTAAAATAGTTTCTCAGTTCATCAATTGTATCTTCATGTATCATCTTAAGTCTTTTTGACAATTGATCATCTTGAACTGCTTTCTTCCTCTTTAATTTCCTTTTCTCAGCTTGTTCTTCTCTTATTTCTTTTAACTTCTTTCCCTTATCAACATCCATGGGTACAAAATTTTCTAACTCTTTCTTGATATACTCTTGTACTTGTTCCTATAGAGCTTTTACTTCTGGATACCTTAATTTTTGTAAATTCTTGTATCCTCTTCCTTTCAAGAAACTAATCATCCAGTTTCTTTCTTGAGCAATTGTCATTAGCTTTCTTGTAATTGGCTTACTTATCTCTGCCAAATACTCTGCATCATACTCAGCTTGTTGCTTTCTAGCAACCTCTGCTATCTTTATTTCTCTAAGCTGTGTAAGAGTAAATTTCTTCTTTTTCTTCTTAATATTCTTCTGTTTCATGATCCCTTTACCTTTGTCTTTGGGATCAAGTTCTTCAGATTCAGAAGTACTTTCAGAAACTTGTTGTGCAGGCTCAGAAATATGTATACCTCCTGAAGGTCTATTCAAATTAATCATAATCTGAGCTATAGTTTCATCATCACTTGTTGTATGAGCCTTAACTTATTCTTGCTGTATAGGATTGGAAGGACCAGCTTCATCTTCCAAACTCTTTGTAGAAGGTCCAGCTGTAGAAGTTCCAACTTCATCAATATTTCTAGTAGCAGTACCTTGCTCAGCAGTACCTTGCAGACCAGTACTTTCATCAACAGTACTTTGATTCAGAATGCTTTGAATATTTTGTGCTTCAGCATCTTGCTCAACAGCTTCTTCTTGTGCAATATTCACATCTTCTTCAACCTTTTTCTCTGGCACAAAAGTCTTTGGATCTTCTGGATATTTCCAAAGATGAGCATCTTCTGAATATTGAATCTCAGCATCATCTCTATTCAAATTATCATCTAGATTCCTCCCCAATTTGATAGATGATGACTTCTTATGCTTCTTCTTGGATTTAGAAGTTTTCTTGTATGATTTAGACTTTTGCTTCTGAGACTGTTTCTTTTCCTTCACATAAAGCCTAAAATTTTGGACAAGAGGCCATACAAACTTCTTTAACCTTCTGAACTTCCTTCTTAAACTCTTGATTTCTGCAGTCTGATCATCTATAGCTTTCTTCATTCTCTCCAACTCTCTAGTCAAAGCATAATAATTCAAAGGACCTCCAATTCCCTCATCTCCTCCAGGTGTTTGAAGCCCACCTGTGGGAGTATAATCATTGGGAGAAGGTACTGGAGTATGCTCTGAAGCAGTACCTTTTGAAGAAGTACTTTGTGGAGAAGTACCTTCAGCAGAAATAGGTTTTTCCAAAGAAGCTGACACTGAGGGAGTTCTTTCACTTAAATCATCATGCTGAGGTGAAACACTAGGTGGTGTAGGTGTATGGACTGATGCAGAATGCTCGGAAGGATCAGGTTGATCAGCATCATCAAAATTAGCAGAACCACTATTGTCAATATCATCCCTAACAGCCTGTGCTACCTCTAACAATGTAAGCATTGAGAGGTGTATTTGTACCCGAAAAATTAACTCCCTTGTGTGACATAAAGGTGAACACCTTAGGTGGCATCCTAATAGTGGGTACATAATCCTGAGGTTTTTGTATCCCATCTAGTGGATTCTCTAAAAGAAGTTGAACAAATCTAGGATACATCAGAAAAGGTGATCCAGCCTTAATATGTGTAATCATACCATCAAGGATCATATAAGAAAAGTTGAAGGATTGATTGGTAATGAGGCCAACTAGGGCAGAAGCTATAGCATGACCAAATTGATCCCAAGCAGTACTCTTTGGACTTAAGCAATGAAGTAAAATATGAATAAGATACTTTCAATGAGGACTTACCATTGCTTTCTGAAAAGTAAGCTTATCTAAAGGTCCATCATACCCAATGTCTCTTAGTGCATTCCAAATATCTTGTTTAGCAAACAAAACAGAGCCTCCTTCATCTTCAAACAACAGAACCTCCCTGATTGTTGCTTCAGTAATACGAATAGCTCGCCCAGCAACTGTAGCATGAATAACATCCTCTCCATCTTCAATTTCAGCCCTTGCCGTAGCCCAAAACTCCTGTATCCAAGGTCCAATAATCTCTGGGTTGACTAAGAGTGAGTAATTGATGGTGGTTCTGGTGAGAAAATCAATAATACCATGAAAATCAATGTTTCTGTGCATTTTCTCAAGGTTGGCTATCATGTTGTGTTTGTTGTTGGTTGGTCGGTTTGCCATTGTGATAAGGATTTGAGAGAAGAATGGAATCGTCAATGATGTTGGTGAGTTTGATGAATGAAAATGGTGAATGATTACGGGTGATTAAATAAGAAAAAGATATGAATTATAAAGGGATAATATACAAAAAATCATGGTTAATTAATTATTTTACCGTTATTTTTGGAAGTGATCGTCCCCATCTCTTTCGAAAGTTTGTTACCCGCAAATTTGACCGTTGGAATAGTATTCTGACACGTCAGTGTAGCCTTCATATCACCAAGCAGTACTTTCCATAGAATATGGAGCAGTACTTTCAGTTGTAAACCCAAGCAGTACGTTGACCAAAATACTTTCCAAGAAAAATATCTTTATAGTTGACCAAAATATCTTTGAAAGTCAAATCGAAGTAATTAATACCTTCCCAAATTAATTCTCAAAGCTACCAAGACAAGCAGAATTCAATGAACTTCATTTATTACCCTTATACTTTTCCTTGCCTATAAAAGTAACTTTTCCACCAACATACTTCATTCATCTCTTCTTGCATCAATACTTGCAACAAAAACCCTAGTTATAACCATGAGTCACTTCCCATTGATATACATATCTTCTGACTCAGATGGTTCCACAGACTCAACGATCAGCTACTATTCTGACTCTGACTTTGAGGATCTAGGATGGATGGGTTATTTTCCTCCTAATATATCATCCTCATCAATGAGTGTAGCAAACTCTTCCATTACTGATGCAGCAAGCACTACCAATCCAAAGCCCAAGAAGAAAAAGTTTGTCCCTGGTTCATCTCTGGCTAATGAACTTCCACATGCTTTGACCCAAGCCCTGGAATCAGCAATACAGAACATGAAGTGGCCTGCTCCAAGAAAAGAGAGACCTCCCAAGCAAGTTCTTGGCCTGGCTTGCCCAAGGAAGCAAGCTTCTTTTGATGACAAGAGAAAGACTGCTCAAAAGGGAAAGCAGAGCTATGAGGGCAAAGGAAAAAGGCCAATGGAGTAGGGTGTGTTTGGGTTTGGTAGTTAGGTTTGGTGTTTTGTGTTTGGTGTAGTGCTCTTTGTGTCTTGGTTGTGTCTGTGTCAAGGTTGTCTGTGTCTTTTGGAACTGATGAATGTAACCCCTCTTTGAAGAATAATGAATAAAGTACTTTTCTTTTGAATGATACATGTAGCCTCCCCTCAAATAATGACTAACTACTAATGCCTCCCCTCAAAAGTAGCTTAATTATTAATCATACCAATACTCACAACTAAAAAAGTGAATCTTGAAACATCAAAGCCCTTTGTGAGTAGGTCTGCTACATTATCGTCAGTATGCAGCAATTCCAAAGGCTCTCTAATGGTTTTCTCTTCAATCTTCTTACAGGAAGCCTTGTGATGTTTACCCTTTTTGCAAGCAAGACATGAGTGATCATTCTTGAATGTTTTAGAAGGTAAACCTCTAACTAAATTTCCTTTGACCAGCTTATTGATGTTCTTGAAATTTACATGCCCCAATCTTCCGTGCCATTGATGTGCTTCCTCCATTGTTGCCCTTGCAATCAAGCATGTTGCTCTTTCAGCAGAATTGATGTTCTTCAAGTCTATGCTATACACATCATTAGTTCTTGGTGCTCTCAGCATCACCAAGTTTCTATCTTCTAACTTAAAATCAGGAGAAAGTATAAGACATTATGTGTCAAAGAATAACACAGGATACTTCTTATCACAAATCTGAGAGACTGACAAAAGATTGAATTTAAGCTCCTTCAGATATCTAACATTCTCAAAATCAATGTTTCCAGCCTTGATAGTTCCTTTGCCAGTAATTCTTCCTCCATCAGGATCATTCCCAAATGCAACTTTTCCTCCAAAATAAGCTTTAAAATCTGACAAGAGCTTCTTTTCTCCTGTCATACTCCCAGAGCAACCACTATCAACAATAAGATGATCTTTAAGCTCCTCTTCTGGGTTGCCCTGCATTCACATGAAAAAGGTTAGTTTCTTTTAGGAACCCAAGCCATTACTGACTTGTGTTCCCCTTGTGGAGTGACATACTCAAATTCTTGGAGTATGTAATCACCACTTTCTTTAAAAACATGATCAAGAATTAATGTTTTTGTTTCCAAAACTTTTGGTTCATTCTTATCAATTTTCCCTTTTTCACCCTTAGCCTCTGAAAGTACTGGTTCTTCCCCAACAGTACTTTCTTTCTTAACCCATTTAGTTGTAACTTTTGGAGTTGGGTTCTGTGTTCTAGCATCTTTTCTTGTGTTGTAAGGCTTTCTAGGTTTGTAGTAATTGAATCTCCTAGGTCTTACACTTGAGTATTTGTTATAAGCACCTTGGTTAGGGGACTTTCTATCAGTACTTTGAGAAGGTACTGTGGGTTTGGAGAATGGTCTTTTCTGATGACGGTACCTATAGTCTTTTGAGAAATTACTATGGTTAACCCTATTTGTGTAATTCCAAACTGGTTTGTTATCTCTTGGCTTATTCTCCATGTGACTTGGATTTGCAGATCTGGTCTTTGAGTATTTGCTTAAGTATTCTGAGTGATAATCACAGTCCTTAATCAAATGGTGAGGACTATAACATACATAACAGACCTTTGGACCAATATCCCCAAATCCCTTTCCAAAAGGTTTTCTAAAATTTGCAGTATTTTGAAAATATTTTCTTGGAGGTACTGTTGAGTGATCAGCAGTACTTTGAAAAGTGTTTGAATGTACTGCTTGTTTTGAAAACTTTTTCTCAGCAACCCTAGGTGCTTCAACAGATTCTCCTAAAGTTTCAGGATTTGATTGACCTTTAAACTTTTTCCTAGACTCTAGGTTATCTACCCCATAACAAGAGACATCTTTCCTAGGTAGTTGAAAACTACCAGGGGGATTAGGAACTGCATTGTATCCCTTGTCATTCTTATATTCAGGAGGTGTTGGACTAGGGGATTCCTCATCACTAGAAGTGTTTTCATCCAAACTTATGAATTCTTCATCACTAGTTGAGGTATCTACTGTAAGATTTAGTTCCATACTCTTAAATGGAATACCTTCTGTGCTATCATTATCATAACCTAGGCCAGTTTTAATGTTTGCTGTTCTTTGTTTTTCAACAAATTGAACATGTGACAGACCTGATTCATTCCAAACAGCAAGTTTTTCTAACAACTTATCTCTCTCATTAGTAACTTTCTCTAGTTCAGACACCTTACATCCTAGTTTCCATTCACTTAACTTTACTTGGTACTCTTGTTGCTTATATGTTTCAGCTCATGCTACTTCATTGTTTTCATGAGTAATTATTTTGGCCTCCATTGACTCTAAAGTCAATTGGTAGCCAGCTATCTCAGACCTAGCCCTTTGAAATTTATCTCTTTCAGCTACATATTCACTAAGTAACTTTTGATACATATCATTACACTTAGAGCATACCTCAGAGATAGTGGATGAACTTGGTGAAGTAGCTACCATAGCAAGCTGAACAGGATCTTCTTCAAACTCCATGCTCCAATCAAACCTTCCTAGACCATCTCTTGACTCCAAAGCAACATATATCCAGGCTATTCATCAAAAGCTGTGCTCCAATCTTCCAATGCAACCATTGAGTAGGTTACAGGTTCATCATCAAACTTATTGGACCAATCAATCTCTGATAGATTCTCTTGAGCAACCAAGGCTTTTGGTTTTGGTTCAGTAATAGGAACCTCTTTTCTTTCAGTCTTGGGTTGTTCAATCATCTTGTTTGCTTGATACTTTTCAAATTTGCATTCCCTTGCAAAGTGACCAGTCCTTTGACAATTGAAGCACTCAATTTTGGACTTATCAAATGTTATTCCCTGCTGTTAGCCTCGCTTTTTATAAAGATAACGTCACACAAATGAAATGGATTAGATTAGAAACTACAAGGACTACTATTGTCAAGTAGGCAAACTTGTAGTATATGGAGCCTATAAATACCCCTCATGACTCTCCATGAGGGGTGTTGGAAAAGTGTGTGAGCTTCACTTTATTTCTTATTTATAAAACACATAGTTTCTCTACCTTTCTCTCTCTACTTTCTCTCTCTAGAAACAACCATGGTTTTCATATATTTCGATCAACCTCGACCTCCCGAAGGTGTTTCTTGGTCATAACAAGTGGCATCAGAGCTAACCGGGGGCGAATCGTGGTGTTTTTGGGTGAAAAAACGTGTTTTTTGGCGTTTTTTCTTGGAATTTTTACGATCTTATCGAGTTAGAGAATTTCTTACCGAGTTTGAAATTTTTATACCGAGTTTGGATTTTTTACCGAGTTTGAAAAATTCTTGCGAGTTTGAAAAAATTTCTATCGAGTTAGAATTTTTCCTATCGAGTTAGAGTTTGAAAATTCTTGCGAGTTTGGATCTTTCACCGAGTTTGAAAGGTTTGCGAGTTAGGGTTATAAGCTTCAAAGGTTACCCAGTTTGGTCAGATTTTACCGAGTTAGATGCAAATTACCGAGTTTGGTCAAATCTTACCGAGTTTGAATAGTTTGCCGAGTTAGGCTGGTCCAACCTTATCGTTTATCGAGTAAGGATTTCTTTTGGACAAATCTAAACGAAACTCTGCCAAAATTTCTCTAGCTTTACCGAGTTACCAATCTTATCGAGTTAGCCAAAAAAAAATATATATATATATATATATATATTTTGGCGGGAAAATTTGAGTAAAATTTATTTTTGAGAGGAGACTAAACGTTCAATTTTTACGCGAAATTCAAAATTTGGTATAACGTTGAAAATTTTGGCCCGAAATTCAAATTTTTAGGCTAAAATTCAAAAAATTTCGGTGAAATTTGGCGTAAAAATTTTCAAAACTCAAATTTTTCTGGTAACCTTAGAATTGCATTTCATAGTGATTTCCAAATTATAGGCGAGAAATTTTTCCAATTTTATTTTTGGAGGGAAAATACGAAATCACTACGAATCACCCGAAATAGAATTTCAAGCTTCACCAAAACACACCACGGATTGCTTAAACGATCCTGATCAAGAATCACAATCAAATGACAACGGCTAGTATCGGATTTTGTGCTTATGGGGATAATTCTTTATCACTTTTCTGGGTTTAAAGTTCATTTCAAGGGCATGTGGACTTATTTATCTCAAAGTCTAGGGGTGGATGGATGCATGACTTTCGAAGATACTTGTTTGTGTATTCAATAATATTGATAGTGACGAAGACTTGGATTATCTAGTTTTCACAGGTCAAGGGGTGGATGGACGAAGACCTAGATAACTATCACTTAAAGGTGTTACGTTGTAGTGCTCAGTGTCACACGAAGTTGTGGATAATCAAGAGGTGATGTACGTCTTATACTTGATGGTTGGTTGGTTGAAGAGTATAGAGTACTCAGAGATTCGATGGTGTACGAACTCTCTACACCGTTCTTTGTCACACCATAGTACAAGATTAAGTCACATATCTACGGGATGTTTACTTTATAGTCAGATTTGTTATATTGGGTTGTTTCTCTAGTCAGAGGTTATTTACTAGCTGGTTGGAATTTGAAGAGGTCGCTTATAGGTTGAAGAGAAGAGAGGAGATTGTAGATAAAGAGAGTCATATCTTAGCGACATATACTCACAGAATATGCTCCAAAAAAAGCTGTTATGGCTTCTAAATTGCATTAGAAGTGTAAAGTACAGGTAATTGTATGGCATGTACACAAGAATATGATGATTCCGATGACTCGCAACCATCAGGAGGGAGAAGAACATGCCAAAAGAAGTAGTGTTTCGTCTTCAGTACGTTGGTTGATCGAGGGAACTGTGCTTAATACCAGAGAAGTACCATGAGGTACCAAGTATGTGTTCATCAGAGCTTATTACCAACCTTCTATGCAATGTTATGTGAGTTATGTTGTTATGCTGCTACCTGAACGACAACCATGGTACAAACACTTTACAATCTACTTTATCCACTGCAAGATGAAAAGAGAGTTGTCGGTTCAGGAGGGAGCAGAAAAAGAATAAAGGCTCACTAGTTAGGAGGGAGTAATAACCTAACTAGACCATTACAGTTGAAGTTCAGAGCTACAAAGACCTTTGCCGTCAGTGTCAAAGTTCATACGCCGAGATCGTCGGAAGAGAGAACTTCAAGTCTGCCTCAGTATCTAGACTACAGAGACTCTGCGCTTCAACAACGTCAACATAGTTTACTATTGTTGTAATGTAATGTACATTGTTTATGTACTTATAGGTCTCATGTAACCATTCACGTGTGACGATATCTTGGAGGGAGATTGTTAGCCTCGCTTTTTATAAAGATAACGTCACACAAGTGAAATGGACTAGATTAGAAACTACAAGGACTACTATTGTCAAGTAGGCAAACTTGTAGTGTATGGAGCCTATAAATACCCCTCATGACTCTCCATGAGGGGTGTTGGAAAAGTGTGTAAGCTTCACTTTATTTCTTATTTATAAAACACATAGTTTCTCCACCTTTCTCTCTCTAGAAACAACCATGGTTTTCATATATTTCGATCAACCTCGACCTCCCGAAGGTGTTTCTTGGTCATAACACCTGCTTAGCTGTGAAATTAATGCCTCTTCCTGTTTTATTCATAAACTTCTTGATCCTTGCAGTGATCATGACAACTTGCCATCTGATATCAATCTCTTCCATAGCATCATCATCTATTTGCAATACATCTTCTTGATAGGTTACAGGTAGAGATGCTTGTTGAGCAAAGAATGAACATAGAACATCATCTGAGGTGGGGATGTTTGATGGTGATGAAGTGGTAGTGACCATAGTTGTACATGGAACCTGAGTTTCAGTCACAGTACTTTGGACAGTATAAGCAGTACCTTTATTGGAAGTACTGCTTCTATTTTCAGAAGATACAAAAGCAATGTTTTGGGGTTTCTGATGTGTGCTTGAACCTGTAGTACCATTCATCTCATGCTCATACACCTTCAGATTGTTGTACAGATCATCAAAGTCAATTGTGTCCAAACCTGATTGTCCTCTGATCATAGTAGCAACAACATGCCATGCTGATGGCAAGCTTCTCAAGAACGTCAAGTTAGCATCTTCAACTGATGCCTCAGCTCCATATAGTTCTAACATACTCAGAAGATTTTGGAATCTCTCATAAGCAGAATCAAGACCTTCTCTTTCACCAACAGTGAAAGCTTCAAATTGTTGCTTCAACAGGTTCCTGTACATCTTCTTGGAAGCATCATTACCTCCAAAAATTTTCTTAATTGCAGCCCATAATTGTTTTGCATCCTGAGCATTATGAAACTTCAGTAGGTGTCCATCAGGAATGGCAGACAGTAATATGTTGAGAGCTTTGTCTTGATTTCTCTTTGTAGCAGCTGGGATGGTTGGTTTAGGTGGTTTAGGTTGTCCTGGGAGATCTATTGGTTCTTCAAGTACCATATTGCCATTGACAATCACATCCCATAAAGCATGGTCTGTGATGGCAATGTACTGCCTCATCTTCATGGCCCATAAGTCATATTCTCCCTTCCTTACAATAGGAATTCTAACAGCAGTGATGGATGGAGCAGGTGCAGCCTCTGTCGACATCTTGAAGGGTTTGTAGTAAAATCGGTTTAAAAGATTATCTTCTTAAACAGAGTTTCCAACACAAGCTCTGATACCACTTGTTGGATCGATATACTCTGACCAAACTACTTTGTAGCTTGTAAAGGTTTAATAATATTAAGTAAACTCAACACTATTAATATTGAAACACTGTTTGACCTTGTAAAGTATGCGGAATCTACTAACACAAAACTTAAGAAGAACTTTTATATTAAACCAAACTTGAACCTGCTTGATTACACAGATTCACTAACAATCCCTAACTATTATCGACTTATAAAGCTCTAAGACTCTTAGAACTTCGACTAAAAACTTATATCCCTAATACCATCATAAGACTCCTTATATAGATAACCTTAAGTCGGTTTACATCATCTACTTGAACGACAAGTAATTATCCCTAACTAATTCTAGAATATTCATACAATATTACATAATAATCCTTTAATCAATATTGCAATTAAGTCGTTATATTCTTCGAAGTACTTTGAATGATCTTCAATATACAGCAGTACTTTAACTTTGATCTTCAAGCAGCACTTTGACACAACAGTACTTTGAAATACAGAAGTACCTTGAACTTTATATCCCAACAGTTTTGCAACTTTGTATTGACATATGATTCTTGCAAGGGTCCGTATTTAGTAATTGGATGTGTTCTAAGGGAAACATTAAATGCATGGTTGTTTCAAGATTTTGGTTTATGCTCTTTTTTTGGGTTTTGGTTGTGTTAATCTCCTTAGGTATTAGGCTCGTGTTTATGTTTTGCATAGGATGGTGGTCGACCTTATTTAGGATAAAATCTCTTGAATGATTAAATTAGTTTTGAAGCAGAAAAGAAATGAGGTTACCAAATACTAGAAAAACCATCGCTTATAATAATCTGTTAATAGAAATTTAAGCCGCATAGGATTCTTTGTAATTAGGTATCGATCTACTCTGTTGTTGAATTGATATGATAGGGTTTTTATCTGAGATATTAGACTGAATTGATGGTGTATTATGGTATTTGTATGGTGTATCTATTAGGATTGATAGTTGCGAGTAGTTTTCTTATTAAAGACGTATTTGATTGATAATGTTCTTTGTCATGCCATTGTTGCTGCCCTTTATTATCAATGTTGTTGTTTCATGCTAAATTTTCTCTATTCAATATTGTCATCAGTATGACAGAGAACAATTTTGGATGTTTTAAATATGATGTTTATTTTTGAAATCAATGTTTTGCAGAGGATGGTGGTCGACCTTATCCAAGACAAAATCTCTTGAATAATTAAATTAGTTTTAAAATATAAAATAAATGAGGTTGCCAAATACTAGAACAACCATCGTTTATAAAAATGTAGTAGCAAAAATTTTAACCGCATATGTGTTGAGACAAAAGTTGGGCGTTCCTTGTTTGGACTCCTGTTCTCGTATCAATTGGATCTTACTGCTGAGACCTGCGCACTAAGAAAGCAAACAACACCGTTAGGCTTACCATGAGATTGCTCCCACGATTATCCTCCGGCGTGAGAGTAAGTAATCGCTTTTTAGGGTTTTAGTGAAAAGTTAGAGTTATTAGATGATACCTTAATGAGGGCCGAGATGCCTTTTATATACACACGAAATCCTTGTTGGTTTCGTGTTCCTTACTCTTTGGCGTATCCCTACTTATGCGGTCCATTGATCCTTATCCCGTAAATAAGAGATCCTATATCAAGACCATAAATAATAAATTCGAATTTGGGTCTTTGTAAGCCCAAATCTTGATAATGATAGCCCATGCGTGATGGGCTTAGGTATTAGTAGTGTCCATTAGTCGGATTCGTGACCCGAATGCGGACTATACGTCATCAATATGATTCTTTGTAATTTGGTTTTGATCTACTCTGTTGTTTAACTGATATGATAGGGTTTTTACATGAGATATTAGACTCATATGATTATGTATTATGGTATTTGTATGACGTATGTGTACGTTGGGAATGAGAATTGCGAGTAATTTTCTTATTAAAGACGTTACTTGATTGATATTGTTTTTGTCATGCTATTGTTAATGCCTTTTATTGCCCGTGCTGTTGTTTCTTGCTAAATTTTGTCTATTCAATGTTGTCGTTAGAATGGCAAGAACAATTTTGAACGTTTTAATTTCTTCTTTGGTGGTTTAGCATTATCAGCAAGTATTGATGTTGCGTAGAGTGTTTAATGATTACTCCTTAATAAACCTTTCACTTGTTGAAGCTTATATGATTATATATAGTTGGGGACTTGCCGACTTGGTATGCTATCAAAACTTAAAGTCAGAAAGGTTGGTTCTAGATCTTCTACTCAGATTATATTTTGCCCTTAAATCTATCATTCTTTAGATTTGCAGTAGTATTCATAATTAATACTTATTCTTGTTCTTATATAGTTGTTTCTCATAATTTGTTGGTGATATTAGATCATAACTTTATAAAGGTTATTTATAAACGGGGACGAAACAAGGGGTTCTCGCGGGGTCGAGACACTCATGGATATTTTCGACATAGTTTTATTTTGTGAAAAAAATAAATAAAAAAAATAACAATAATAAAAATTAAAAAAAAAAAAAAAAAAAAAAAAAAAAACAAAAAAAACAAAAAACAAACATTGGTTTTTCTTAAATGCATCTGCTCATCAATATGTTTTGATAGTGTTTTAGTTAGTATACTTAAAAAAAATGTACACCTCAGCCGTATTTGATAAACTTCATTTTTAAATCTGAAAAGAAATTAACTGGAAATTTCCAAAAGTCAAATATGGAATCAAATTAATGACATGGAGGGAATATCAACGTTGATGATCGAAAAGTGTTGACTAATATCAAGCCCCTTTTTTAAAGAATTATCCATGCATTTTCATCTTACTAGACGAGTACCCGTGCATAGCAACGGATTTTCTAGCGGCAAATAGTTATAGGTGTGATATTAAGGTTAAGTATTTTATGTACCGTTTATACATAAAACATAAAACAATAAAAATAATGTGTGGAAAGTTATCTTTTAGCTAATCGAGAAGATGAAACTGATGGTTGTTCCACAAAATCAGAAGGGGGTGTTGTATTATAAGTTGTTGCAATGGGTATTGATGAAGCACGTGTTACCACATCCTGAAAGACATGGTCAACAACATTTTTTTACCAATGAGATTAGTGAGTAGTGCAGGTAGTATTTGACTTATGGCATTTCCCAAAAAATTTTGCGTTATATGATTTAGAATCAGGCTTTCTTTTAGACAATATCGTCTTTAAAAAAATGACATGTTATTTTTTTGCAATTCGTTTAATAACATGTCATTTTTTAAAGGCGACAAATAGTTTATTTATAAAAAGTTTATAGCAACGGGATTTTATAGCGACAAATAGTTTATTCATAAAAAAAAAAGTTTATAGGTTATTAATGAAAAATAATAAAAGTTTGGAGATTTGGGAATGAAACATAATGTTTTGAAACCCGGTTCGACTCGGGTGGTTCAACCGGTTGAACCGTTCCGGTCGAAAAATTGGTCGATTTAAACCGGGTCAATTTGCTAGTTTGGGTCAAAAACGGGTCAAATTAAACCGGTTAAACCCGTCGGGTTTGAAGCGTCCCGGGTCAACCCGGTTCGTGATTTGTATTAATTGGTTGTATTTAATTTGGTAGATATATTTTTAATTGATTGTACAATGTGAATAAATTATTGTACTTTTAAGTAATGGGGTGTTTTAATAAGAGTATTAATTACATTTCATAATTTCCTTTAATAAATATTTTTTAAGATTTCCACTTTTCAAGATTGATCATTTTTTCAAGATTGACCATTTTTCCATTATAGATAGTATAGATAAGAAGATAGTTTAATCAGCAAGTTACGACGATAATTGTACATTGAATAATTACGAAAAATAATGCAAAAGAAAAAAAGTAAGTAAATGATTAAAACTTAGAACATATCATTTTGTAAATTGCTCTATACTCTAAAAAGCAAATAAAAAAGTATTTGTCTTATTAAACATAAGTTCACTCAAGTTATGTGATTAAACTTTTATTTACCCTCATAGTATTACATATTATAATATTCTATGTATCTAAATGTGAAAAATGCTCTCTTTATATTAAGAAATGCATAAAATAATTATAAAAAAATGAATTAATGAAAGTGTATTATTTACTATTAAATTTGTTTTATAAAAAGTAGTTTAAAGATACGTTGTTCATAAGTTTTATTGTTAATAATGTTTATAAGAAATTATTATTATTATTATTATTATTATTATTATATATTTTACTTGTATATTATTTAACTCGTATATTTTTTTTTATGATTAAACACTATTCACTATTCACATTCATTGTGACTTGAATTAAAAGAATATATTTATTTTGCTTACGCAAGACGCGGAATAAGATAACATTTGTTATTTTTATGTCATTACTAGCTGAGCTGTGTGCAGGTACATTTGTATTTACAAATTTAGATTTAGCGGGTTTATTTTGTATGTATGACTAAATAGTATGCTGTTTTCCTACTATTGCCCGATAGTTAGTTCTTGATTTGTTATTTGCGTATTACGTACTGTTGCATTGAAATATGAATAGTAAAAGAAAATTGACTAATGAATCTGAGTCTGACAATGCATTTGATCGTGTTGTTATTTCTAAAAAACGGAATATATATAAATGAGGCTATTATTAATGTCCCTGTCAGTGGAACGAAAATGTGCACACCGTGTCTAACCTACAGATGACTTCAAACAAGGGGATCTTTTTTAGGCTAGTTAGCGATACGTCTGAAAATAGGGAAGTCTTATTCAGATCGGGGGTGATAAAAATATGTGCGAGGGTTTTCTAGTCGAGAAGAATGTTCGCTCAACTTCAATGGCAGCTACTTCGCATTCATACTTTGCAGCTTCTGATGTTGGCGATGGTATACATGTGAGTAAGACGAGCCCTAACTATTGATGCAAGCAGTTTTGGTGTACTACGTTTAAATATATTCTTTGGTTCTATTCATTTTTCCTGATTTGCAAGTATATACTTAAACAACGCCTGTGGTAGGCAATGATAATTCGGCCACGTATAAGAGACAGTATCTCAAAAATTTGTGGTACCTGCTGATCTTTATACTAAGTTGAACAAAGTGACAATGGTATTCTCATCTTGGATCAGTGGCTCAACAACGAACGGATACGTTTGAACTTGAGTATTTTTTTTGCAACTAACTTTGTATTGTAACAATGGTGTTACAGTTAGTAATCGAAACCGTGTTCCATCCAGTTCAACTGTTATCAGTCCGGATACAACAACAAAACAATGTTTTTCTCTGCACATAATTCATCAAAGTTTAGTGCCATACATTGACTTAAAGAAGTTTTTTTTTTTTTTTTTTTTTTTTTTTTTTTTTTTTTTTTTTTAATGTAATAATAAACGTTTCTACCAATAGAGAAAATAAGATTTCAGATTCATGGTTGTGAATTTTCTTAGTCGCAACAAATATTAGACGAAAATTCACTCCGCTGCAACATGCGAGAGCGTCATCCCTCGTTTACTAAGAAGGATATTTTTTTTTGGTGCAAAAGGGTGAAAATTATATTAATCATCAAACAAATTACAATGATCAGCACCACTGGTATGGACAGACCCATCCAGGCATACAAAACTACAATTCTTTGAACTACCCGATATCAGACAACATTACATTTATATCTCTGATAATAGTATGCCCGATATCAGTAGCAACAAATACTTGCAGACATACATCTTCAAGATACCAATAGAAGAATTCACCAGAGATAACCAGAAAACACCCAATTATGCACCAAGACCATAGACTCATAACTACATTTCCATGCCCACCTTCTTTACTTGATTAGTCAACCAACGTCCACACCAACCAAGGGGAAAAGAATGAGCTGGCATCATTATGCAGCCTATAGCCACTCCAAGACCATTCCAGTCAATGGCTCTTCCAGAATTGCTACATTTCCATCTTTACAAATGGCTTCACAATTCTGGAAACACACACCTTGAGGGAGTATCACCAAACCTCCTGTGGTAGCACATTGCTTGGACCAAGCAGGTTCATCTTTCACTCCTTACTATTCCAAGCAACATGTGCTACCCTCCTAGCCCATTTACCCTTCACTGAGGGAAACCTACTTTATGGTAGACTTAAGACATACACAAGTGGAAAAGACAGCCTTTTTTATGAATTACTACCTAACAAAGGCCTGTAAAACAGTAAGATTGCATTCTCCAAAGTGTTTTGTTTAGGACACCAAGATACAAGGCCATCCTCAGTAATGGACTGAAAATATTCTCAAATAATCCAATAGATAGATTATTTAGAGAAATAGGATAAAACCTGATGAAAATGCAGAGTTACTTGAACCTCATCTCTGCTAGCAATGCAGGACCAACATTCTTCTAAAATGCATATCCAAACATCCATATATGATCAACCCATATGACTGAATCACTTCAGCATCCTTCCCTGATTGCTATATTGGAGTAGATTTCTTGACTTTAATACTCATCAACTGCATTCTCACATGATCCTTTAAATTTTGCAAAACCACTTCAGCAATTTTTGGGTTATGGGAGAATAGCCTTTCATTTCTTTCTTTCCAGATGTAATAAACAGCAGAAGCAATAATAATTCTGTTTACCACACTCCAGATGCTGTTATTACATTTCATCTCCTCCATCATTGGAATTATTTGATCCCACACCTTTGGAATTTGGTTGATCTTCATCATCTTCTTAAGGGTACTCCACACTTTATTTGAAAATTCACATTGAAAAAACAAATGATTGTGAGAGTCATTTGTTCTTTTGCACAAGGGACATAGCATCTGCTCAGTACTCCACTTCATGATCATGTCTTGAGTTTGCAGTTGCCAGCCAAAGAATGAATGCACATCTTGGAGTACAGTAAGAGAACCACACAGCCTTCCACCATTTAGCAATAGGATATTCCTCCTTTAGGTCTTTCCATGCCTCCACTAAGAAGGATATTTGAGGCTAACTAAAATAATATAGGGGGGATTTACCCCTAAATAATATACTTAGCAGGTTATTGTTATATAGATATGGTCTCGACTCAAACTTCGCGTAAGTGTGCTTAAAGGGTTCAAGGTTATACAAACATAAAAGACCGGACACCAAGCATGGCCCAATTCTTAATGGGCTCAAAATCTTATAACATGTAAAACTTGCCAACAAACCTGACCTTCTAAATTATTTTGAAGTAACGTATTGTTAATAAGGTTTAAAAAATCTGAAATCGCAATTACATCATATCAATTGGTTACGTTGATAACAAGTTCATTACGAGTGTATTTGTAATTTGTTTTATGATATGTAATGTAATATATAGACCACCTAAACGCTAAACCAAATGATAAATTTTGAGTGAGGACGCAAGTAAACGTGGCCACTAAAAATGCAAATCTTGTCTCTTTTCGTTCAATAGTATTTATCCTAGGGACTAGACTCGGTAAAATATATATATATATATATATATATATATATATATATATATATATATATATATATATATATATATATATATATATATATATATGAGTAGTCTATATATACTCTTTTATGTCACTTTCTGTTTGTACCAAAAAAAAAAAAAAAAAAAAAAAAAAAAAAAAAAAATTACAAACATGTGATTGATGAGTACCGTATACAACTAGAAAGGAACACCAGAAGAGCGAACATGTAAATTTTGACTTGTCAATCATATATTCACGTGTCTAAACTTGTAACCATCGTCCATCGTCACAGTGATTTAAAGATCAAACATTAACCCCTATTTGAAATTTAAACTTCATTACATACATATTTTGAATGACAAGATAAATAATCGAAACGGTGTTTAGAATACTAGATTTATAGTGGCAAATCTTTTATATAATAAAACAAAACCCCTATTAGAAATTTTGCATTTTAAAAAAATCAATTCATACCTGATTTAGTAATAATTTTATTTTTAAAAAATATTATTTTCTTATTACGTAATATTTTATATTTATTCATAACACAAGTAGAAGATAAATACAAAAAATATAGATAAGATATTTAAAAAAAATATATTTATTTTATATGTATCGACAACACAAGTAGAAGATAAATACAAAAAATATAGATAAGATACAATTAACAATAAGATTAAAAATTTTAAATAATTATTTTAAAAAATTTTAAAAAAAACTCGTGCGTACACGGGAATTATAACTAGTAATTATAACTCAGATATTGTAGTTAACAGAAAATTTCTCCTCTCGTCAAACAGTATGTTCTAGAACAATACAGCAAAGCACTTAAGTATGACATCAAGATAGGTTTAATTATCTTTAAATCGTCATTTTCTTGCAAAGTTTGAAGATAATGACTTGTTAGTTCGTTGTTGTAGTAATATTTAAGATTGGTATAGTCACATTTTTATCCCTATATTTATTTTTATTTTTCTCTTGTGAAATATGAACCTATAAAAAATCAGTAAATAGCTAAATATCTAACCGACAATCGACAGGAGAGCCATAGTTTTTGACCCCGAGAGTCGACGGTGGTAGGTAGTGACACGTAAAAAACTGGTGGCAAAGTTTGTGAGTGTTTACGGGCTGGGCCTAATAAATACAAAGTGACAGCCCATATTAATCCTTCACACGTCATGTTCTTCTGCCACCTTAAATTGCGTGACCAACACATTCTATTCTGGTTGTTATCCATATCTACTTCTTTTTTACTGTATAAAAAAAATTAGTAACAAAATAATCACAAAATATAAAAAAAAATTATCAAAATTTAAAAGTTTAAGTATAAAATAGTAAAAATTGACAAGTTTAATATATTTTTAGATGGCAAATTGGCAATCGAGCTATGCTCATATTAACATATATGTGATAGCATGCAGTTAACAACTGGTTCGTATAATCTAAACCGGAACACGACAGTCACATCATAACGCCTGGCCTGAACATATCATAAACAATAGGTGTAAACAGTCTCTAGCAGACGGAATCAGGGTTCCTGCGGGTGTCCGGAAACTTCATAAATATTTTCAATATAGTGTTAATTTTATTCACCAAGTCATATTTTGTCCTGGTTTCGTCTATAGTCTCGCATAATATAAACGAGTTAAAATTGCTTTTAGTCTTTGAAACAACAAAATTTAGAAGGTTACGTGATGGACATATATATCGAGCGGCTGAGAATCGATGCCAACATTTAGCTGAGTCACAAACGGTCCCACTACGACATAATCGCCTAAAAAATCTTAAACCATCAAATACCAAAACAAAACTCGGTCATCTTCAAAGTAAAATCACTAGCTTGCAACACCTCTCTATTCTCCACCTATCACTGTTTTCCATTATACTATATTTTTTTGATATAAAGATCTGAAAATATAATCATACCGTCTCAAATTAATTGTTTATAATTTTTGTAAAATATTTTATTTTAATTTATTCACTGCTAAATATAAATAGAAAAATTTGAGCAAGTTTCACATATTACTTTTGGTTGAAATTAATATCTCAGACTTTAAATAAGACATTAATTAAATAACTAAAAATAAAACTATTATTTTGTAAAAAAAAATAAATAATAATAATAATAATAATAATAAAGCAGTAATAATTATGTTTTTATTAAAAAATGATAGAGCAGTAATAAAGGTAAAACATTTAAATTTCAATATTTTTCTATATTTTGTGATCATTCTACTCTTACGTTTTTAACCGAACTTATTAATAACGAAAGCTAAAATGGTTATTACATATGAGTAAAATACTTACAAATACAAATGTTGAAATACAAAAATTTAGATGTACAATGTCAAAAAAGAAATTGAAAAATTGTCTCTATTTTTCTTTTCATTTAAAAAACATATAATATAAAATAATATAGAAAAAGATATTTAAATTAAATAAATAAATAAAAGAAGAGTTTAGGAATTGCAGGAGAGGAGTGGGAAATAGTTTGAGTTTTCAGGAGAAGGACTCGAGATGAATTTGAATTCTCAGGGAAGGACTCC
Source organism: Artemisia argyi (assembly GCA_030686995.1). NCBI lineage: Eukaryota > Viridiplantae > Streptophyta > Magnoliopsida > Asterales > Asteraceae > Artemisia > Artemisia argyi. The sequence goes on from CM060690.1 coordinate 11,396,832, forward strand.
ATCTCCGGCACATTATAAATACCCTCCCATTTTTTCATCACAATTTGCATCCCACCAAAACTACATACATACTATTCTTCTTTTCTTATATATCTTGCTCTACATCATTTTGTTGATCTGAAAAGATGACTATCATTGTTGATCAACCTCCATTTGGTATGGCCTATATCATTTTATCTATTACTTTATTTAATATAGTTATAAATTAATGTCCAAAATTTTGATATATGATAAAGCTATTAGCAAGCTTCTTTAATTAACAGGGATCATTGATTTATTATAGTTCTTTGTATTTTTTTAATTTTTTGTTTTATTTTATTATTATTATTATTATTTTGTGTGTGTTTTGAAGGAACATGTTCATATTTAATCAAACAAACACCGTATAAAACATGTTACTACAAGAACATAGACCTATGGTGACAGAGGTTTTAGTGACACAAAAATTGTCACTAAAACTTACTTTTAATAACAATTGTTAAAAGTTGTGCGTAATAGCTGAAAATTTTTATATTTAAACACACTTTTTTATTTACAAAATGTGTCTTAAAATGCAAAATATGTATTTTTTTTAACTATAAATAAACTTTTATCTTCTAAATTTTCACCCAATATTTCTTAAAATGCAAAAAAGTTTCCCATCAATGTACACTTTTTTGTGACAAAAATATTTTATCTACTGAATTTTCACCTACATTTTTAAAGTGTAAAAAAAAACAAAAAAACAAAAAAAAAATTAATGGCAATTTTATATATATTTATTGACACTCTTTTCTTTTAGTGACAAGTTTTTCATTTTTGGTGACACTTTTTGAAATGTCACTAACGACTTTTTTTTTTTTTTTTTTCCTTGTGGGTTTATGATATTTTCAATTCTGTGTCAATTGATTAGACAAGGCTTTCATGTCATCTTAGTGTCGATTTTTGCTACATGTTGCTAATATTTTCTTAACTTTTAGATATCAAACGTATACTTATTGACTATTGAGCATATTGATTTTTTGTTTATTTACTTATCATTTTCTTTGTGTTTGAGAACAGAAAACGGAAATGAGGAGCAGATCCAAAAGAAGAGGGAAGAATTGGAATTGGTATTGGATGGTGGATTTTCTGTTCCCCATGCCAATTCTTTTGGCCACAATTTTAGGTCCTTATTATACCTTTTCATTTTTCATTTTTCATTTTTCTAGTATTAGATATTTTGGTGGTAGCATAGTACCATCCGGTTGCAAAGTAACAAAAGTATAATTTTACTAGGGGTGAGCGAAAACTGAAAAACCGAACTTTAATCGAAAAAAACCGAGAAACTGAAAACAAAAATCCAAAATCGATTGAAAAACTGATGGTTTTGTTTTTAAATTTTGGAAAAATCGAAGTTTACGGTTCGTGTTGGGTGTTTTTGGTTTAGCATGAAAACCAAACTGAAAAAAAACCGAACCAGAAAATACATAGAATCTTACAACACTATTGTTTAGATTGTGTTTTAAAGGTGCCATTTAAGATGCATAAACTATTATCTTCTAGTAATCTTTTTTTTAGTTATTAATCTCTTATTGTCCTTATTTTATGTTTCTTAATTCTTTAAATTTTAAAGTGTTAATTTATAATGTATTATAAAATCGACTTTGGAAAGACCAAGTCTTGATTAAAAAAAATCGAAAAACCAAACCGAAAAGAAACACTACATAAAACCGAAACCGAATGGTTTATAAAAAACAAAAACCGAAAATCTTCGGTTACATTTTTGTTTTAGCCTAAAACTGAGCCAAACCGAACCATGTTCACCCTTAAATTTTACTATTAAATCCCATATATATAAGTATTCGTGACGAAATATACTTCGAAACGAGGATTTTCTTACCCACACTCCGTTGCAATGGTGCGAGTAAGGATTATTTCTAGAATTCGTATGTAACTAAAGAGACTATTTACGTAATTTGTTGTTACACAAAAAGTCATTAAATTTAACCCAAGGATTATTTTGTAAACACAAGTAACGACATAGGTGATTCTTTTAAATTTTGTTGGATTGCTTTTGTAACGTAAGTAATCCAAAGGGACTCGTATGTATTTTTTTTGTTACAAAATACTGTAGTCCTCAAACTTAACTGAAGGACTGTTTCTTTAATGAAAAGTTAACGACAAGGACTTTTTTGCAATTTTTTAAACTGTTCATGCGACGCATGTAAACCGACATTTTTACTATTCAATGAACAGTAGTTTTATCCTCTTTAAAATAAATAAGAGGTCCCATGTTTAAGATCTATCAAGCAAGGTTTTTAAGATCGGGATCTTACTTAAGATTGTTTTCATCTTTGCAAAATCGTGATCGTAGATCGGATTGGGATTCTAAGATCCTACTATAATGTCAATTTTTAATGATTTTGTAATATTATTCAAATCTACAAATTATTATATATTATAAACACGTAATTATATGAATGTTTTATGAAAATATTGTCATAAATTATGAATATAGATTGTTTAAGAAGAATTACTTATTGTTTTTTAAATTATATAAAAACATAAACTATAAATTTGTAGTTTTTAAATTTGCGATTCGAAAAAAGTAAGATCGGATCGTAGTAGATCTTAAGATCCTATGATTAAGATCGGGATCTTATAAGATCTTAAGGTTGTTAAGATTCTACGTAGGATCCGGATTGTTTTTATTTTGTAAAATCGTAAAATTGTAAGTTTCTAAAATCAGGATCGAGATCCTGACAACTATCCTATCAAGTTAATATGATCATAAAATGACAGATTACACAAACACTCTCTTTACTAATGGTATTGGTCAAATATCCAAGTTGTTAGGAAAAAGCTAGTAACAAACAAACAAATAAGGTAGGAAAAAATTATTACCAAGATTTGGGCGTTCATTAAAATAGTTGCATAGTTGATAATTTCGTGTAATTGTGTTCTATAGGGATTACGATGTAGAGAGTGAAAGACAAAAAGGTGTCGAAGACTTTTATCGAGTGAATCACATCAATCAAACAGTTGATTTCGTGAGTATCTTTGATTTTGCCACAAAATTTTTAACCAGTAAAAAGAAATGTGGCTAATAAATTTTATAGGTAACAAAGATGAGACAAGAGTATAAGAAATTAGACAAGGTAGAGATGAGCATTTGGGAGTGTTGTGAACTCTTGAACGAAGTAGTCGATGAGAGTGACCCCGACTTGGATGAACCTCAAATCGAGCACTTGTTACAAACCGCGGAGGCCATTAGAAAAGACTATCCTAACCAAGACTGGCTTCACTTGACTGCCTTGATCCATGGTACCATAATTACCATTGTGTACAAAACAATATGTTAATAACAATTTTGTCATGAACTTATGATGTCTAACTTAAGTATGTGTTTTGTAGATCTTGGAAAGGTTTTGCTACATCCTAGTTTTGGAGAACTTCCTCAATGGGCTGTTGTAGGTGATACATTTCCAGTTGGATGTGCGTTCGACAAGTCGATTGTTCATAACAAGGTCTATATCTAAATAAACCCATTGGTCATTTTAGTACTAAATCATAGTAGTAACAACTATATCTTGATTTTCCTTGACCTAAATTAGGGTTTTAAAAACAGTATTTCTTGGAAAATCCTGACTACGCCAATCCTACTTACAATTCGAAATATGGAATTTACTCAGAAGGATGTGGACTCGACAATGTTATGATGTCGTGGGGGCACGACGATTACATGTATTTGGTACTAATCAACTCTCTATTCTTCAACAAGATATGATCTTCCTATCTCGTGCAGCTCGACATTTTAAACAATGTTGACATAAATTGTACACATATATATAGGTGTCGAAGGAAAATGGGACAACTCTTCCTTCAACCGGACTTTTCATCATAAGATATCATTCGTTCTACGGTAGGTTTGCACAAAGTCGCTTTGAAACCTCTAATGTTCTAGTAAAATTTTAGGTTCACTAATCTTGTTTCGTTACAACAGCATTGCATAGATCCGGAGCATATAAGCACTTGATGAATGAAGAAGATGTCGAAAATCTAAAGTGGCTCAAAATTTTCAAGTAAGCATTCTTTTCCAAGCCGGTTTAGATTATAATGTATTTTCGTCAACTATACTCTTCGATCATTTGCTTATGTACTTTATTGTTCATGTGCACATATATAGCAAGTACGATTTATACAGCAAGAGCAAAGTTCGGGTGGATGTCGAGAAAGTGAAACCATACTACGAGTCTCTCATCAATAAGGTGAGAACAATGTTTCGACATGATTTTGTATAAATAAGTTCGACTATTTATCGATGCTTATTCTTACTAAATTTATGTTTTGTGCAGTATTTCCCCAAAAAGCTAAGGTGGTGAAAAGATTGTTGAAAAAGTTAGCATTGGATAATTATAATAAGTCATGTATGTTTTCTGTATGTTGTCATGTATGTTTCTTTTTTATGTTTTTATATAATATGTTGGTTTAATTGTTAGCTAAAAACACACTTCATGATTGATATAAAAGGTCTGAGAATGACAAACTTACGTATCATTTGGTCGTATGTAAAGGACTACGATGTAAATAATGATTATTCAACTACGTTAGCAATATATCCTTTTCGCTCAATCATTGCTTTACAACCACAAAACTATTAAGATATTGCCCAAATAACTAAAGATTTGGTAAGCGAAAAGGAAGTGTAGATGAACATGAATCGTTAAAAGAGATACCTTTAGACAAGTGTAATATGGACGACCAAGATCGCATTGATCACCGTCAACACAATGTCATCTCAGTTTTCTTTATTATAACAAACTTCACCACTAACTTAGTATAACAAGACAACCAACACATCCTCAAATTATACACAAATATACCCACAAATACCATTTAATAAACACGTACAAAACATACCACTAGGACTCAATCGTCAGCACGACCGAGTTTGCATTTTTTGGCCCAAGACGCGTCTCACTAAGATGAGTGCAGTAACATAGCACACATGCTATTTGACCAGCAAGGTCTACGACTCCGTATTCGTTGTGCTATCACGGATGGTCTTAGTTAGGGTCAGCTCAAAAGGCGTGCAACAAGTGCGGACGCACAGGGCCTGTTAATGAGGGCCACTAATATTACGCAGACTATACATTGATATACGATTAATAAGGGCCTACATAATAATGTATTTGCTATCAACCTTGAATATTTTTTGCTGCCATGATGTGAGGTCCAAAATTTTAAACTAACAAAAACTATTCAATTACTAAGGTATCCAATTATTTAAAGGTATCCAATTATTCAAATAAGTAATAGGGTATCTAGTTAAATAACTAACTGTGTATCAGCATAGCTAATAGGTATCTTTTACGGTTATCGGAAATTTTGTGATTAATGAGGCCCCTTTTTAGTTACTGCACAAGGCTACCAAAATCTACGAGACGACCTTAGTCTTAGCGGTGTAGTCTTACCCTCTTACATACATATTGGGCCTTTAAAGATCTCTAAATGGGTCGCTACTCATAAATCTCGTTTTAATGTTAGACGTGTTTCTCTTTTTTCATAAGGTTCATTTATATTTTTCTTCTTCATCTTTTCACAAGTAACTAGACACGTGTAGTGAAACATAACAAAACATGACTAAAAGGTAATACAAACTGGTGGAATAAATATTCGTAATAGTACAATGATTAAAGTTCATTGCATAGTTGTTTCGGGCAGAACTGAGGTCTTGTAAGGTCTTGGACGCTGATAGAATTTTGTTTTGTCATCGTGCATGCGGTGTAATAAGGTTGTATTTTTAGTCGTTGTTTGGTTACTCCATTAATATGCAAAAAGTAAACTTAAGTTTAAGTTAAATCCCTTGCATTACTTTTCATGAAATAAAATTATGCACCTAGTCCCTTTTAGTTTTGTTTCCACCGCAGCTGGACTGCTGATATGATATCTAGCCTAATGATATAAAATTTCGAACATTTTGATCGTCAAATGTAACATGTGTTGTATGTTTGGTACGTGTATGACATAAATACAGAGACAAACTAGTGGGTCGATGTTGGGTAATAGTTATAACAAGGTTTTAAACCCGCACGTTGTCGCGGGATGTTTCAATATTAAGGCATGCATGCTCACCCGGGTCCGAGCAATCTCAAAAAAAGGGGCCACAAATGAAACGGGCTGGACTTAGTATGCATGCCCACCCAAACAAAAAAACAAAAATAAAAAAATAAGGCTCGGTTTGGGCCACTAACTGGGTTGCAAAGGTACCAAAAATTATGGAAAAGTATATATTTATAATAAAGCTGTATTAGCATATCACAAAAACAGTGATACGTACCCAATCCCACCTGAACAGAGTATGGGAAGGTAGATTGTAGACAGATCATACCTCTATTATTCGGTAAATCCGAGGGTAAAGAGCCTGTTTTAGCTTTAGGCTTTAGCATATGAAGACTCGATTTTGGATGTTTGAACTAAGATGTTGTGGGCTGATGTTGTGTGATAGTTCTAGCATGTTGGTTGAAGCCTTTTACTATTTGGGCTTTGTTACGTCGACGCAATTTCCTTTTACAAACTTTAATTATTTCAAGTTTTTAGGTAATCATATTCAATTCAAGCCTTTAGAGTATGGAAAAGTATAGTTTAGCATCAATTTTGTGTAGTCTGATCTTTTGAAAGTTCCTAGATAAATCTTGGAATTCACGTTCATCACCAAACTCCTTTAATAGTAGCAACAACACCCACTATACAAACATACCACACTTAAACACAAATATATCCTACACAACAGTCACACAATAAAAATAACCAAAATTTAGTTAGTTAGTCAAAAAAGTGACCAAACCATCTTTAAAATTGGTGCTTGACGCTTGACAGGACGGGTGCATAGTGATGCCCGACACTTGATGATGCTCAAAACTTTGTTTCACGCGTGACCATTACGAATGGTCTAATCGGCTTATTCTTGATCGTAAATTCGTAACTACTGTACGTATTACATATAAAGAAAGCTACAATCCTAACTCTACTTTCTTAGGGTTAATATTTTTTTACATTAATCAACCATCAACGTATATAATCAACTGGGTTAGCTCAGTTAGCCACCAAGATTTTTTAGGGGCTTGGGGAGGGGATGTTTGGCTAGGGGAGGTATCAAATTCGAGTCTCACCCGAGACTTTTACCCTTCAGACAGAATAGAAGGAAGTACAAGTTGAGGGTCAGCATACTGCGCAATTAAATGTTGTTGCTATTTAAACCATTTAAAAAGAAAAATCAACGTTAATATTTTTTTTGAAACTTTAATATATCATTCAACTAACAATTTTGTATTCTACTACTATATTTTTTGAAAGAATATGGGGAATAAAGAAAAGGAAGTGGATCTATGTTGAAGAAAAAAGTCCAAAGGGTTTGTTTGTGGATGACAGAAAGAAATGATTTGTCAGAGAGTGGTCACGTGACCTCCGATTTTCATTTGAATAAATCAACGGTTGTCAGCTATTTCCACATGTTTGTACAATCCCAATACGACAGTAGTTCCCAAAAATCAAAAGAAAAATGATGTAGGAGTAGTAATTTACAGTTTATTCCTTCTATTTTTTTTTTGAGAATGTCTAATCAATGCCCTTAGGGCATTGGTTAAGATTTGTCTTATCGTGACTTTTAATTACATAAATGATCTTTGTGTTTAACACAAAATTGCATATTTGGATATGGACCCACAAAAATAAAAATTAAAAGTCACAAGAAGACAAATCTTAACCAATGCCCTTAGGGCATTGGTTAGACATTCCATTTTTTTTTTTTAACGGTGACTTCATTTTTTGGATAAGAGTCGCACCTACCTCATGGTAGGCCCTCATCCATCACATACCCAGACTATGTTGTCTTAACCGGGTCCACGCTGGCGCAGTAGGAATTATTAATGGTGTCCGCCCGGAAACCATACCGCCTCCACACGATTATAATTCGTTGGAGAAACGGCCGGATGAAAATCGGGGCCGGCTCAGATTCGAACCTGCGCAGCTAATAGCTTACAGGGTCTCATCTTCATTGCCTAGTATCAACAAACCTTGTGGTCAAAGAAGACTTCCCGGATGGTCACCCATCCGGTACTACTCTCTCTGTGGCTCACTTAACAAATTAAGCACTCACTACTAGACCACACAACAATAAACGATGTTAGATTTTGTTTAAAAAAAAAAAAAAAAAAAAAAAAAAAAAAAAGGATTGTAGAACAAGTGTACAACTTTTCTTCAAAATCATGCAAGTGTATACAACTTTCTTCATAATCATGCAAGTTATCGTATATTGCACCCTTCTTCATGTTTTTCAGACATCATTGGAGTCTACAAACCTGAAGCTCGGGGTCCACTTGTTCAATATGTAATTTCAGGGGTTGTGTTGACCGAACCCCCTCTATGGGGCTAGTTCGTACTTTTTGTCCCCCAATATACAAGTATTAAAGCAGACAGTACAGGCGGCGGCAGCACACATCTTCCACCCACCCCCCTATACCCCCCGTACGGTTAAATCCTACCAATTTGAGTGTTACTCAATGTGTTAAAAAGAAGATGACCGACGTCAAATGATGCCAAAAAGGACAAAGGGCCGAAAGCTGTAAGGTTTTTAAAATTAGGATTCTATTTAGGATTTTTTAGTATTATATCGGTATTTTAACGTCCTATTATAATGTTATTTTTTAATAAACTTTGTAATATTATTCAAATCTACAAATTATTATAAATTATAAACATAAAATTATAAGAATATTTTATGAAAATGTTGTTATAAATTATAAATATATAATGTTTAAAAAGAATCGGACTTTTTTTTTTTAATTATATAAAAACATAAACCATAAATTTGTATTTCTTTAATTTGCGGTTCGAGAAAAGTAAAATCAGATCGAAGTAGATTTTAAAATCCTGCGGTCAAGATTGTCATCCTATAAGATATTAAGCTTGTTAAGATCCTAAGTATACGTAGGATCCGGATAGTTTTTGCTTCGTAGAATCGTAAAATCGTAAGATCCTAAGATCAGGATCGGGATCTTAACAACTATGAATAAAACCATAAAATAGTAGAGTTAGCGCCCATTTGTTTTGACCTTCTTTGAATGTATGATTTGCACACTCTAATTATTGATTAACATAATGTATTTAATATTTTAAATAGTTGTAGATATGACAAGATGGTCATTCTATTTTTAATTTTGACTCAGTTAGTAATTTGAGTGGGCAAATCATCACTCCTTTTAAATTAGAAGAATACTTTGAATCAAATAATAACTGCTTGGTATAAATAATTATTTGATAAAGAAGAAATTACTTAAATGAACCATTTATACAATCACTTTACAGATATAAATCTCGCACATAAAATTATCAAAAATGAACTTTTCAATATTATGCGTTAGATCTATTGCTAGATTACTTTCCAACTATACACGTGTATACAAGTAGTGATACACGACTGCTAGGCGAGACCTATGAATATACATGTGATTCAGAATTATGGGCGAGGCCTAGGAGAGTGCTGGGCGAGATGAGGGTTTAGGGCGAGGCTTAGGCAAGGTGAAAGGCGAACCTTAGGCGAGAAATAAAATTCCAGGCGAAGTGGCTGGGCGACAAAGACCTTTGGACGAAATTCCGGGCTATGTAAATCTGGGCTGGGCGATTGCTGATACGACCCGGTGAGGGGTTGTATCGGGATAAGACACCACTTTTAACGTGTGCGAGCTCCTTAAGAAAATAGATAGAAAAACTAGAGAATTATTGATCTTAAACTTTTGATTGATTATAATAAACAATTATAAGAGTATTTATAAGACAAACTATGTTAAAAACCTAAGACCTCAATAGGCCATGGGCTCGGGCCCAGGCGTATCATTCCTCACTCCTTCAACTTTATTTCATCCAAACGACTATCAGATTCACCACCTCCATCCTTAAGTGTCGATATCACTCTATTCAACTCATTCTTGTCAACCTTAAACGCTTCACCACCACCCACATCCTCTTCAACTCCAATATACTCATCAGCATTCAATGACCCTTCAGCCTTAAGTGAAGCAAATTCACCCTCTAATGGTAGAATGATATATTTTTTTTTCAACGATGTGCTCTTTATCTTCCTTTGCAATTGTCTCAAAACGACCCTCGGTGATACGAGCTTTGAAGAAATCTTCTCCCAAAGTTAAAGGATGGGACCTCAAAAATTCTCAAATATCTAGGTTCGCGAAGCGTGTTTCCGCCGCACGGGTCAATGAAAAAGCTTCGTCTAGAGTTTTGGGCTTTGACCGTAAGAGTAAGTATTGTAGATCTAGTTTAAGTCCGGAGATATAAAACGATATAAGTAAAGATTCAGAGATCTGTCTTACTCGATTTGCAAGTACCACAAACTCACTCTCATATTCGGCCACTGTACCCCTTTGTAAGAGCTTGGAGAGTGCGTATTCCACATCCTGATTGCTGCCGCCAGATGCCATGAATAATACTTAAGCGGTTAATAACTCAAAATTTGTTTGGATGAATAGTACCCAGTGAATAGTACTCGATGAACAGTAATTTTTTTTTTTTTTTTGAACCCTAATCAAAAACCATATCAACGAAAGCTCTCAATAAAAGCGCCAATTGATACGACCCGGTGAGGGTTGTATCGGGATAAGGCACCACTTTTAATGTGTGCGAGCTCCTTAAGAAAATAGATAGAAGAACTAGAGAATTATTGGTCTTAAACTTTTGATTGATTATAATAAACAGCTACAAGAGTATTTATAAGACAAACTATGTTAAAAACGTAAGACCTAAATAGGCTCGGGCCCAGGCGTATCAATTACATTGGCGATTGCACATGAAAATAATGTCTAAATCTCACGTAAATAATTTAATCATAATGCACAAAACAAGAAACTATTGTACATAAAAGTACACGTGAATGGTAGAGATGTAACATGAAATGAGGGATATGCATTTGTGCCACTTAGTTTTTGTCTATATCTTGTACTAGTAACTATTTAAATTGTTTTTGTCTATATCTTATGGATTAATTGGAGCAACTAAAAATAAAAGCATGATGTGACATATTATGTTTAGTTTTGTAAAATGTAAGAATAAGGTTCAGATTAGTAAAATGGATTGTCTTATACAAACCCTCCCAACTAGAGGGTTTGTACTTTTATTCCTTTTGTGCCTCACTATTTAGTGTGTATCATAGTTTTCTTTATCAGTTTCTGTTTCGTATTTATAACAGTTTTAAGTGTTTAACATGTTAAACTTTATATTTTCTGTTTCGCACTTTCAAGTTTATAATTTTTTGATATAAACAAAATTATAAAAATCAAAAAAATAAAAAAATTAATAAAAAACAAAGGGTGTGGATAACTTGTCCCTAGTAAAATGAGTCTTTAGATAGATTATCTAGGTAATTTGGTTTTTGATAAATGTGAGCCATGGTGCTAAAATTTGAGGCATGAGTTAACCACACCCTCCATAGGGAAGGTTTGCAAATGATTGGACGCATCTTCCGGTTATACGGTATGCATCACAGGTTGCACGGTTTGACTAAAAATCTATGATGTGACACCATAGGGAGGGTTAGGATAACACAACCCAAATTTGATTCTATGCAACAATTCATACTAGATTATTTTGCTCTTTCACGTTAATTCTTTTCAATATTTTATTAACTAACTATTAAAATAAATCTTTTTTTTTAATATATTAACTTCAAATTTAAATTTTAAATATTAAACCAAATTCAAATCCTAAACCCTCTAAAAAACAAACCAGCCCTTATACTTACGCTAAGTGTTATATTGACCGAATTCATCAATTTCATATCAACATCACATCACTATCAGCATATCACTAAACCTATCTCAACAAACATAAGTAATTTTCACCACCATACCAAACATATAAAAATACATCACTTTGTACAAATATACCCACAATATAGTTCACAAACACACACACACACAAAAAAAAAAAAAAAAAAAAAAAAAAAAAAATGTTAAACCGTTTAGTGGTACAGACCACAAAACCACTACAAAAACCTGAGGATTGCGCGCGTGTAGGAATGGATGTTATGGGGATGGCGCGTGAATGGTGAAGGTGGTGGTGATAGACCACTTTCTATAACACTTACATAGTGTTTGGTACATCGTAATAAGAGTAGGAATGAAAAAGAACATTACGACGGAATGAGAATATTATGTTTGTTTTTAATTACGGAATGCAATGACTCATTACATGTAATCACTCATTACATCAAAAACCATCATTTTCATTCTATAGAGGCTCCCTTCTTTTTTTTCATTACGTCCGTAATGTAATCAAAATTACATAAAAGCCCACCATTAATTGACCATATTAAATACACTTCTTATTAACTATGACCATTTTTGTCTTTTTCTTATTGATTGCATTCCGTCCTATCATACAAACCAAACATTATTAATAAGGGTAATGAATTATTACATTACATCATTTATTCCATTACGCCGCTTATTTCATTCATTTAACATTTCATTACGTCCTACCATCATACAAACCAAACATTATTAATAAGGGTAATGAATTATTACATTACATCATTTATTCCATTACGTCGCTTATTTCATTCATTTAACATTTCATTACGTCCTACCAAACGAACCCTTAGGCTTACGCTTTTGACTCTGCTAAATACCTTAACCACGAACGCTTTCATGTTTTGTCAACAATTGTCAAATTTAGTTTCATTATGGATACCAAAACTATTCTTACCATTTGCATTTTTGGTTTTTACCCATTTATAATTCATGTCATATTTTTCCAACTTGTCATCCACGTCAATTGGTAGGTACCATACTTTAACTAACATTTCTCTAACTATTGAACCCTAAAATTACGACATTTACGCTACAATGTTATAATAACGTAATTACACTGTTAATTGGGCTACTTAACTTAGAGCATTTTCAATGAAAGGTCAATAAAGACTTGAAAATGACTTTAAAAAGGTTACTGCATTAGCGGAAAAAGTTGAAAAAAAAAAGTTATTGGAGAAATAGGTTAAGGAAATTAAGTGATTAAAATTTAATGTTGTGTGAGGAAGTAAAGTTTAATAATTGGTTGAGATTTGAGAATGAGTTATTTGCATTGGAGTTAATGGGTTGATAACATGTTGAAATTTTTAATAATTAATGGCTTGATGCATTTTAGATGTTCTTATTGTAATTTATGCATCCAAGAAAATGTCTACATGGGTTGTTCAAAGTCACTCAAATTCGTTCAATAACTCGTTCTTTGCATTTGCATATTGTAGGTGGTACATGATAACGGGGTGACAGATAACAAAGATAATGACATTTGTGGAAGAAAGCTTATTTAGGGATACGGTTACTAAATGGTTGATTTGAGGAAAAATTGAGGAGAAGTGTTACTTAAACTTGTACCTACCAAAATGATGTGGATACGAAGTTGGAAAAAATGATGACATGGACAGTAAATGGTAAATATTGCTATGGTGTTCATACAAGAATAAAATTTGAAATACTATTTTATAACGTAAACCTAAAAATAAATTTTTGGTTTATAATTTTTTTCATCTATCATAATTCTTAGACTATGCATAACGAGTTAAGTTTCACCTTCATTCGTGGTTTGCCTAGTCAACAAAAGATTACACGTCGTCACTATTGCACCCAAATGCCTTCATGCGCGGTCACTCAAATTTGTAGATGATTTGTGCATTTTTTTACCGAATCAAATTTTAGTTATTTTGTTTTTCTGAAAGTGTTTTGTGGTATTTTTGTGTTTAAGTAAGCTATGTTTGTGTCATTGGTTTGATTGTCACAACTAGGATTATTTGGCGGTTGATTCGAAGAATAAAGTAAATACTGAAAAGAAGATGATGAATACAGTTATTACGTTGTCTTGTCTTATAAAATAGAACTGACAATCAATCATTTAGTTGTAAAATGATCGTGTTAAATGAGTTTAAAGCTTTATAAGTTTGTTTGAACCGGGAGTACAAAAACACAAGTGGTTACCAAAATAAGAGATAAATCTATGGAGAATTTTTCATTTTGAGTAAATTGCATAAATCGTCCCTAAAGTTCGGCCGAATTGCATGTTTTGTCTCAAACGTTACAAAAGTGCAAGGATCGTCCATGTGACGATACTTCCACCAAAGGTTTCCTCACAGGGACGATCCTTGCACTTTCGTAACGTTTTGGACGGAACATGCAATTTGGCCAAACTTTAGAAACGATTTAAGCAATTTACTCTTACATTTTTTGAAATTTTCTTTTTACTTATTTTCCTACCCATAAAATAACATGTGAAATTCCTTTTTTTTATCTTTCATCTTCTCATCAAATCACTTTTAGATATGCATCAATAATATGAATTAGAGGATATGTAATAAAAGTGTAATAGGATGTGAAACTTTGTATTTATGGTAAATTTTAATTAAAAAAAATGTCACATTCACATAATTTTTTCAAAAGAAAAAATTATATATACATGTCTTAAGTAAAAAATGCGTATTGAAAAAAAGAAATGGGAAAATATAATATAATCTTTCTTAAACATTACTCCCTCAGTCCCATGTCGCTTGTTCCCAATTTTTTTTTTTTTTATTTTTTTTTTTTTGTTTGTGAATTATGATATATGTAATAAACAAGAATTACAACCTACACTTTGTTGCGGAGTGTAGAGCAAATGAGCTTGCCACATAACACATATGATAACGCTTATGCATTATAGCATATACATAAAGCAAACTCTCTATTGATATCCTAGAATGCATCAATAAATTGCAAAACAAACAAATCTACCAATCAAATACAATGACATTTTGGTCCTTCAAAACATGTAGTGCGAAAAAGAAGCACACACACATTAAATTTAACATATCGGTTTAAAGAACATAAAGTCACAAAATTCCCTACATCTTTTTCCGGGAACAAATAATTATACACCAAACTTATTCTGAACAAATCTAAAGAGCCATAATTTGAAATATTCACTTCCAATTCCTCCCATGCTTTCTTCCTTTTAAGTAGAGTTCAACAGCAAACACAAATACCCATAAAAATATATAGATGTTGTCCCAAGTACCTACCCGAAGCATCCATATAGGCGCCAGATAACGGGGTGAATGGTCGCTTAGGATTTACGCCTATTATACATCTCATTGACCTCTGAAACCAAGTATTCAACCACGTAGTTATCAAAATCTTCGTATCTTAAACAGTTGCAACCGTCAACAACTATAACTTTAAACTTTTCTTTGTTAAAGGACACATAGGCTCCAAAGAACGGGGAGAATGTGCGCCTAGGATTTACACCTATTATACGTCCCATCGACCTATGTAACCAAGTATTCAACCATGCGGATATCAAAAATCCTCATCTCTTAAACAATTGTCACTATCAATAACTATAACTTTGAACATCTCTTTGTTAAATCTGGATCAAATTTGACTCTGATAAAGAACACGGATCTCTCATCCACAAATTCTCACTTCCTATATAGATGATAATGATAATGCTGACAATAGTGAACATACTAACTGTGATCAGGCATAAATATCTTGCTAAAAAAG
This sequence comes from Artemisia argyi, assembly GCA_030686995.1. NCBI lineage: Eukaryota > Viridiplantae > Streptophyta > Magnoliopsida > Asterales > Asteraceae > Artemisia > Artemisia argyi. The sequence continues at coordinate 11,412,395 of CM060690.1, forward strand.
AAACCATGTCTCAGATTAAAATAAAAGACACGACAATGATGATCGTAATACTTAACGTATTTTAGTTTTGAAAACAAATAGAGTATTTTTTATATGGCAATTCAGATGAAGACTATGTAAAAGGCAATGTATCCAACAAAATGGACAAAAGAGAATTTGCATAAATTTTTTCGCAACATCCTCTTATATTACCCATCTTTTCAGAGCAAATTCAAATTTTTCAACAACATTGGCTAATCTTAATCCGAACAACTATAAAAGAATAATCGTTGCCCTTTTATTGCCACTATCCAAATCCATTTAACACCGGTGTAATCATTTTTACCTCTTTTAGCTTGTTGCGAAACCCGTTTCCTTTTTATGAAGATAACCTCGTTCTCAGCAAACCACAATCAACATGGTCTTTGACAGCACCAACAGCAAACCACTGTCGCATATCAACACCCCATATTTCAAAAACCTTTGAGACGGTGGAATTCCCTCACTTATTGTAAAAAACAAAAAACTAATAAAATCTCAGTTTAAACACCAATCATTTACCACGTCTAATACATACCATAAACAATAGAACACAATTTACCAATCCAATAAGCCTAACACAAATGATGCAATAAAAATACATAAACATGACGAAACATTTAAACATTCCTGAAACAATAGTGAGGCAAGTTATTAGCTGCGAACCTTCTTTAATCTGACTGATAATAGTATCGCAAATACTCATTCATCTTGTCGGTTAATGAGTATTTTTAAACCATGTGGCATTGTCGCTATATAGTTGGCCGTACCCAAATATTAGTCTTGCCAAATTTGCAGGTTTTTAATAAGTTTGATCACCGTTAACTATCGTTGATCGATTTGCACAAATCGAAAATGTTGGTGGTCGATTAACGCCTAGGCGGTGATTAATCGACCTTGTAGATCTTTTTAGCAACACTGAATTGGAAATTGATAAGTTTATTTTAATTCATAAAATTTATTCAAAATTTAACAACTAAAGTTTTATTAACTACCATTTTTTTTTAGTTTTTTTCAAAATCAACATTGATTTTTTTATATATATTTATTTTGTTAAATGAAATTTAAATGTTTGCCAAAATTGAAGCCAATTTCGACTTTTATTAACAAATACAAAATGTTTAATTTTGACATGTGAAAAAATAATACACCTCTTTTTATTCTATATGCAAAAGACAAATAACTTTTCCTTAAAACTTAAAAACAAGTAATGAGTTACACTTAAAGTAACTTTTTAAATTTAAAATTCTTTTTCACATACCCTAAATTAAAAATGGTAAAAACATTTATCACTAATTTAATATTATAGTTTAAATATTGTTTCATTTTTAAACTTTTATATTATTCATTTTTAACATATATATATATATATATATATATATATATATATATATATATATATCAATTGAATCCGCAATCATCACACAAAAATCATAAGTTTTCAAGTATAATTAGTTGCTGCTATACATAATCACTTTACACAAGTATTCGTCTAGTTGATTCAATCTATGTGTAAACCCCCAAATTTAAGTTTGTCGCAGCGGAAAAGTAATTTGGGTGTTACGGTGAGGATCGAAGTTTTAACCACATAAAATGGTTTAAAAGAAACGTTTTGAAAGTTATTTGTCATTCAAATAATAATTTTGATAAAAGATGAACCATTTGATTTAAAATCTTATGAAAAGATATAAAGGCTTGTAAAAATGACAAATTTGATTTTTACACCATTTTAATTTATCAGAGTAATAAATGCCCACTCCGTGTCTTGTCCTGCTCCGTTAAATTACCTGAGATACACATGCTTAAAAGTGTCAACACAAAGGTTGGTGAGTTCATAGAGTTTTAGAAAAACCCTTTATTTTGTTAGATTTCAGGAATATTTGGTATTGATAAAATACAAACAGTAATGAAACAAGTATCAGGTATATTCACAAATAAATCATATAAGTATTCAATCACATTCAAATAAAGAATCAATAACCCTAACATGAGCTGGAAACTCGTGATACTAAATCAATCAGATATACAATTCACATATGGTCAAACCTATACAGCTGTATCTAAATATATGTTGAAAACATACATTTTTCCTTTATAGATATTGCACCAAGCCTCATGACACACAAGCTTAACCAGAAGGGGGTGTTCTATCAAATCAATGACAGATTTTGCCCTCTATTAATAGGTGATTTGCCAATTCCTATTTGTCTACGAATATAGTGTATCACGACTAATACGACTAACCAATTGCAATTGGCATTCCGTCAAGTATTAGTGGGACAGGGGTTCAATCCTTAACAGGTTTTGAAGCTGTTCACTATATTCGCACCCACTTTACATGTGGTTAATGGGTCATGATTGAGGGATTATATGGCGATAAGCTAACTTAGGCAATATCAAAGAATAATGGGATCATTTAGCATAACATCATGTAATCAAGTATCGTATCACAGTAATCAATTTGAAAACAGTATCGTTTGAGTATTAGAAATTTAGTTTAAATATTTCGCCAGTAACACATGTATATCACATACTACAATAATCGAATTGAAAACATTTTCATATGAGTATCAGTATTTCAGTCAAGTAATTCATCAGCAAAATATATATATATATATATATATATATATATATATATATATATATATATATATATATATATATAATATATCACACACCACAATAATTGAATGGAAAACATTATCATATGAGTATCAGTATTTCAGTCAAGTAATTCATCAATAAATTATATATATCACATATCACAATAATTGAATGGAAAACAATATCATACGAGTATCAGTATTTCAATTAAGTATTTTGTCATGTATTGTATATATCACATTTTAAATCACAAATTATATTATTTTAATATCAATTAGGAAAGTGATTTGAATCATGTATTTTATTTCATATACTTATCAAGTTATCAATGTATATGTAAGCATGTATCTCCCCCAATGATTTAAAAACAATTATTGGAAATGGGGCTATGACTCACCTGTGTTGATTTGGAAATGATGAAAAGTAAAGTAGAACGAGATTTATGGAAACGATTATGGAAACGTCTTTGATACGGAACCTGATAAATAAATTTATCAGAGAATATAACCAAATACTATTTGGTAAATACGAACGAATAACGAATAATTATTATTCGTTATGACGAATAGATGATGTGCAGTGAAATTATTATGCCATGCATGATATGATAAAATACTTTATTTAAAATATCCATCGTAGTTTTACCTTTTTAATCGTGAGTAATAATATTAACTTTTTAGATATCGTTATATATATTATTAACGTAAAAATAATTAATATATATATAAAACGTAACAAAATGCATATGACGTGATGGTTGCCGTAAAATAGAAAATAAAATGAAAATGTCAAATAGATTATGTGTAGTCCTTGTCCTTTTTCAAATATTATACTTTTTATACTAGCGGCGATAGCGTCACACCGTTAGTCCTTTTCGTATATAATTTACATTTATTGTCCACTACTTGTCCAAAATTACAATCTAAGCTTGTAACATCATATATTATCAATTTTTATCCTAACTTTCTGTTTCTACAGTTTTAGTCCTTTCTTTCCAATATTTTCACTTTTAGTCCCTATAGGTGTTGTCGCGTTACATTTTTAGTCCGAATTTGCAAAAATGATTATAAAAATTTTTTAAAAATTTCCGTCGCTTATTTTATTTATTCCAAGCTTATTTCAACAGCTTATTTTGTTAAAAGCTTAATTTTTATAGCATATGGGCCTTAACGAAATAGAACAAAAGCCCATTTAAAAATTTAGAGGCGAGGGCATGAAAATTATTTTGGGCTTGAACTTGGGCTTCTTTTGTGATTCCAAAAATATATTTTATGGGCCCAATGGGCTGTCTAAACGTAAAATCTTATTGGGCTTTAAATAAGCCCAATCGACACATATATAGTTTTTATATGAATTTTTGGTTTGAAAAACTTGTTATTGCCGATTCAATATGGGTCGATTGTGGTGTCAAAACATGATTATTTTTACAAGTCGTGTATACGAATTTAATAGTTTTCTAGGTGGTCTATTAGATCGAGTAAAAATATTGGGTGCTTGTTACATGAAATAAAAAGTTATACGATGCGTTTGTATGGTGTTTGAATCGTTTATATATTTTGAAAAATATGAAATATTTACCAAGTGTTGTGACAAGTTTTCATACGATGGATATGGTTCAAAAATGATTTATTTGATGCATGTAACGTGGGAATAAACGTGACGTGTGTGTGCTACGTGACTCCTAGGCCTTCCAAGATAGAGGCTAGTCACTTTTTGTGTACTAAAAATATATACGTACGTGAAATATATATATGATACTATATACGATCGAAACAAAATAGATATGATGCACGACCATAATTTAACGTGTGAAATGGAATGGAAACATGTAGAAAAGACTTACAAACACCTTAGAGGTGATAGAGAGGTCGAGTGTGATAGAATGGAACACAAGGATTTCACGTTTCAAAATATAACCCAAACGTTATACTTATTAATCAAACCCGATTTCCTTTTCTTGAGTCCCAAATAATATACAATCGATTCTGTTAATACAAATATCGCCTAAAACGTTATTTATATTTTACGATCTTTGCTAAGTTTTGTTAATGACAAAGTATGAAGTTGAGCTATAAGTAAATCATCACTTTTAGTGTTTAAGTCTTGTTTAACTAAGGTTAACATTTCCTTTTAAACAAAACATTGTTTTTATTTCTTAAATTCAAATGAGTCTTGTCACATCACATTCATTTCTTAATATAGTAAGGTCACATCACATTTAGGGCAAACTTTGTCATTATACATTTATGGTAAGAAGTGTGTTTGACTTACTAAGTGGTAGCTTGCAAGTTTAGTGTTTGACTTGATATTATGAGATGTGACATTGTTTGGTTTGCAAGAGTAATGAGATGTGACTTTGTTTGGTTTGCAAGATTTATTGCAAAAACCAACTGCAGCCCTGGCGGTACCCCTGGGGGTACACGGGCGGAACCCTTTTGAGGGGTCCGCCTGATCCGCCAGACCTGCAGAATTGTTTGCTATAAATACCAAATCATTTGTTAATTTTTGGTAACCCTTTTAGGGCATATTTTCACATACTCTTTCAACTAAGTCAGTAACCTTTTGATTTGTGTGATTCTCTTATGTAGCAAGGGACTTCACAAGATCATTCAAGAAGTTACAAGCTTCAACTCTAAAGTTGCAAGTCTTAGTAGCTTGGTCATGTATAAGCTTTGGTAGTTTATACTTCATGTGTGTCATGTATATAGATGTAAGTGGTTAGTATTTTAGGTCTCAAAATACGTAGTGTGTTGGGAGTTGTTGTACCCTTGTAAAAGAACTAATGGGAGTGGTTGTACCCTTGGTAAAGAACTCGACATCTAGCTTAGTGTCGGTAAAAGTATAAGCGACGATGGGAGTGGTTGTACCCGTGTAAAAGAACTCGACATCTAGCTTAGTGTCGGTAAAAGTGTAAGCGACGTTGTAAAGGTTTTCTCCGCCGGTGAAAGGAGCTTGTTGATTAGTGCTTATAACTCTCGAGTTGGAAACTCGGGGCGTGGATGTAGGGCAAGGAAAAAGAGTCCTTGTAGCCGAACCACGATAAACAATCGTGTTGTGGTTTGATCGTTTCTTTCTTTATCTTTGCTTATTACATGTTGTTCTTTAGTTAGAATTGTTAGTTACATATAAAGCTTTTCAAAGAACTAAACAAGTAAAGATGTGTTTGTATCTTCAAACAAAAGTAAAAGCTTTCCAAATAACTAAACAAGCAAAGTTAAGATTATCACAAGCAAAGCTTTTCAATGTATGAAACTAGTAAAGTTAAAATTGATATTTACATAAAAAGCTTTTCAAAGAATCAAATATATAACGTTGTGTTTATATCTTTAAGCAAACGTAAAAGATATTCAAGTTAAAAAGAATCTAAAAAGCCGTAAACTATTCAACCCCCCCCCCCCTTCTAGTTTTCCACAATTGGCATCAAGAGCTACATTACTCAAGATTTTAAAATAGAATGTATTTTAAAACTTGGATCGATCCATGGATTTTGAAAATCTCAAAGAAGGGCAACCTATTCAAAACCAACCGCTATTTGAAAAATAAAACTTACTTGAATGGAAAAGTAATTTTGAAAACTATGTGAAATCAATTGATCAAGATCTTTGGCATATTATTTCTTTTGGTAATTTCAAACCAAAGAAAATAAGTTTTTGAAAACCAAGATAACTATCTTAAACTTGATAAAAATACTAAAGCCAAAACAATGCTTTACAAAGCTTTAGTACCAAACATGAAAGAATGTATTTTTGTCAAAAGGCTAATGATGTTTGGAAAAATATGGTAGACTTTCATTAAGGAATATGTCAAGTCAAAGATGATCAATTTGATCTTACATATGAATTAGAAGTTTTAGAAAAACTAATTGATAGACACTTAGTAGAAGTTAATACATGTGCTACTAGTTTAAATGTTTTAAATGAAGTTACAAGTGAAGATGAGTACGTGTGTTTTGATGAACCTGCTTGCGTATCTTGGAATGATATGGATGTTGACGAAGACAATGATCCGGTAGTTGATTGTCAATTTATTGAAACAACAAGCAAGGTGTTAGTAAAGGTGATTATTCGTGTCAAGCTCGTAGTAGACTTGCTTGTGATTCATGAAATAACATGGATGAAGATGTAGTCAATCATTCGGTTTGCAATTCTAAACTTGATAAAACACCAAGCAAGGTACACTTTAAAACCAAACACTTTTGCTTTGATTAATTCATCATAGAGTTTTTTAAACTAGAAAATGAGTCTAAACGTTTATGCAACATGGATCTAAAAACTATCTTCAAGAATGAGTCTTCAAAATCTCTTAAGAATATCTTTGAAAAGGAAATCCTATTAGAAGATAGAATGTCTAGAATTGAGAGAAATGTTGAAATTGATCTAGAATGTAAATTATGACTAGATTACAAACATGAGATTAAAATGCAAAATGAGAAAGGAAAAATTATTAGTTAAATTTGATGAAAGCTCAAAATCTCTTGAAAGATTGTTGAGGAAAAAATGATTATCTAACCTTCTTGGATACATGAGTTATTGAGTTTCAAAGCGTGTCGTCAAACCAAGATTTTACGCGTAATGCTTATCCGCTTGATAGCATCTCTATGCAATTTAAAAGGTACGCATTACTTCAACTTGACTTTGATTGTTTCTTGCTTCTAGCATTATGTGTTCGAATATGTGTTATTTGTAATACTCTAGAGTGTCTACCTGCTAGGTGTAAATAGCTAAGATTAGATTCTATGCAACAAGGAATTTAGTCTTTAGTACTAGTAGGAGATATAAGGTGTTTTGGTTCTTTAACCATCAAGAGATAAACACGGAAAACTCTTGAGTAAGTCTCACTCAACTCTTGCTTACAAGTGAGATAACTAAGAATTTTCTAAATGTTAAAATGTCTAACACTTTTGTGGTGCTTGCAAAACAAACCTTCGTTAAACAATTTTCTCAAACACCATACTTTGAGTCTTTAACTGTGTTTTTTTTCAATCACTCCTTTATGATAATCTCACATAAACACACAAGGTGAAATAAATCACATTAGCATACATTAGGATGTGTGAAAGAAATTGAGTTTTCAACATCTAGGATTTACATATCAAATGTGACACATAGTCTCATGATATTGTACCTCTTGGACTTTTTCGTAATAAATAGAGTTCATAGTGTCTTAAGTAAGAAAACCCAAAGAGTCGAGGAGTCGTTGAATATAACATTTAACGGGTGATCTCCTCTTTCTATGATATCATCTTTGGTAGATGATAACTTAGTTGAAAGTCCAATGATGGCAAGACAAGCATGGAGTAAAAGTACAAAACAACATCTTCTCACCTTGAGTCAAACATTGAATCAAGTAAAATTGACATAAGTTATAAAACTTGATTTATAGGTCACAGTTGTGTCTAAACAAATTCAACAAAAACAATTTTTGGAATTCGGAATAAAACAACTAGTGAAACAAAATTGATATTTCAAAGTAATCAAGTGAGTATAGTGTCAATATTTGAAATACTTTTTGAAAATAAAAGCAAGCCACAAAAGCAAGGGTTTTTAACTTAAAGACATTCCTAGTTTCTCTCTTGTTCTTAATAGTTAAGTTTTTGATGACTTATCAAGAATGAGATTAGTAAATCCGTAGATAAAACTAAACATAGAGAAATGTTTGGAAGACTACTTGTTCTCATAACATTTAGATTCAACATTATATTTAGCTTTTGTCTATGTGCTCGTGTTAAAGAAGATCCTAAAACAACTCTTTAGTTGAGCCTATTGGGATACATCATAAGGTACTACACAACTAGGATTATGGTATCCCAAAAGAACGGGAATAGAAACCATAGTGTATGCCAAATGGAATTATGTCGGTAATAAGTTGATAAGAAAAGCACAAGTGGTACTTGCACTTTTATACTTACTTACCCAATGATTCTCCAAAATGCGTAAGATTCTCAAATTAGTTTCGGATGGAGAAGCACATCAACAAGCTACGCTTGAACTAGCAAATTCGTGTCAACAACGGAATTCATCTCATCAACATTGTTATCCCTTCAACAAAGGAAACATCGACTTCAGCGACAATTCAATCCATTATGTTCTTAATTGACATATTGTGATCCATCATCATCGCCTTGGTAAGATTGTTCATTGAGGAACGTCTTAACTAAGAAAGTCTTCTACGTTAACTATTTCATCAACGCGTTAACAAAATCACTTGAATGTGAAATATTCATAATTCCTATGCTTAGTCAAAGACTCATAAGACCTAAAACCTTAAGTTTTGAACGTTAGGATAAAACCATAAAAATCAAGACAATTTCTTTTTAAGTTTCTCCTTGCAGAACCCACGGCACCTTCAGACCATACGGGCGGAACCCATTTTTTGGTTCCGCCTGGTCCGCCAAAACCTCAGAGTGTTTTATTTGTAATTTCAAAACCAAACACTCTCTTAAATCTTAACAAAAACTTTCAAACAGCCATCACCCTCTCAAAAACACATATCCTCACGAATTTTAGGGCTTCTAATCCAATCTCTTTAAATCCAACTAACTTTGTAAGTATTCTAATAACAATTGCATCTTTGATTCAATTATAACTTTCTTGCTTACAATCATTAACTAGAATCTTAGGGTTTTTGCATAAAACTTCATGATTTATGAAAAACTTGGTGGCTAGTCAATTATGTATTTCATTAATTAAGAATTGTATCCTTTTATTGTTACTTTGATTTGCCAAACACACCAAGTGCATTATCTTTCAAAATTGCATCCAAAATTAGAACATGATTCATCTCCACATTGTTAAAACAAATGAAAAACATCATTTAAACATCACTTGCATACTATCTCTTGAATGCTAAAGGGGATACATAACTAATATGTATCTTCGGGAACATTCAATCGAAGACACATTCAATTAGGAGAGTGTTGGTTATCTTTTGTTTTTACAACAAAATTTGCATAACAAAACAATTTGGGAATCAAAATGAGTCAAGATAATCAAGTCTTCACATTGTTTTGCATATAGGAACATATTAGATCATCCACATTGTTAAAAGTCATTAACATACAATTTTATGTTTTCTAGGAATCAACATGCCTCCCGCAAACAAATCCGATCACAAAGAAACCCTTAAGTACATGCCCAAACACCATATGACCAAAGGTCTCAACCCGGTTCAAGTAGAAACCTTTAAACCATTAGAAAAATGCTATATGCACGAAGGTAGAACCAATGATCCATCCTTTCTAGAAGGAACATCTATTCGCCAAAACTTTGCCGCAATTAACTTTGATTGTCTCCTTGATATAGATGAGCCAATTTGTCCTAGGTTCATCTTGGAATTTTATGCAACCATAAACCTTTCCACATGTGCTGGTGGTAGGATATCATTAAACTTCACAACCAATCAAATACCACATGACATAGATTTAAAAGACTTAGCTATAATTCTTAGTGTACCAAATGAGGGAACTTGCCTCTACACGGATAAGTGGCCCATTTCAAGTCTTGATTCTATTGATCGTTTTTATCCATACAATACACCTCTTGCTAGTAAGGAAACTATTAAGGAACACCTCTTTGTTAGAACCTCTACCACTAGGGTGAATCGTTCGGGGAATATTGTAGATAAGGATCCTTTTGGTATGGAGCTCAATGAGCTTAAACCGCAATTTAAGAAGTGGGAAGAAATTCTTAGAGCTAACGTCATAAGTACCATAGTGATGAGGCGAAAAATGATCCGTTTTTAGGGGGTCATTTAAGCCTGAATTCGAATTTATTTGATCAAATATTGCCCTAAATCGTTCCTTTTGTGATTTTAGGTACTTTGGGAGAGAAATCTGGAAAAGGAAGCAATTCGGACGTTTTTGGAGCATAAAAGTGAAGAAAACGCCAAAGTCTTAATTTTCCATGCTGGGAACAGTAGGTGACGGCGTCAAGAGCAACACCTTGACGGCGTCAAGAGCAAATTTTATGAATTTTCATGACTACCCAGAACAGATTTGACAGCGTCACGTAGGAAGGGCGTCAAGAGTAAAAGAGTCATGACGGCCTGGAAGTATATAAGTCTTGACGGCGTCAGAAGTAGATCTAGGCAGTCCGAGGATTGTTTTGGCGGCGAGGTAACGGCGTCACAAGATTACTCTTGACGCCGTCAAACCTATTTTTCTATATATAGTTTTCTAATTTGTCACATTTAAGGAGAGAAGTTTTGGGGAGAAACCCTAAGTACGATTTTGGTGTAACTTTATAGGTTTTTCAAGGGTTCCAACCCCTTGATACCTTGCATGATTAATCAAGATAAGTGTTCTTCTAATTCAATCAATATGTCTATGTGTTGGTTGTCTATATCATGTTCTTGTCTTAATTCTATCATACTAGGCTAGATTTCTTTTGTGTTTGCTTAGATCTAATGAAACCTAGATGTTGATTATGTGTTGATTACTTGTTTATTCTTGTCTTGGATGAATGATTCATATGTTAGGCTTAAGAAAACTGGCAGATCTCCAATTGGTAACATGCTTGAACGTCTTAAGAAACATGAACCAACGCGCACTAGGTCTTTATTGGTTGTATTTAATGCATGAGCCACTGTTTACAATCCCTATAGTTGTGTTGGGCATGGTGTAGGAGGAGATAAGAGCTCATAGAATTGGGGAGTTATGTGTGCCACCCCATGAATGATATTAAGGAATACGATCCGTCATCCATGCAATTATAACAAGTAATTAATGTGTAAAAGATATCTAGGGAGTAATGAAATCTAAGTAAACACATTTTCTCCAATTACTGCTCACAACCTTAGTATAAATTAGTTTATTTTCAATTTTAGTATTTTATTTTGATTGCATCTTAGTATTGGGTTAGTTGAATAGCAACTAATTCCGCCCACTCTTCCAAAACCCGAGATTTTTACTTGCTTTCTAAAAAATATAAAAATACAAAAATAATCATCCCTCACCTTTAGAACTAGTATTTAGGCTTTCTAATTCTAGCGACACTATTCCTAAGCTGAACGATCAATCCCCCGGTACTTGTCACTATACTATACTACAACGATCAGGTACACTGCCTGGTGGGGGTTGTAAGCTTCTCGAGATCCCTCGAGAGGTAAAGCCTGTTGCGATTCCCACGCATCAAGTTTTTGGCGCCGCAGCCCGGGGAATAGTTATTGTCTAGGTTAGAATTTATTTTTATTAGGTCTACTTGCTAGATTCCTTTCTAGTAAGATTTTATTTTATTTTTTTAATTTTTAGATTTTCTTTAGTCTATCTTATTTCTTCGTGCCTTTGTTCGTAACTCTTTACCATCCGACATCATGGAAGGTGGTAACATCTTTGAACCCGTCATCCCACCACAACAAAACCCACCATTAGAACCCCTTAGGCCCCGAACCTTAGGAGAGTATTCCCAACCTAGCCACCAAGGCTACCGAAACACCATTGAGCTCACCGGAGCCAATGTGACCCCCTTGCGATCCGACACCATCCGGTTGGTGCAAAGCGGATGTGCATTTCATGGACTTCATTCCGAAGATCCAAACCAACATCTTAAGGACTTTCTCAAAATCGTAGATTCTATAGACCTAGGTGTTGAAACTAGAGAGACAACCCGATTACGCCTATTCGAATTCTCTTTATGGGATCAAGCTAGTCAATGGCTTGAGCGTTTACCCGCGGGATCCATCACCACATGGGATGATCTCACCACTCATTTCCTTGCTCAATTCTTCCCACCGGGGAGAACTACTAAGCTTAGAAATGACATCTTGATGTTCCAACAACGTCAAAATGAATCTCTTTATGAAGCATGGACTCGTTTCAAGGACTTACTCCAAAAAGTCCCTCATCATGGCATAGATCTTTGGCTCCAAGTCCAAATTTTTTATGACCATATCGACATCTCCACGAGGCGAGCCATTGACCAATCGGCCGGTGGTAAGCTACGTGATCTTAGTGCGGAACAATCATGGGAACTCATAGAAGATCATGCTCTCTATGACAACGAAAGTTGGAATGATTCCCGTGATTTGAACAAAACGGTCAAGGCAATATCTTTGCCTCCGAACAATTCTAGCACTCCCGACCGTAGGATCATGGAACTTGAGGACCAAGTCAAGTTTCTCATGAAATCTTACGAAGCTCCTAAGCCTTCAAGCCAAGTGAACAAAATCACTTCTTCATGCGAATTATGTAGTGGTCCCCATGACACTCGTGATTGTATGGAACTCTCCGGAACAGCTTTTGCGGAGTACGCATCCACGCGTACCGACGAAGCGGGAGATAAGTGGTACACTTTCAAGCCTGAGCCAAACACTTACGGTGATTCATACAACCCCTCTTGGAAAAATCACCCAAACCTTAGGTGGAAACAAAATCAACCCAATTCTTCTAATCCGCCAAATCGTTACCAACCAAACGGTCCACCATCCAACCGTACTTTCAACAACAATCCTTCTAACAACTATGATAGTACCAACAATCTTGAAGGATTGATGTCAAAGTTCATGGCATCTCAAGAAGCCCGCATAGCTAGGTTTGAAACCGAATTCAACCAACAACAAACGGAGATGACCAATAAGATTGACAATTTGTTGAAGGCCCTTAACAACCAAGCGTTAATCACACCTAGGAAGGACACTAGGGACACCAATAGTGGAACCCAAATTAAGGATCCCTCATCATCCAAACATGTCCACTTTGTCAATGTTGTCACCATTAAACCAATAGATAAGGAGATAGAGATGAGTGACCAGGATGAAGTTAGAATAGAAGCCGAGGTTAAGGTTAACAAGGAAGAGGAGTTAGAGGAGGTAGAGCCTATAGAAAAATACTTTGATAAGTTGCCCACCGAGGAAGAACGGGAGTACCATAAGGATCTATTTGATAGTACCGAGAGACCATATATCTTCGGCACACCCCTTATCAAAATGGGAGACCCCTCTAACATTAACATCCCATGCAATATCGGGCACATGCATATATGGAAAGCTTACATCGACCTTAGATCCCCAGTGAACATCATGACTAGGACTTATTACAATTGGGTGATGAAGAAGCAACTTAATTTTAGGATGATGCCCGGTAAGAATCTGATAAGTAATTTTGCAGGAAGAGTGAAGGGATTACATGTGATTATAGGGAATCTCACCTATGAAATCAATTTTATGATAGTGGAAGACATTCGTCCGGTGATAGATGCTTGCCTAAGCCAAATAGTATTCGGAAAACCATTTGTTGAAGCCACTATGATGAGTTATGATTCGACTTTAGGGATAGTTAGATTTAAGGAAGAGAACGATGAGGTTGCCTATCAAATGCCCTACAAGATTGAACAATACCGCCTTCTCTCTAATTTCGAAAAAGAACACAAGCAAGCGGCTTATTATAGGAATGAGGAGGATAGACGTAGAGGAGTAGAATATGTAAAGAATAGGATGCTTGGTTTCTATAAAAAATGCTTACAACTAGGTCCGGAATACAAAACTGGTCTAGAAGACGACCTAGAGAATGGAACCAATGATGAAGTCACGTAGTAACCCATGACCTTGAGTCTAGCTACAAGACTCGTAAATAAAAAAAAGCGCTTCTTGGGAGGCAACCCATGTTTTGTGTGATTTTATTTGTTTGATTGTTATTTGCTTCCGTATGCATGCTTTAATTTTTATTGTTGGTAGATCATGTTTCTAAACTAAAATAGTGGAAATACTTTACTTTGTTGTTTTGGTCTAGTCTTAACTCCAACTAGAAGTATTTTTGCAAAAGATAAGTGTAAGGGGAAACCCCAAATATGTTTTTTAAGAAACAAACTGATCATGATTCTCCACAATATTAAATGAGCATGTATATTCGTATTTGTTAGAGTCAAATGCTTGTATTGAGTCATAATGAAGATTTGCAGGATTTTCAAGGAAGACCAAGTTTTTCCAGAAATTTTCCGGAAACTTAACATAAGAATTTATGCAGGTCCATTCTGACGGCGTCAGGGGTTTACTCTTGACGGCGTCAGGAGTTAAAATCTGGAAATTTTACCGGTTTTGTTTTTTCTAACGGAGTCTTATGGTTTTTGTGAATTATTAAGTTTTATAATCTCCAGGAGATCTGCAAACTTCATTCCACAAGCATTATATCTTATCTTGTTTTCTAGGATTTAGAAACTTATATAGGATGCCGCCGATTTTACGCGAGGTTGTCTTGTCTATTTTGTCAGGTTTTACAGGTTATGTATGGCAAGAAGATGATTTATATTCTGGAAGGGAAGCTTTGATTGTTCATTTTCTTGGAGGAAGATTTAACATGGCCATCCTATTATCCATACCGAGCGAATCAGGGGAGTATTTGATTTCATTCTTTTTACTTATTTCACTTTTACATTCTTTACTTGAACATTGGGGACAATGTTCATCTTAAGTGTAAGGGGAGGGTAAAAAGATGATACCTTACATATGCACTTTCGCTTGAGTTTGCTTTGTTTAATAGTAGATGTGTAATAAAACTATGAGAAATACTTGTTAGTGCAATTTTAGCGCCAAATTAAAATTTTTTTACAACATTTAGGAGTGAAACTTTAGCCATAGCAAGCGTCTCATGGATAGGAGATTGTATGACTAGCACATAACCGTATATTCAGAAAAATTTTCCACCCAAAAATGTGAGGTTCGCCTTTAGATTTGATAGGAAAAGCATTTACTATTAGTGCTTATGAGTGTACCGGTAGCATTTAGATTCTAGAACTTGCGTTAGTGATGCATCCCGAGACCGCTAGTGAGACTACATTCGTGTGGTAGGATTTACTACATGATAAGAGGCATTAGGATTACCCTTGTGTTAAACTCGTATCATAATTACTTGACCATTTAAGTCATATTACTTGGCTAGTTAAGTCAACTAATTTTTCCCACACTCTTAGCGTTGTACTCATTTTTAGTACACGAAACCCCTAGTACACCCCTCCGAGCCTATCTTTTCGTTTCTAACTTTAAGCATTTTACTTAAAGGAAGAATTTGTTACACCCCACTTAAATGTACAACCAAATCGCCTTAGCCTTCCGTGTATGCGCTCATTTTTAGTGCATTATTGTTATTTGTTAAACCCTAAGTTAACTTTCTAATTGATTACATGGTTGCTAAGTCGAGTCATATCCTTGTACATATTGTTTTGGGACGATTGGGACTCATGGGTAAAGTACTTATTTATAGAGTAATGGGGAAGAACATCATATATTACCCCCATATGTGCGTTAATCTTAAAAGTGCTCCAAGTGTTTTGATTTTCTTAATTCAAGTCATTAGATTAGTTGATTGTAAAGTATGTAAAAATTCAAGTGTAAGGGGAATTCTCATCCCCTATGATGTATTATTTTGGATGGTAGGGTAAGAGTGTATGAAGAAAAAAAAATAGAAAAATGGAAAAAGTGAAAAAAACATACGGACTACCATCCCGTTTCATTCTATGTTCATTTTATGTTTTTGTTATTTTTCATTTATTAGCTTAAGTCGAGTCTAGTCTTGGCTTAGCAACGCCATATTGTACATGTAATTAACCAAGATTGTTAACTCGCCACCAGTAAAACGTCCTTTATCCAACAAAACCGTGTATTTCATATCCCTACACGTAACGTTACAACCCTTTAAAAAGACCTCTTTGATAGTTTATCCTAGGTGTTTACGCCATGTGGTGGAGGTTTGATCCTTTCCCAAGCCTATGGTAATCTATTTTGCTATGACAGGTAGTGAGAGATATCTTCCGTTTTCATATTGTAATTTATACTTTATTACACCCGAGAGATGTGAGTATCTAAACACTATTTGTGAGGTGCTTGTGTATGACCTCCGTGCTTGTCTATTGGTCTTTAGTGGAATGATTATTTGTTGTAATTACTTTTATATTAGTGTTAAATGACCCCTAACTTGTATTTTGATTAGAATAAAAGCGCATTTGCTTGAGGACAAGCAAATCTCAAGTGTAAGGGTATATGATGAGGCGAAAAATGATCCATTTTTAGGGGGTCATTTAAGCCCGAATTCGAATTTATTTGATCAAATATTGCCCTAAATCGTTCCTTTTGTGATTTTAGGTACTTTGGGAGAGAAATCTGGAAAAGGAAGCAATTCAGACGTTTTTGGAGCATAAAAGTGAAGAAAACACCAAAGTCTTAATTTTCCATGCTGGGAACAGTAGGTGACGGCGTCAAGAGCAAATTTCATGAATTTCCATGACTACCCAGAACAGATTTGACGGCATCACGTAGGAAGGGCGTCAAGAGTAAAAGAGTCATGATGGCCTGGAAGTATATAAGTCTTGACGGCGTCAGAAGTAGATCTAGGCAGTCCGAGGATTGTTTTGGCGGCGAGGTGACGGCGTCACAAGATTACTCTTGACGCCGTCAAACCTATTTTTCTATATATAGTTTTCTAATTTTTCACATTTAAGGAGAGAAGTTTTGGGGAGAAACCCTAAGTACGATTTTGGTGTAACTTTACAGGTTTTTCAAGGGTTCCAACCCCTTGATACCTTGCATGATTAATCAAGATAAGTGTTCTTCTAATTCAATCAATATGTCTATGTGTTGGTTGTCTATATCATGTTCTTGTCTTAATTCTATCATGCTAGGCTAGATCTCTTTTGTGTTTGCTTAGATCTAATGAAACCTAGATGTTGATTATGTGTTGATTACTTGTTTATTCTTGTCTTGGATGAATGATTCATATGTTAGGCTTAAGAAAACTGGCAGATCTCCAATTGGTAACATGCTTGAACGTCTTAAGAAACATGAACCAACGCGCACTAGGTCTTTATTGGTTGTATTTAATGCATGAGCCACTGTTTATAATCCCTATAGTTGTGCTGGGTATGGTGTAGGAGGAGATAAGAGCTCATAGAATTGGGGAGTTATGTGTGCCACCCCATGAATGATATTAAGGAATACGATCCGTCATCCATGCAATTATAACAAGTAATTAACGTGTAAAAGATATCTAGGGAGTAATGAAATCTAAGTAAACACATTTTCTCCAATTACTGCTCACAACCTTAGTATAAATTAGTTTATTTTCATTTTTAGTATTTTATTTTGATTGCATCTTAGTATTGGGTTAGTTGAATAGCAACTAATTCCGCCCACTCTTCCAAAACCCGAGATTTTTACTTGCTTTCTAAAAAATATAAAAACACAAAAATAATCATCCATCACCTTTAGAACTAGTATTTAGGCTTTCTAATCCTAGCGGCACTGTTCCTAAGCTGAACGATCAATCCCCCGGTACTTGTCACTATACTATACTACAACGATCAGGTACACTGCCTGGTGGGGGTTGTAAGCTTCTCGAGATCCCTCGAGAGGTAAAGCCTGTTGCGATTCCCACGCATCACATAGGAAACAGAGATCACATCAACACATGTCTTTGCTATATGCTCTATAGCATTTCCATCGGTCAACCCTTCAACTTAGCCTACTACCTAGCCAAAAGAATGGCCGGCATATCCTTAGTTGGAACAACCGCTCTTCCCTATGGTATGCTTCTTACCCGCCTCTTTAGAGCAATCTCACCCATTTCTCCTAACGAAAATGGAATGCGCCTTGACTATTTTCTCGTTCCTCACATCTTCGTTCCTTTAAGTGATAAACGTGTTTTCAAAAGTAAGGGCAAACGTACTAGATCACCTACACCATCATCATCATCATCATCCGGAATGAGCGAGGATGATAAACTTCCCAACTCTAAGTTACCCCCTTTAGAATACCTTCAAGCTCTCCCCATCATTGACAATGCTTCCGAAGAATTCAAGCAAACCAAAGGAATGTTCAAGTGTTTTGGAAGGTACCTAAACAAGCTCAACAAGAAGATAGACCGGTTGTGAGAAGATTAAGGAGTGTTTGGCTCATGAATGCTTTAGAATCGTATTTGGGATTAAAACTACGTGAATTATTTGTTTATCACTTTCATGGTTTATTACGTTTGTTGGATTATGTTTGTATGAACTTTTATGCATAATGACAATGTTTAAGGTGTTTGTCATTTTTTCTATACTTATGGCAATTCTTACTAAGTATAGTGAAATCCTCGACCTCAAGGTCAAAGTCCCATGATATGTATGTTTACGTGTCTAATTTTTGCATTGCCTAACCAGAAATGCCTTATCTTTTTGATTTTAGGAGTTTTCGAAAATTTTGAAAATCGTCTCGTGGGTCAAAAATGCGGACTGCCTAATTTTTTTACCTCTGGCGGATCTGGCGGTACCCAAAATTGGGTTCCGCCAGTATATTTTCTGGGAATTCCAGAAATGGCCCAACGGACCAGGCGGTACCCTCAAATGGGTTCCGCCAGTGTATTCTGAGGGTTCCGCCAGACACCTGCAGAAAATTTTTCTATTTTTCTTAAGTCCAAAACTTGTAATATGTCAAAACCATTATCCTAAGTGAGAAACATCTTCCATTAACTCCAATAACCATATTAGAACAACTCTCACTCACTAAAGCAATTAAGAAGCCACTTCCCTCCAAAAATTCAAATTCAAACATAACCAACCCAAGGAACCCTTTTAAAGGATCCTTCAAAACCATTGAAATATTTTCAACCAAAATCACATCCCATGATCACAAAGCATTGAGTGCTTTTGTTGGTCTTTCACACCACCTTATTCTATTGGAATGACATGCATTGATTTGACATATTCATGAAAATTTTGTAAATCATTTGAAACCTCAATCTTTGAATGGTAGAACATTAAATCTAAACACCCTATTCAACATCTTCTTCATCCTATAAATTTGAAAGTTTGCAACAATTCAAATCACACCATCACCATAAAAACTTCCTCTCTCAAAACATCAAAACCACACCTTTGAAAATGACCAAATCCAACACATCATCCGAGTCATCAAAATCCCTTTAAAAAATCACTAGGATTAGTGTTAAACCTTGTTGTTTTAACAAAACTGTCAAGTCAAGCTCATCTTCTTCAAGTGATGCTTCACTTAACATTTCTTCACCTATCCAAGATTTTCTTAATCTTACTACCTCAACACAATCCCCAACACATTGTAATACCAATGTTATGACCTTTCAAGAATTGCTTAATCTTGATACTCCAACACCCTCTCCAACACATTGCTACACAAACGTGGCCACCATTCCTCCAACAACTAGACCTTCAAGTGATTCATCATCACCTTCTCAACAAGCTCAAGTATCAAAAACCTCATCACCTCAATCACCAACAATTTCACCAATGGAACTTTTCCATACACCACCAACATCACCACTACCTTATTTGGAAACTTTAGAAGACCTATCACCCAAATCATCAAATCCACCATCCTTGTCACTTTTTGACACCATTTGCTCAAATGGAAACACAACAACAACCTAGTGAGCAACTAGATAATGAACCCCATCAACCATCATTAGTAGAACGGTTGGCTTACCGTTATGCTAGACCATCCATTTTTCCAAATGATCAAGGTCATACCCACTCACAATCATTTGTGTTTCACCCAATTTACAAAGACCTTCATGGTAATACTTCCGGCGAACCGAGCTTCCGCCATTTTGTTCAAAACCAACAACCACCACCACAACAACAACCATCACCACAAGAACCTTCCCAACATCTTGAATCTCTACTTTCTTCTTATAAGAAAATAGAAGCATCCATATGGGAAAAACCTCCAAACCTTCAAAATGAGATTGACACTCATTTAAACCACCTTCATGCCTTCAAACGTATGGTTGACTCTCAAATCAACCATATCATGGTTTTACAAACAACACTTCAATCAACAAATGAAGGAAGCAAAAATGCTACTCAACCTTCCACCTTTGCTCCTTCAAGTTCAAACCATTCACCACCAATATATCAAACCACCCTTCCACCAAACTTTCCCCGCCATGATTGCAATCATTGCGAAAGAACCGCTCACATAAGTGAAGGGTGTCGAAGGGAAATTCGTGAGCTATCCGAAGAAATGAGGTTCATACTAAACCACATTTTGGATCTTCTACAATCCTCGTCTCACACACCTCAACCCTAGAATCTCCAAAATAAAACAAAATCGTTTCTTTTGGAAATTTTTTCCCATCTAAACCAACAAACCAAAACCATGTCATCCTTTCAACCTTCAAAATAAAGCCCGCTACAACCACAACCCACATTTTCATCCTTAAACAACCTTAGCCTTGTTTTTGGAAAATGTTTCTCACAAAGGAAAATGATGATTTCCTTGTAGCTTTTTATGGTCGTAGCTTATTTGTAGTTTTTCTTTATTTTTAGAGGTAGGATGGTGTAATCGAAATTTCTTGTCTTTGACTTTTTAAGAGTCTAAATTTAACATGAAATGAATTTCATTACACTACAAGGTTTTCATTGTTTGTTGACCATTTATGTATAATAAGTGAAATATACCTTGCTATGGTACCATACATATATCTTGGGTTGTTTACACTAACTTTTTCTTTGAAGGACCATTTTCCATGTTTTCCTTCCTTGATACTACATTTAGGGGAGTAATATCCAAGGGGGAGCATGAGTGTTGTACTATTTCACTTCACAACTCTTAGTTGTGTTTATACATGAAATACTTTCATGACTTATCTTGTGCAACAACTAACCTTTTTCTTGTAAGTTCAAAATCCATGTCTCCTCTCTTGGCACTCCATTTAGGGGGAGTATCGTCCAAGGGGGAGCAAGTGGTTACTTCCGCTTCGCTACTCTTCATTTTGTTTCGACAAAAAGGGGGAGAATTTAGATATAAACTTAACTTGTTTCAAATTTAAATTGTATATCACATCATCTTAGTAAAAACAAGTTTTCATACCTAACTTTATAAGACTTAATACTAAAACTAGTGACTTACTTATAAATAAAGTTTATGTTTTCTCATCAACAAAAAGGGGGAGATTGTTAATACAAATATTGCCTAAAAACGTTATTTATATTTTACGATCTTTGCTAAGTTTTGTTAATGACAAAGTATGAAGTTGAGCTATAAGTAAATCATCACTTTTAGTGTTTAAGTCTTGTTTAACTAAGGTTAACATTTCCTTTTAAACAAAGCATTGTTTTTATTTCTTAAATTAAAATGAGTCTTGTCACATCAGATTCATTTCTTAATATAGTAAGGTCACATCACATTTAGGGCAAGCTTTGTCATTATACATTTATGGTAAGAAGTGTGTTTGACTTACTAAATGGTAGCTTGCAAGTTTAGTGTTTGACTTGATATTATGAGATGTGACATTGTTTGGTTTGCAAGAGTAATGAGATGTGACTTTGTTTGGTTTGCAAGATTTATTGCAAAAACCAACTGCAGCCCTGGCGGCACCCTGGGGGTACACGGGCGGAACCCTTTTGAGGGGTCCGCCTGATCCGCCAGACCTGCAGAATTGTTTGCTATAAATACCAAACCATTTGTTAATTTTTGGTAACCCTTTTAGGACATATTTTCACATACTCTTTCAACTAACTCAGTAACCTTTTGATTTGTGTGATTCTCTTATGTAGCAAGGGACTTCACAAGATCATTCAAGAAGTTACAAGCTTCAACTCTAAAGTTGCAAGTCTTAGTAGCTTGGTCATGTATAAGCTTTGATAGTTTATACTTCATGTGTGTCATGTATATAGATGTAAGTGGTTAGTATTTTAGGCCTCAAAATACGTAGTGTGTCGGGAGTTGTTGTACCCTTGTAAAAGAACTAACGGGAGTGGTTGTACCCTTGGTAAAGAACTCGACATCTAGCTTAGTGTCGGTAAAAGTATAAGCGACGATGGGAGTGGTTGTACCCGTGTAAAAGAACTCGACATCTAGCTTAGTGTCGGTAAAAGTGTAAGCGACGTTGTAAAGGTTTTCTCCGCCGGTGAAAGGAGCTTGTTGATTAGTGCTTATAACTCTCGAGTTGGAAACTCGGGGCGTGGATGTAGGGCAAGGAAAAAGAGTCCTTGTAGCCGAACCACGATAAACAATCGTGTTGTGGTTTGATCGTTTATTTCTTTATCTTTGCTTATTACATGTTGTTCTTTAGTTAGAATTGTTAGTTACATATAAAGCTTTTCAAAGAACTAAACAAGTAAAGATGTGTTTGTATCTTCAAACAAAAGTAAAAGCTTTCCAAATAACTAAACAAGCAAAGTTAAGATTATCACAAGCAAAGCTTTTCAATGTATTAAACTAGTAAAGTTAAAATTGATATTTACATAAAAAGCTTTTCAAAGAATCAAATATATAACGTTGTGTTTATATCTGTAAGCAAACGTAAAAGATATTCAAGTTAAAAAGAATCTAAAAAGCGGTAAACTATTCAACCCCCCTTCTAGTTTTCCACATATTCTCTGAGTTGTAGAGGAAATTTTTAGAACGAATGGATTATGTGAAAGAGTATGGAAATGAAAAGAAAACAATTGCATGCATGAACGTATATATGGTACCATTCGAATGGATCGTATGGTGCTAATAACTCGAGGAAACATGAACTACTATACCATGTCAGTAATACATGGCTTCTAGGACGAATTTTATGGATATAATATGGGATGTGAGTGCATGAAACATGGGATGTGTCTTGGTGATTCACAATAGATGTCGACAACCAAACTATACATACACGATTTGCTTAAACCTTGTACTACTCGATTTTAGCTGATCATGGATGATATTTGAACATGAAATCAACTTAGAAATATTATTAGGATCATTTAGAAACAAACGGGAATCAAAACGGATAAGAATTTGATTAATTACAAATCGTTTGGATTGATTTATGGCTAAACACTTTGCCTCGTAAAAACATATCAAAACTCAACGTATGAATGTGAGATTTGACACACTAATAGTTGGCTAGGAGGTTAATGAGAATGTGTAAAAATATACGTGGGTCGTGTGTAGAAATTAGAAATGAACGAGGCGTTTTGTAGCATGCTTAGTCGATCAAATAAGAATTAAGATAAAAGAAAAATGGGCTTGAGGCTTTTGGGCCGGTGAATAGTGAATGAGTGATTGGGCCGAGTATTAAGGGTCCGGTTTAATAATTTAGTGATTAGGAAATATTAATTAGTATTAGTGTATTATTAATATTTTGTTAATTGTGTCGAGAACTTGTTTTGTCGTTTGACGAATTTTGCAATATCGTAATCGTGACCATTTTAATATACTAAGAAAATTTTAAATTTCCCCGTAAAAATGGTAATTACAATAATGACAGAGATTATTTATATAATTAATCGAAGTTAATTATACGAATTTTTGCGAGGTTTTACACTATGTATTATATAAGAAACGTAAGGGTGAGCATCGGTCTGGGACCGGACCGGACCGACAAGTCCGAAGACCGAATTAAGGTAAAAACCGGGACCGAGACCGAGACCGAATGTGGTCGGTCCGGTCCAAATAGGCAAGATTTTGGCAAGTTTTTTTGGTTTTTCGGTCGGTCCGGACCGAATGTGGTCGTTCCGGTCCGGTCCGTTTTGTCGGTCGGTCCGGTTTATCCGGTCCGTTTGCTCACACCTAAAGAGACGTGAATATTACATATTTTTAGAATTTATACAGACCCTTCTATAGAGGGGTTTCGTGAGGCCCTATGTACTACGAATTTGTACAATGTGCATCGTGTTTTGTACATTTTAACCAAAACGTCTACTGTCACGAAATAGCCAAGAGGAATTTGATAACCCTGCCTTTTTTTTCTTTTCTATTTTAATGAAGATAAACACCGACGGCATGATAAAATACTAGTGCGGATTTTTACTACTTGAGTGTCACTTGAGTGAGCCTCTCACTCTATATATCCATCACAAACACTAAAACACAGACAAGCCCACACTTCACCTCCACCATGGTCACAATGCACCACCACACAACCACCATCCTCCTCCTCATCCTCACCACTCTCCACCTCACATCCTCCACCACAATCCTCATGGTCAACAAATGCAGCCACCCAGTCTGGCCAGGCATCCAACCCGGAGCAAACTCACCCATCCTCGCACGTGGAGGCTTCAAACTCCCACCTTCCAAATCCTACACTCTTTTCCTCCCACCCAACTGGTCAGGCCGTCTATGGGGTCGTGAAGGCTGCTCATTCTCCTCCACTGGCCGTGGTCACTGCAACACTGGTGACTGTGGTGGGGCCCTCTACTGTAACGGTGCTGGTGGGGAACCGCCTGCTACTTTAGCTGAAATCACTCTTACAGCTGAGCAAGACTTTTATGATGTTAGTCTTGTTGATGGGTACAATTTGCCTATTGCTATAAAACCCTTAAAGGGTACTGGTAAATGCAGCTATGCTGGCTGTGTAAGTGACCTAAATATCATGTGTCCTGTTGGTTTGCAAGTGAGGTCACATGATAAGAGACGTGTGGTTGCATGCAAAAGTGCTTGTTCGGCTTTTAACTCTCCTAGGTTTTGCTGTACTGGGAGTTTTGGGAGTCCTCAGACATGCAAGGCAACTGCTTATTCTAGGATCTTTAAGGTGGCTTGTCCAAGAGCTTATTCTTATGCTTATGATGATCCAACTAGTATTGCTACTTGCACTGGTGCTAGTTACTTGCTTACTTTCTGTCCTCACCATTAGTGCTTATTTTCAGTTTTAAGATAATGCTTTTAGTAACTTTTTATGGTATGATGATGATTAATGCATTTTAGATGTAACTTTGTTATATTTATTTATTGACATGGATCTGTTTTAGTTTATTTTCTTGTTGTTGGGTGCCTTGTTATTTTGAATTATGTTTTTGGACGGATATGTGATTAGATTCGCTATGTTTTTGTTTTTGGGCATTGTCTTCTTTATCTTTGGATTCTAAAAAAGTTAGTAGCTGATTGAGACATGACTAAAGAGGGGGAATCCGACCAGTTAAACAATGTTTGACTGCTTTGGTTAAAGAACTTTAAAGTACGGAAACCCTAAAATATACTAGTACTTTGGTAATGGGTTGGGTTTTGTTGGTTCATATTGGGCTTAAATTATCAAAACTTTAATCCTTTATATAAAGTTGGGACTTGGGATTGTTGTGAGTATATCTATGTGTTCTTATAATATGAAAGAATATACATTGATATTCGGCCTTAGAAAATGCGAGGTACGGCACAACGTGATCTTGTTAATATCAATGTAGTGGGTGAAAACCTGGGTTCCTAGCTCGGTGGGTTATTCACCCAAAGCTATTTTGTTTACATAAATATGGGATAGTGTGAGACATTTCGAGGTACAAAACTACAAACAAGAAAGTAACATACCATCATATCCCAAGTATATATGATTAATAGAACATCGAATGTTACATAACTTGTCTAAAAAAGAATTTACTCTGCTCAAAATGTAAAACTGGAGGTATAGATGCTAACCTAGATTTAGCGGTGGATGGAAAAAAAATGGTGTACAAATCACCTTCAAAAATGATTGAGATGTCTAAAACATGACTAACTTTATGACTAATTTGACGTATGAGTAACTGACTATCTTGTTTGTTGGAGCAGAAGGACTCGCTTATTTGCAAAATGCTGTAATAAATTACTGCCATACAACTTTAGCATTAGGAATGTTTTGTGCCATGCCAATCATTTCTCGAGCCTCAATAATAAAGATTTATACCATATTACCCCACGACGGATGGATCTTTAAGGACAAAACATGGCTCTACGGGTACGTGTGAACCAAATCCATCAAGTAATTCAAATCATCCAGTTCTTGTAGGCTGTAGCTATCAACATCCATCGAGTTAAGGGCAAAACTGTTAGAATAAATGATGGATTCAGGTTTTGCTTGAAGTCTTCTACCGGAATATCAATGTTTGCATATGAAAAGGTCTTGCTGATGTCGATACTTGAGGCATTATAGTCATGGGCGTACCTTCTTTCAATATATAGGAACAACACTAGGTAGAAGATGATGCGACATTCTAAATGCAACCTGGACTAGTGGATTCATTATTTAATCCGAACCATGTCAACCAAGAAAGCTTAAATCTGTCGTCAACCATCATATAATTGTCGATGTATACTGTCTTCTCGAGTCTTGATTAAGGAAGAAAAGGAAAGAAAATGAAAAGAAATAGAAAAAGTTGTGTTCTTGAGTTTCACTTGAGGAAAAGAAAAGGAAAAAGAGTGAAAAATAATGTAATTTGATTGATTTTGAAAATAAAGTATTTCATTCAAAAAATGAGCTGAAAATGTTTAATTCCTATTACTTTACTTTTATTTACTAAAAAGACTCAAGAACACATTAATGTACTATTGTCATTCATTCTGAAACATTTATCTATATCATGTGATTTTACATCTTCGAAACACAAACTCACTCATCAATACTTGCTTTAAGTTTATACCTATACTTAGAGGTGGAGCCGAAAAAAAAAGCGCCACAGTTAGTTTAACTAATTACTAAATTAGTATATAATTTAATTAAAGTGTTTTCAGCAAAAGTTTATTTATATACATGGCTTCATACATGCTTCTTATCTCAATGACACCTTATATTACTAATGCAAGGTTGAAGGGATCAAAAACTTAGAATCAAGGGCTACTAGCCTAATCCTTTCATAAAGAAGTTTAATCAAAGAATGCCTACTAGAATAAACTTGGATCATAGGGGATCAACTTAAATTCAGTTGGATGCTCAATTTGTGATGAAGATGTTGAAACTGAAGAACACATCTTCGTTCATTGTAATCTTGTTAGGAAAATATGAAACGATGTCTTGCATTGGTGGAAAGTTGACAACGTAAACGTTTTGAGCTTTCTTGAAGCAATCAACCTCGTGGCCAAAGTTAGTCTCCCTCCTCTTTCTACCATCTTTGATGTGGTGGTCCAAACAACACTTTGGTTCCTTTGGAGATATAGAAACGAGTTCGCTTTTGCTCCTAAAAGACCGAATCTAGATATCCTCTTCAACGATACTAAGCTTTTCTCCTTTAATTGGATTACTAATAGGCATAATAAAATTTCCTTTAATTGGATTGAGTGGTTTGATAATCCTTGTAACACTCTTTCAACCCCTATGTAATTGTTTTTCTTTGCTCCTAGCCCCTTGCTAGGATGCTAATTCTAATTGCCGTTCAAAACAAAAATATATATATATATATATATACTCTTTTCATTTGCACATGACAGTTAAAAGCATTTCTTTTGAATTCCCGTAACCGGCATTTTTAAACTTGGCTTTTGAGTTGACTCGGCCGAGTCATCGTTTGACTGGATCAATGCTTCAACCACCGGGTTGAACTGGTTTTATATGAAATATAATTTATAGCTATTAATCTTACCAAACATCTATATCTATATAAAATGTAAGGCCAAATACCAAACACATATAATACATGAAATTCAACTTGAACTTTGAATACCAAACACATATAATACATATAATACCAAACACATTATGACACAATTAAAACTTTAACTTTAAATATATAAAAAAGTTTGTCTAACAAGTGTTCTCAAGTCATTATTTTGTACGTTTAAACAAGGAAACTTAATGTTCATTAAATTAAAAAATAACATTTTGTTAATGTAATTTTCAAGTTCAATTAATATGTAGTAAATATATTTTCTAACCAAAAAAAAGTTTGTATTTCATTAATACATTTTAATTTTAAACAGTAACTTGAGGACACTCGATAGACGGCAAGCCATATATAAAAAAGGTTCAGATTGTTACTTTGAACAAAGATTTCATATATTCGAATGGCACAAAACCAAATTGGTTGGTTAATGAATTAAGCACATCAATATATAAAGGAATTTATCTTCTGTAAACCAACACTCAAAAGGAAGCTATCATAAACAAAAAACAAAATAAATAAAATACGAGTGATATCTATTAACATCAAGTCATCAACAAACTGATTTTTACAATTTATTTTCAAATACTAGTACAAATGGTATTTCAAAACCAGTCAAATGCCGATGGTTTTTGTAACCTACTCTCTGCCAGTCGCATTTAAGTTAGTACACTAATATTTTTTTGTAACTATGGTGTCACCTTTTTATATGCAGACGGAACTTTATACGTAAATGGATACACATAGCATTTACACCTCCATTAATTACAAGCCAACCTCTTTTCACCAACTTTGTTATCACCATAAAACCACCACCAGCAACATTTTGTAATTCACAACTCAAAAGTCACAATAGTTCATATAGATATAATCTGTCTAAGGTCTCCTCAAGTGTATATAATTAATCATGCATGCAGATATTCAGTATGTACTCTTTCGTATTCATATCTTTGTCCATTTTGCTTGCTTTCAATATGTTCTGATTATTGTTATTATTTGATTTCTGTGTAGTTCTATGATGATCTTTGAAATGGATATAATCTACTATATGTTCTTGAGTTTCAGAGGTGAACATAAGGTATCTTAGACATGTAATTAAATTTTGAGTCTTACTTTTGCGTTGGAATTTTTATTAATTCTTTTATCATGATTTGTGCGTTGATTTGTTTTTCTTTCACCTAAGGACCCATAGTGAAGAAATAATACCCCGTAGTTTAATATAGTCACCATTCGTTTGTAAATGTATTTATCTCTATTGTTGTCACAATAAGCCCACTAAACGAAAAAAAAATGGCATTTTTGGGCCCAGCTTTGACCAAAACTTTTCGTGACAACTTTTTTTCTTTTGTGACAGCATGTTGTCGCAAGAGGATTACTACACGACAAAATAGAGGTATTCCGGTTTCTAATTTTTGACTATTTTTTTTTGCGACAACTTTTTTATTTGTTGCGACAACAATGTTATCACTAAAAACTTTACTTGTTTTGACTTTTGACTTTTACCCGACAACCATGTTGTCACTAGAAGCTTTGTGACGAAAATTTATTTTGGGGGAAAATTGCCGCCTAAACTTGTAGCAACAACAAATATGTTGTCGCAATAAGTTTTGTGACAAAAAAACAAGTCAAAGTAAAAAAAACTTTGGTTTTTTGGGGGGAAATTTGCCGCCAAACCTTTAGTGACAACATGTTGTCGCGAAAAATGTTGTCACTAAAGATTTATACATAATTTAAACTAATTATAATTTTTTTTTTAAGTGTTATAAATTTATCAAATATGATTTTAGCTATTTATAAATAATTTAAAAATGATAAATTTATTATAAATTCTTTTAATATGTTATAAATTAATTTAAAAATGAATTAAATTGAATATAAATAATTTAAAATGATTAAAATTAATTACAGAATAAATAATTTTATTTAATATATAATTAAAATTAAATACTTTCATTTAATATATAATTCAAATTAAATACTTTTAGTTAATATACACTACTAGAAAAAGTAGAACGACGACGAGAGAAATCCCGAACGCCAAAAAAATCACTTGACCAAGAGCGACAAGCGTTGAATTTTTTGCTAACTAAAATCCTGACAACGTTTCGTTGGTATTTTATTCGTCAAATTTGACTTTCCAAACAACATTACAAATCGATAAACTTCTAACATTAAAGCGTACTAGTTACATTACAAATCGATAAACGTCCAACATTAAAGCGTACTGATTACATTAAAAATCGATAAAAGTTCAAACATTAATGCGTACGAATTACAATACAGACCGATAAAATTTTAAACATTAAAGCATACGACTTATATTACAGATCCAGAAGGTGCTTTGATGTATAAAAATCTTGGGTGTGATTCGACCCACCAAGAGACGGGTGTATGCCATGTTCGATAACAAAATTTTATTAAACAACAATAACATTTTATTAAACAACAACAACAACACTACATACGAAGTTTTTCCATGTCACCTAACAGCTCACAGAGTGTTGCATCCGACCGACATGCGTGATCGTGGTGATCAGGATTCTTTGCCATTTCAAGTCTTGCCTCTAACATCCTTACTCTTGTCTCTAGCACCTGTTTTTGTGATTCCAACATGTTTATCCTAAGAACTTTGGCATTACAATTTGAGCACTCTGTTGGTACAGATCCAGAACCTTGAGATGTTGAAGCAGAAGAGATTACTCTTAAGTGCTCATCAAATTGACTCTTCCACATAAAATATCCACATCCATGATATTTTTGTCTTTGTTGTTACATAATGAGAAAATTATAAGAGATTACAACCTAATTACTTGTATATTTACATAAATAAGAAATGTAAGCTTAAACAAATAAGCTGATAAGCCACATATAAGCTTAAACAAACACTCCCATAGGCAGATAAGTAGTGCTAATAAGTAACCAGATAAGTAGTGCCAACAGTTTTTGAAATATAGATGGATGTTGCCTTAATGGTTTGAGAATCTGAAATATAGATGGATGTTGCTAACAATTTTTGAAATAAGTCGTGACCTGATATTCTGAAACTAGTGGTTGAGTTTAAAGGTTTGAGAATCCGATTCCATCTTGAGGGTTGATATATAATTCACAGCTACCCAATTCCTCCGCATCTTTAAAGTGAATCCTGTTCCATGAATGGAATACATGTATGGGGTGATGTATGGAATATTTGTAAAGTGAGCTAAAATTGATAATTGTAGGCACACATCTGGTTAGATGCTTCGAAATAACACGTAGAATCCTTAGCTCCAAAAAAGTAGACGTGTGCCTAAAAATGATAATTTTGCTTCTGGTATGCCCTTTGTGTTGATGAACTTGTGTTTGGGTAGGCTGTAGTTACTTTTCAAGGTGTTACCGACACTCTTTTACCATTTGAAAGCATTTTTATTCACGTCTATAAATTTGTTAATATGAATGCGTCAATTTGGTTTACAGCTGAGTTTGGCAATTTTGTTGCATTCAGATTCTGTATAAATTCTTAGACACGAAATTGAGAATTCTCAACCTAACAGGATGATTAAAAGCGACTGTATGGTGTAAATTAGGAGCTGGAAAGATGGTTTGGTGACCTGATGTCCCATGATAAAAGCGGCTGTATGTAGTCATTAACCTATTTTGACCCATTTTAGCCCAAACATGTACACGTTATGCTAAAATGGGTCAAAATGAGTGAAACGGGTGTAATATAAACGGCAAAGTTACTTCTTAGCACACGTTTGGGCTAATAAGTAACTTTGTCGTTTATATTACACCCGTTTCACCCATTTTAGCCGATACATGTACTAATAAGTAACTTTGTCGTTTATTTAAGTTATTTAACCTGCTTTGACCCATTTTAGCCTAAACATGTACACGTTATGCTAAAATGGGTCAAACATGTGTAATATAAACGACAAAGTTACTTATTAGTACACGTTTGGGCTAATAAGTAACTTTGTCATTTATATTACATCAATTTCAGCCATTTTAGCTCATACATATACTAACAAGTAACTTTGTCATTTATTTGATTTATTTCACCAGTTTTGACTCATTTTGATCTATTTCACTCGTTTTGTGACTTTACAGAATCTGATGCTAGAGATTAAAGGGGGTCAACAAGGTCAAGAAGAGCAACTCACTGATAAGGAGATTGTATCACGAGTCTTGGGTAATAAACGAGGCTTTAACCCGGGACGGGGTAGGGTGTTGGCAGGTAGTTCTTCGTCAACTTTTGTACGCTCCCACCCTGCTCCTGCACAACAAATGACTCAATCCTAAATAAATGCTCTGGCGAGGTTTGTGACAGATACTCGAAAGCATGTTATGAGCCTACATGAACAATTAGTGGACCGTAACATCATTGATTTGCCACCGCTCCCATAGCTTGACCCCGAGCTTGACCAATGTTTATGGTTGTTGATGAAGAAGAGGATGCTGACGATCCCGCAAGTGAGTAAATCAACAATTTATGGTGTTGAACAATTTACATTTATGTCGTTTTGGACAATTTATGTTTATGATGTTGCACAATTTACGTTTATGTCGTCGAATTAAATCGTTGAACCGTGATGGAATGTAGTTTGCTTTAGTTATTGGTTGTGTTGATTTGAAATTCTGGAAAATTTGGTTGCGGAAAAATCTGGAAAACAGGGGAGGAAAACCTGGGTAAACGTGGCAAAACAGCATGGCTGTTTTGCAGCAGATGCACTTTTAGCGACAACATTGTTGTCACTACATGTTGTCGCTGTTACCAATATCCATTTTTATTTTTCCCAGCGACAACTTGTTGTCGCTATAGGTTGTCGCTAAAACTGTGGTAAAAAAAAAAAAATCGAACTTTTAGTGGTGCATGTTGTCACAACAAAGTTGCCACAAGAAACTGTCAAACTTTTAGTGGCAACATGTTGTCACTAAAAAGTTGCCAGAAAAGAAATGGGTCAATGAAAGTCAAACTTTTTGGTAACAAAATGTTGTCGTGACAAGTGTTGTCACTAAAAAAACATGAGTCAACAAGTCAAACTTTTGGTCAAACCTGTTGTCACAATAGGTGAAAAAAGTTGTCGCAATAACTTCTAGCGAGCGGTTTTCGCGACAACGCTTCTAGTGGCAACATGTTGTTACAAATATACCTATTGCGACAACTTTTCCACTTATAGCGACAACATTGCGTTGTCGCGGATAGCGCTAAATGGTGTAGTGATAAATACTGCTCTCCAACAATTGCAAAGTATTTTTCGCTTTTCAAATTTTCTATTTGTTTTCCATTCACATGATTTGGCGATTGGCAGATAAACCAAAAAGCTAGATTCGTCATAATAGTAGCTGGGATGCCTTCCTGTTGTATTAGTTTCGTTCCTAGTCGTTATAAATTTCCTGTTGCCTTTCAATCAAAAAAAAAAAAAAAAAAGCTAGATTCGTCATAACAGTAGGTGTAGTTTAGGCCTTGCTAAGCATGGACCATAAAAACTAATGTCTATAACCACATGTATTAAACAAATATATCTGAGTTACAAGACATTATTTTAAGAAGTAACTGGATATTGTGTCACTACTCTAAGGAAGATAAAGCATATCAACATGATATATCACATATATAAATGTAAAACTCGTTCTTTAAACCCAACTAATGTGGTTTGCATTTTGTACTACAATTCTATCAAGTTCCAACTTCACAATGGGTCATACCACACCCTATCATCTTTACACAACTTCATGAATAGTGTTACTTAAAGAAACTATTATTTTTCTTACAATTTATATCTCTCATTTATTGATTGTTTATCTTAGATTTACAATTTTTACTCTGTTTTTCAATTGTATGTTTTTTATACTGCGTTCATCATGAACAAAGGAGATGTATCATGAAATTGTTAGAAAAATTGGTCATAATAGTGGGTTTGAATGACAATTGATGGTCATCAAATGCACTAATGGATATTAACACGAAAGTTAATGTGTGGTCTTAAGTAATGACATAATTAATTTTGTATTCATGAGCCATTAGTATGATAATGTGGTCTTATGTAATGACATAATTAATTTTGTGTTCATGAGCCATTAGTATGATTAATTAGTTGACTGTTTTTTTGACATCCTTTTACTATAAGTTGAGAGCTCTCCTCTCATTTCCATATACCAAGATACACTACTCACTCCTCTCCTTTGTTTGCTTTTCATCTTGACCTTGTGTGTATCCGATTTGTAATAGAGGGAAGGCACATTTTGGTTCGCCTAGATAACTCGTTTGTGGTAACGGGGTTATCTGTTGTTGTTGTATCCTGGGAGATAGACGTCTATGATTTCTCAAGCACCGTGGAGAGGACGAATCTGTCTTAAGGAAAGTGTGAGCATCACACGCCTCAACATTTTCTTTGTTTTTTTGTGTTTTGAGTCTCGATAATCAAAAGATTTAAGGTATCATCATCTACACTTTTATGTTTTATTGTTCTTGTTAATTTGTCTCTAATAGTAATACACATGATATATACAACAATCTTAAGACAGATTCTTTTGCTATTAGAGACTATTATGAAAAAAAAAAAAGAAAAAAAAAACGATTTGAAAACATTTTATATTGTTTTGTTGAGACAAATTGTTGTTATAAATGGCTCGTTGTCATAGAAGAAACAAGAATACAAAGCTTACTTTATATTATTTTGTTTATGACATTCTTGTTCGAGTAAACTTAAACTGTTTTGGTTTCTTTAGTCAAATTACCAAAGGATTATTAATTATATTTCATGGTAATAGCTATTATATTGTTCATGGTAATAACTAACACGTGTTGGATGTCTGAACGGTTTTGCTATTCGGATGGTTATAATATTTTGATACTCTATCATTCCTAATTGAATATACTGTAGTACATATATACATATTACGACATTCCCATTTCATCTTATATTGTTTAGTTTGCAACAACTGATACAGGTTAATGCAAAATTAAAATACTATTTGAGATAAGTTCATGTTGTACTACTTTGTACATAATATGCTACGTTACATTGTTAGATAATTAATTGTTGATCGCATGTAACTGATTTATGACAAATAGTATCATCAAACTATCTATGCATACCTAAAGAGTATGAGCCCAATTCCATTTAGTTAATGTTTTAATGAATTATGTGACCTTGATTTGTGTCAAAGAGGCTAAAATGGAGATTTCTATTGCTTGAAAATATCTTATCCATATGAAACATTCAGTGATCAAACCTTTTGAACCATTCAACATGGCATCGATTCCACATAAGAGAAAAAAAAAATATTAGTAGTAATTTTCTGAAATTTTACTTCACGCATGACTGAAAACTATTTCGTGTTTCAATGTGTTTTGAAGGTTTCATTGGGTATAATAGATAAATAAGAACAACCTAATGCTCAAAGTATGGCGTTTGTTACTGGTTTGAGTAACCAGTATTGCTTTCAAGAAAATCGTTCTTGTAAAATGAAAATTTGGTGTTATTGTGGCTCCCAGACACTTGATGTCATAATTGTGTAGTCATGGGAAAAAGCACCGTTGACTTGTGCGGAAGATGTATAACATGAAACTGCCTTTGGTTTGCAAGGTTTTGTGAGTACTATTACACTATAATGTAAAACAACATAGCTATTCATGTTTTTGAAGATGGTAAGATGCATAGTATTATTTTACGGATGTAGTGCTTGTTAGTGAAAGTTAATGGAATCTTGTTGAAAGATAAGCACAGGTTGTAATGTTTTGTCATAGAACAGTTGAGTTTTCGAAGCATGTTGTTTGAATTGTGTTGCGGTACTAGTTTGTGTAACTAGTATTCGTTTCATGATATGGATATTGGAATTAAACTCATTCTTATGGGATGCGAATTTTGGTGTTAATTCGAATCCAAAATATTTGCTATCACAACTATGCACTCGTGGGAAAAAGTGTGTTGTTCGCATAGTAAACTAATGAGTTTTTATTCCAATTCCGTTATGCCGTACTCTAAGACTTTAAACTTGATTTTTGAATAGTTTGAGTCTAAATAGGTGAACCGTTTGGTCACAAAGTATTGGTACAACAATTCATTTTTTGGAGAATTTGTTGTCACAACTACGCATTCATGGGAAATGCGTTGTTCACGTGGTAAACATTAAATGGGTGAACCATTTGATCATGTTATTTACTTAGGTACATCAATTCTTTGGAGTTGTATGTTGTCCCAACCGCAATGTCATGAAAAAATTGTGTTTTTCGCATGGTAACAAATGAGTTTTGCATCAAAATTTTTTTTTCCGGTGATTAGGTAACAATGAAACATTTTAAACTTGATTTAAAAAAAAATAGTTGAGCTTAAATAGAAGAATCAGATGATCGCAGTTTATATTTTAGCACAAAATTTTTTTTCAAGCGGCTTACATATATATATATATATATATATATATATATATATATATATATATATATATATATATATATATATATATTACGCTAATATTTGTGTTGATCGGATGTTGTTTGGTAGAACATTTTTTAGTTGTTATAATACAAAATTATGTGATATTTTGTAAAATGTTCAACACAAAATTGCTTGTTTCATTTTTTGTGCAAAATATTGTGACAAAGTAGTGTCTATTTAAAGATGTTTGGTGCGGTTTTGTGCAACTAATTATGTAACATGAGAATAAACAAGTCGCTCGATTTTGTATCGAATATTGATAGTTTGGATGTTGCAAATATTCTGTTGTGAATATTGTTGTGAATAATCAAACTACTTATTATTCTAAAAAGATTAATAATCTCAAGACTTGTTATAACTCATATTGGTAATTATCAAACGGTTTGTCATATGTAAGAAATGACAATGTGTTGAATATAACCGTGTAGGACATTGTGAAATGTCAAGACAGGACACACATATAGATGACAACAAATTACGTTGGTTTATGTAACTAACTTGAATGGTGTGATTGTCATCCAATGTGAGCTACTATCCATTCGCTAAGTTGGACATATTTTGATTGTGTAAAATGATTACACATTGATTTTATGTGATTATAATCACATAATAAATTGTGATAATCATATATAATGATAAGAGATTAAATGTGATTGTATATATATATATATATATATATATATATATATATATATATATATATATATATATATATATATATATATATATATATATATATATATATATATAATCACAAGTGAATTGGAATGACGTGTTATAAGTGTAGGACTTACACATATAACTTATGGAATCCTCCTAAAACATGTGTGGTTTAAGGTGGTGATTTGTCTAGAAGAAGAATGTTAGTAGATGAAGCTATGAGTAATCAGAATGATGCATCTTCTGTCATACGCTTGATTCCATGGTCTATAGCATGTTAGATTTGGAATCTGTTAATTATGATACGGAAAATAATTAACATAAAACATTCAAAAGTGTGCATACACTAGCATGAAGCTTTTGAGGTGACAAATTACTAATGATCTTGGTGTCATATCCATGTGAGAAAAATCTTATAAACAAGATTAATATATTGAAAGGGAGAACCTTTCTACAAAATTCTTGAGATAAATTCCATGTGGGGGATTCCGGCCTAGCTAGAGTTCAAAAGAACATCAACAAACATGAAGTACTTGCCTATTTGGAATACTCAAGAATTACTTGGAGCATGATATACTTAAAGAGTTGAACGAAACTCGAATTTGTACAGACATATTATGTCGATACGACAACTACTCTCGGTATGAGTTATCCCTATTGACAATGTGAAGTCATAGAATAACATTGAAGATCCGCTTGCGAAATGCTAAGTGTGAGAGTTAGTTATAAAGTCGTGAAGAGGAATGAGACTAAATCCCTTGAAAAGTTTATATGAAGGAAAACCTAACCCAGCTGACTGGAGATCCCAAGATCTGGGTTCAATATGACAACCTACTTGTATAAACTGAGGTCACTGTGGGGGATTAATAAACTCCAAATTTATTTAAGGGAGTTGGTAAACTTCCTAGACCATTCATATAACATTGACAATATGAGGTTAAGCATATGGCTTTTAATGATTAATCAAGAATCACCTATCTGAGGGAGAAGTGGGGTCGCTTCTAAGGGAATTGTGGGGGCGCAATTCTTAACAGCTCTCACAGAACCAGGCTAATGTTCATGACCAAAACGAACATAACTATGAGGACCAAAAAGTGTCAAGGAGATATTTGTGTGAATATATTTTCCACAAACAGCAGACAGTTCAAAGACATCGAGTTCTACTGGCTGCTAGGAGTCTAAGTATATTTCACAAGGGAAGGTTCAAAGGGCAACACCTACCTATCCTTTGCAAATATCAACTGCAAAACTCTATTACAACATTGAGACATTGAAATTTGTTTCCCGTCATCAATT
Organism: Artemisia argyi; assembly: GCA_030686995.1. Taxonomy (NCBI): domain Eukaryota; kingdom Viridiplantae; phylum Streptophyta; class Magnoliopsida; order Asterales; family Asteraceae; genus Artemisia; species Artemisia argyi. Next base: position 11,450,652 of record CM060690.1, read on the forward strand.
TCATTCATGTGGGGGATTGTTGAAAAAATTGGTCATAATAGTGGGTTTGAATGACAATTGATGGTCATCAAATGCACTAATGGATATTAACACGAAAGTTAATGTGTGGTCTTAAGTAATGACATAATTAATTTTGTATTCATGAGCCATTAGTATGATAATGTGGTCTTATGTAATGACATAATTAATTTTGTGTTCAAGAGCCATTAGTATGATTAATTAGTTGACCGTTTTTTTGAAATCCTTTTACTATAAGTTGAGAGCTCTCCTCTCATTTCCATATACCAAGATACACTACTCACTCCTCTCCTTTGTTTGCTTTTCATCTTGACCTTGTGTGTATCCGATTTGTAATAGAGGGAAGACACATTTTGGTTCGCCTAGATAACTCGTTTGTGCTAACGGGGTTATCTGTTGTTGTTGTATCCTGGGAGATAGACGTCTATGATTTCTCAAGCACCGTGGAGAGGACGAATCTGTCTTAAGGAAAGTGTGAGCATCACACGCCTCAACATTTTCTTTGTTTTTTGGTGTTTTGAGTCTCGATAATCAAAAGATTTAAGGTATCATCATCTACACTTTTATGTTTTATTGTTCTTGTTAATTTGTCTCTACTAGTAATACACATGATATATACAACAGAAATATTATTAAATATCACTGGTTATTAAATACGTAGTTTATTTGGGCAAGACTTGCTTATAAAAGTTGTCACATAAGGTGCACTAGGAATTGCTTTTATTTGTTCCTTCTTGCTTTAACTTATCTGCATTTTTTAGGTACTATAACTTAACTTGCTGCCGATTTTCTGCTTTTTTTAATATGTATAGGGATCCAACAATACGTGTTAGGTTTGTGACCTTAATTATGTTCAACTGGTGGGGACCTGGAGGTGTAATAAGATTACATGGAATCCATGGAAGACTATTGCACATCCGTACCAAAATTCAAGGCGACGATCCTGGGATTTTGATGTTCCTGATACTGTACCATGGGTGACTGTGTTGGACATAATTGAAGCTCAAAACAATGCGATTGTGAGAGGAACTTATGACTTGTTCTATGACTATCATAGTAAGGATCATCCTAATACCATCGTGCGAACCCATCACGATTGGTACACAGCATGTAATTATTTTAGTCACTTGGAGCAGGCAATTGGTCTTAATGTAAGGACTTTTAAAATTTCTCTGTTACCTGAGGTGGAGCATAGGGATATTCACCCTTTGGAGCTGTTGAATATTGGTCATTAGAGATTAACAACTAGACAAAACTTTTGTATTTTGGTAGATCTCGAAAACTAATATTGGCTTTATGTTGTATGACTGGTGCTTGTTTTTAATATTTGGTTAGTGGTAATTGTCTCTCATCATTACTATTTATCATAGCAAAAACCATGTAGATCAAGCTTGTTAGTTATCTGCATAGATTGAAAAGTTTATGCCCAGCTTGTCTAAGTACATGTTATATTCAAAAAATACTACGTGGCCATAAAGAAGGGTTGTCCGATTTGCATTTAAAAACTCTCATATGCAATGCGTCATTCACATCATTTACTTAGAGTTAACTACATTTTTGGTCCTTGTGGTTTACCGGGTATAACAATTTTGGTCTAATAGTTTGAAACGTAATGGATTCAGTCCAAAATCCGACGACCCGTAACACTTTTGGTCCATTTCACTAACAACGTCAGTTGACTAATGTTTGACCGTTAATTAAAAGGGTATTTTGGTCTTTTCATCTATTTCTTTCCCACATTCTCAGCATAGTTCTTTACCTTCTTTACCACCATAGTTATTTAACCTCATTTCTCTCATTTAACCATAAAACATATTCAAACACACAAACACAAAAATCTATATAATCTGAAGATGGTGATGGTGAAAATCCACATAAACACAAAAATCTATATAATCTGAAAATTTACATATGAAAATCCACATAAACAAAAACCATTTGCTTCAACCTCATTCCTTTTTTTCACCTTCTTAACTTAAATACATCACCAAATCTCACAAACACAAAAGAAAACCCACTACCATCCAAACACCGGATCTACAAGTGTATCCTCCGATGAATGGTGTGGGCTGGTGGTGGCGGTATGTTGGAGCTGATGACGAAGGGGTGGTGGAGGGTGTGGATGGTGATGGTGATGGTGTGGTGTCAAGCATGTATGGTATTGTTGATGGCGAATGGTGTGGGTTGGCGGTTTCGCATCCCAAACACCATATCTACAAGTGGATGGCGGATGGTGACTGAATCGGTTGAGGTGATGATGGACTGAAACGGTGGTGTGGGTTGGTGGACTGAAACGATGGAGGTGATGACGTGGAGCAGCGAAATGGATTAGGTGGAGATGGTGGTTGCTTTTGTGTAAGGAGGTTGAAGAAGATAATGATAATGGTGGTGTTTGTTGTTTAAGTTTTTGAGATGATTGTTGGTTTAAGAGGGTAGAAGAGGATGATGATTAAGAGGTCGAAGAAGATAAGAGGGTAGGTGTGTGTTGGTGTAGTGTTTGTGAAGATGGTGTGTGTTGGTGTAGTGCATATATATTTGTGTTAATAATAATAATAATAATAATAATAATAATAATAATAATAATAAAAGAAAGGGTATTATAGTTTTTGTACATCATTATTTTAGGGTATTTTAGCCATTTTATGTTTTTTTAACTAGTCAAACTAACAGCCAACGAACAATGGACCAAAAGTGTTATGGGTCGTCGGATTTTAGACCGGATCCGTTACGTTTCAAACTATTGGACCAAAATCGTTATACCCGGTAAACCACAAGGACCAAAAATGTAGTTAACTCATTTACTTATAATCTATGTGGCCCCAAAACGAAAACCGCAAAAAAAAAGGTGGCCATTTAACATCCTAAACCTACAAACTTTCAATTTTTTTAGTTAGGGTCTATAGAAGAAAACGCCAAATCTAGAGCTACGTACAGTCGTACACTGCCTGACATGTAAGTCACCATAACATCGTTGGTCTGGATTTGGTGCAAAACCTCAAGTTAAACCATGTCAACCGAACTAGTCACCACTGGTTGCATGTGCAGGTTGGCCACTAGTAATAGCGAGAGTAACAGGCGGCTGATATCAGGTTGTACATGATATCTAGTCATTGGCTTATATGACTTTCCTTTTAAAATTATATATACATGAAACAAATATATACATAAAACAAAACAAAAATTTTAAATTATACATGGTGTTTGCTATAACTCGAGTAAAATGTGTGGCCATCATTTACAATCACACACTCATCTTCAAATCTTTTAATCACACAACAACAACAAACCCAATTCTGCCGAGAGGGGTAAGGAGGAGGTAAAATGTAGACAGATCCTACCCTTACCACCAGTATAAACCCGACAGTAGAGAATCACACGATTTAATTTTTTTATGGTAATCGTTTCACATTTAATTGGAGGATATGAACAACGCAGTGTTACTTATTAGCTTTTATGTATTTTTGTTTTAACAAGGAAGTCTCATGCCACTTTTAAAATAGATTGCTAAGTTAACTAGTACAATTGCTTTGTCATAAGTTAATCATTTAGTTCTTATTATAAAAATGAATGATCACATATTTAAAGAATGATGGCAGCATGTTAAGAGTGTTTTGTGCCCGAATCATATAAAAGGTATGTTAAGAGTGTTTTGTGCCCGAATCATATAAAAGGTAGAAGGATAGAATTGCCTTCACATAAAGTTAGATGAAAATTGTAATTTTAATATGAGAAAATTATGAGACTAGATCAGTTGCTCAAAGTTTATATCTTTTGTATACTAAAAAAAGTGCTTTTCTTAAACTAGACCGAGCGACTTGTAACTTTTTTACTTTTAATTAGAAGTCACAAAGTGGCAGTAAACGATTTTTTTTTTTTTTTTTTTTTTTTATTTAAATTAAACGACTTTTGTACTTTTTGTACTTTTAAGCGACTTTTTTGTGCTACTTTTCGACTTCTTATCAAAAATAAAAAAAGTCGCAGGTCGCTCGGTCTAGTTTGGGAAGATCATTTTTTTTGTCTAGAGAAAGTATAAAAGTTGAGCGATTGGTCTAGTATCAGAATTTTCTCTTTTAATATTTGATTCCGAAATATGTAATTTATAGAGTTTAAATGGAGATATATGTAATTTACCCTTAACCTTTAAAATATGATTTTTTTAGAAGCTTAAGAAATATGATGTTGGAGTAAATTACACAGATCGTCTTTGTGGTTCGCATTGACTTGCACGTATAGTCTGTGCACTTTCTTTTCATGCAAATAGTACTTAACTCGAAAACCCTTAACATTCCTAGTCCTTTGATTTAACGGGAGTTATTTTTTAACAATAAAACTCATGAGGGTAAAATAGTCCTTTTACCTATTCTCCCTTGTGTTTGGTCCACACTATCCACACTGCACCGGAATCTAGAACAACCACTGCTGCTGATGGCAGACCATCAATCACCACCCAAACAACAAGCACCACTGATGACAACTGTAACCACACATCCGTCGCAACCACCCAACATCAACCATCTTCAACAACAACAACAACAACAACAACAACAACAACAACAACAAAAAGTTATTTTTTTATTTTTTATTTTTTTTTTGCATTTTGTATATGTTTAAATGCATAGTTCTCAGATCTTGGTTTCTCACTCTATTTAACATGTCGTATGTGTTCATGGGAGTTTGAGTTTAGATGTTTGCTTTATTTGGATGTCTATTAACGGTTTTTTATTACTTATTTTCATATATAATGGATTCGAATGTTTTTTATACGAGGGTATTGATTTATCTATTTAGGTGTCCTTTTGGGTCGATACTGGTCGTTTACAAAATGGTGGCTGGTGATGGTGGTTTACCAAACAGCCCACTGCACCTCCTCTCCATGATACGAAATTTATGAGGGTGATGGTTGTTGATTTGATGAAAAGAGTGAAATAAAGTCAAAAAGGGGAGATAAAAACATATTACATTGCACGTCGTTAGGTGATGTGTGAGCTAATGTATAATTAAAAATAAAAGATACTTAATCAATAGAAAAGGAATAATAATAGTAAAAGAACTATTTTACTCTCATGTGCAATGTACATGAAGAGTTTTACCATTGAAAATTAACGTCTGTTAGAGGAAGGGACTAGAATTGTTAAAGGTTTTCGAGTTAAGGACTATATGCATAAGAAAAGTCAAAGGTTTATATGTGCAAGTCAACACAAATCACAGGGACGATGTGTGTAATTTACTAATGCTATTATTTTACAATTTACATTGTGTTAAAAAAAAAAAAAAAAAAAAAAAAAAAAAAAGCTATCATGTCATGTGTTGGAACGTAGCCATGCAGGATTAACAATATACCTCGTATAGCAATAGCATGCGTATGTGGATAATGAAAGTTTATGTCCATATAAAAGCAGACAAACGTGTTTTATTAGGTGTTTCTGTTACGAGATGATGTAGCGGTTTTAAGGCTTCTAGCTTGACGTATTTATATATTGAGGTTAAAAACTATTATCCAAGTGAAATGTGAAAATTAAGGGTAAAGAAAATAAAATGAGTGAAGATATTGCAGTAGTAAGTTACAAAGCCCATCGACGTAGATGTTGATCGCGTACATCTTCTAGCGAACCCCGTACGTATTTCATAATTCATTAGATGGAACGTAAAATGAGATAGCGGTTTGGTAAATTTATTCCAGCCAAAGATGACTTTTTTATTTTTATTTTATTTTATTTATTTATTTTTCTCATCATCTCCTAGATATCAAATATTATACTACTAGACAATTTAACACTACATAAGAGTTAGCAATATCTAAAACCGGTCTCATCTCCAGTCCGATTTTGAAAACACCCATAAATAAAAACACCATTATATTGTAACCACACATCATCTCATTATACTTTTGATAGTTCTAATACTCATGCAAGTAATGCAACAACTATTTGGTACGTACTCTTTCATTTTCTTTTTATGTTCACATTTTTTTTAACTAGGAGTTCTCGATTTACAGATTTGCGCTCTATTTTCTTGGTTTAAATATGTTGTATGTACATATTCTATCGTTTCAAAACATTATTTTATACTCCCTACGTGTAAAAAACAAGTGGTTTTTACAATTTCTTTACATTTTATTTTAAGAGGAATGCTATAGCCACAAAACATCAACAAAGTGATGTGTCAAAAAGTCATTGGTGTATGTTGTGATAGTTTTTCTCTCCTCTTTATGATTAAACCAATCATTCTTTGACACATCACTTTGTGAATGTTTTCTGTAAATTTTCTTTGTGCCTATAGCATTCCTCTTATTTTAAATATACTACTAGTACAATAGTATTTCAAAACCAGCCAAAAGCCATTGGTTTTTTACATGCAGATGTACGTTTCATATGAAATTTTATACGTAAATGGAAACACATAGCATTTACACCTCCATTTAATTACCCGTCAACCCCTTTTCACCAACTTTGTTACGACCATAAAACCACCACCATCAACATTGTGTAACATCTATACTCACAAGTCACAATAGTTCTTAATTATTGATATAATTTTTCTAAGGTCTTTTCGAGTATATATAATCTTGCATGCAGATATTCAGCATGTACTCTTTCGTATACATAAATGTTTTCATTTTGCTTGCTTTAAATATGTTCTGGTTATTATGATTTGATTTTTGTGTAGTTCTATGATGATCTTTGAAATGGATATAATCTCCTATATGTTCTAAAGTTTCAGAAGATGTACACAAGGTAACTTAGACCTCTAATTAAATTTTGAGTTTTACTCTAATGTTTGAATTTTTATTAAATGCTTTTTTCAATACAAGACTTAAACATGAATCTCACTTTAATCTTTTATTTCTTACTTGTTATTTCTGTTTTCCATTTTATCATGATTTGGGTATTAATTTGTTTTTCTACCAACAAAAGGCCTGTAGTGAAAAATAATAGTTTTATATAGTCAATTTTTTTTAATTGTATTTAAGTTTAATATTTATCTTTAGTAGATATAAAATGTGAATCCTTTTTCTTGAATCTTGAATTCTTGAAATTTTTGAAAACATCAAGTTTAATGAAACTTATATATGAAAGTATTATATATCTTTATTATATAACAAACATTAACATGAAATTGTGGCAACTGATAAATAATATTAATAATTTAATATTTTAATACAACTTGATCTATTATCTATACCATTGATTAAAAAAAGTAATACATCCTCAACTAAATTAATATTCAACATATTGTTTTATCTTCAAACTTTTATCATTTTTTATTTATAATCATAAGCTATTTTCTCGCAATGACTATAAATTAAACTTTGTAATGTTGCATCAAGAGTCACAAAAGAACCACAAGTTTGCAAGTTTAATTATTTGTCGCTATCCACTGTCGCTTTGCACGGATATTCGTCAAATTTATAAGAAAAAGAAAATAAACCTTGCTCTCAAACAATCGCAATATATTTTCTCTTTTCAAGTTTTCTATTGATTTTATTTTTTTCATTCACATGATTTGGCGATTTGCATTTCACAGATAAACCATAATACTATATTAGTCATAATATAATATCTAGGAGTGGTTAAAGAAAAGATTAAATACCATTTCTCATGTGGGGTTTGAGTGAGGCACTATGGGTGAGAATCACCTGTGGGTATGTGGCGGCGACATTAGTGAAAGCATGGACCAAGGTGTCGATGAATAACCTATAAGCACAAACGAAATTAAAATGCATCACGTCCCTAACTATCCAGATCAATATCAAAGCTTTCACAACAATAATCCATTATAAACTCTACGTGAGAATATTTTTAAGAACAAACAATAGTCACCTGCTATTTTGTACATAAAAAAAATCCATTAATCAGAGGTTTTAGCCTAAGCTGTCACATTTTTAAAAAGTAATTAATAAATTTTAACACTTATATAACTATTAAAAGCAAAAGTAGCACTAATGTAAATGAGGAATGATTACCTACATGGCATCCTGTATCTTCTCTATACGGTGTACCCGTACATTAAAGTTTCATACTGTTCTTTAGTGAAAAAATGTTCATCTTCATTTCCTTTAAAAGCTACATCTCCAATATAACATTTATAAGTGTAGCCTATGGTATCAGTTATTATACATTATAAATTCACTTACCCTCTTTATATGATTCACATCTGTTGACTATATTTCAAGACTAATACGTTGGTGTGGGATTTGTAAGGGTTTATTTTTCCAGAAACTTATCACCTTTTTCATGTCTCCCTGCACAAAGGATTACATCTTTAAAAGAGATGAAATCATTTTTATTTTTGAAACATTGTTAATATTTAGTAATGGTGATTATACCTTAGCGTAGTTGGAAGTCGTATCGTGTTCAACATTGTTCGTGTTTTTTATAGTTTGTGTGATTGGGCAAAACCCAACACTTCATTTGCTGACCGTAGCTACAAGTACCAAATATTGTGTAGTCATAATCATGTCTAATGACAATATTCAAACCCCCAAGTTATTTTTTTAGGCTAACAAAAATATTAGGGTTTGAATATTGTCATTAGACATGATTATGATTACATAATATTTGGTACTTGTAGCTACGATCCGCAAATGAAGTGTTGGATTTTGCCCAACCACACACACTGAAAAAAAGCACCAATAATACTAAACACGATGGCGGCTTCCTACTACGTGGAGGTATAATCACCGTTAACAAATATTTAAAATGCTTCAAAAAAAGAAAAATGATTTCAGCTCTTTCAAAGTTGTAATCCTTTGTGTAGGGAGACATGGAAATAGGTGACAAGTTTTTGGAAAAAAAAAAAAAAAAAAAAAAAAAAAAAGAAAACCCTTACACATCCCACACCTACGTATTAGCCCTCAAATATAAGTTAATAGATGTGAATCATGTAAAAGGGGTCAATGAATTTATAATGTCTAATAAGTGATACCATAAGCTACACAAATAAATGTATATTGGGGATGCTGCTTTTAAAGGAAATAAAGATGAACAATTTTTAGTTAACTAAAGAACAGTATGAAGCTTTGCTGTACTGGTACGCCCGTCTGGAGAAGATACATGATGCCCTGCAGGTAATCAATGCTCATTTATAGCAGTACTACTTTTGCTTCTAATAGTTATACAAGTGTTATAATTTGGTAATTACTTTTTAAAAATGTAACAACTTGGATAAAAACTCTAATTAATAGTTTTTTGTTATGTGTAAAGTAGCACATGGCTATTGTTTGATTTTAACAATATACTCATGTAGAGTTTATAGGGATTATTGTTGTAAAAGCTTTGATATTGATCTGGATAGTTAGGATGTATTTTAATTTATTTTGTGCTCCTAGGTTATTAGTGTACACCTTCTACGATGCTCTCGCTAATGTTGCCGCCACACACCCCATCACAAGTGATTCTCACTCCAAACCCCGCATGAGAACTGGTATTTAATCTTTTCTTTAACCACTCCCAGGAGTCCACTGAAACTGTGACGGTTTTCATGTTGAAGAAGAACCCGCAAGGCAAGTTTGTTAGGGGTGTGACCGCTACTACTTCATTCGCCCAAGTGGCATTGGTCGTAGGTGTCTTTTGCGGAACATGGCTTGGCCATAATTAGGTGTTTAATAAGCTGTGGCGTGGAAGCCGCCTTCTAGATGTGCTCCTGTGGAGCGAGATGTCCATTATAGTCTTTGTTTTAATATCGCTATCTGGGTGTTCACTAAATACTTTTAGTTTACAACCTAAGTATCTTCATCTCATAAATAAAGTGGATGTCAAGTGGTATTTTGGATGAATCCTAAGTCACATATCTGCTGGTTTTTATTTTGTTACTTTTCCAAGGATTACTGTAATAATTAGGATTTTGAATTTTCCCGAATGCATTCACTTTATATGCATGCTTGGAATGTAATAATTAAAATACATCTAAAATTAGATAGACTTGAAAATAAGCAAATGATTTGAATAAGACTGAACACTATGATGATAGTCAACTATCAGCTAGTTTGTATTTCCATGGTGACCTTTTTGCTAAGGCTGGGTGTAACAAAGGTAGACGACTCGATCAGTCTCCCTTACCCCAACGCGTCCCCTTATTAGCATGAGTAGCCATTGACGCGTCCCACATGAGAAATTTGAAGAAGATGGTCGGCTATGTGACCTTGTATGCATGTTTGTGTGAGTGAGTATTTATTTAAAATGTATTTTTGTAAGGTATGTTTTTTGTGGTGTTGGTTAAAAAGTAATCTTGAAAAGAGAAAGCTGAGATTAAAAGGATATGTAGGTGACTTGAGCGTGCTTATGACACATTTACACTTACTCTAATGGGTTGTTTGACCATTTATGCTAGTGGGTCCGTTTGCTTTGAGATAGTGGGCTGCCAAAGATTTACATCAGGTGGTTCGGTGTGCTTTGAAATAGTGGGGCTGCCAAAGATTTACAACTTAGCAAAACACTCTTCTATATAATGCATGTGTTATTTACATTCTAATCACTAAATTATATTTCTTTTCATTTGAAGACAAATGGCAATGAAGTCACTTAGCTCTAGTACGATGGTTTTCATCTTCGTTTTCATTATCGTTCTATCACCTCGTATGCACCCACAATCCGAGGCAGCTCCCTTAAATTCCCGCCGTACGTAGCCCTCTCTATTTACTTTTATAGCATATTGAGTCGTTTTATGAACTTTTATAGTTATTTTATATATGTGTGATGTAATGATGATAGTAAAAAGAAACGTTTGGTAAATTGCAAACATATAGAGAGGTTGGTTGTTATTTGCTTTGCGCAAGATTTATATTCAATTATTTTACGTAATACTAATCTAAATTTTTTTCCTATCTTTTGTCTTTGCAGAGCTATATCAGATACCAGGATATCCGCCATGTCTTTGTTGTCAGACGAATGCACCGCCACCACCCCATTGCAATTGTGCGTGTGTTCACTCGGAAAATAATTCGCCTTGATCATGAAGAAAACTTATACACCATAAGAAAGAGATCCAAACTATATATTCTCCAATAATGTTATAATTTGTAACCCAAGTGGATAGTACCCAACTGTCTGGATATTTAGATGCATCACCTTTGATGTTTCTGAACGTAAGTATAAATATTACTACTAATAAAAAATGTGTTCTTATAGTAAAAGAACAAGTAGGGGGCGCCCGCTGCGTTGCAGCGGGTATTTTTTCTGATTGTATGGCCTTTGTAGTTTAAAAAAAAATTTAGAATAGTTTTTAAATTATTTTATATGTTAAAGGTGTATTTTCAATGTTTTTTTTATTTAAAAATTACATATATATATATATATATATATATATATATGGGAAATCTTACCTACATCCAAGTGTAGGCAATTAGCTACATATCCTTTTGTAAAATCTTTTAAAAATGTACAGTTCAGCCCCTGCGACTTACTGCAGAGGCTGAATTTTTAAATTTTTTTACAAAGGGGATGTGCAGCTAATTGCCTACATCAAGTTATAGCTAACATATATATTAAACTTTAACAATTTTTATAAAATCGTACATAAATCAAAAGCACACCAATATTAGGCTCGTTTTGTTTATTATCGAGAGACCTTTTTTCCGGTATTTTTTCTATTCAGGAATTCGCAAGATATTTGTTTAATATTTGGTAAATAAAATTTGTTGTATAAAAAAGTTGTCAATAATCAAAAGTTCAGGGTGTGTTTGTAACTTTCTTTTTAAATAGCTCTCCTTTTTAGTAAAGTAAGCCAACCTTCGTCAGCCTAGCAAACAATCAATATTTACAAAAGAATTGTTTAATTCACTTCGGTCCATGTATCACGTAACAACCAATAAGATGGCACCTTAATTTGGAAATCAATTGTTTATGTTGGCACGGATATCGAATTCCCTCTATATACATTTATTTAATTCAGAAACCCATTTTTTATTGAGGCACAGGAACCAACTTCCCCCTCTTTAGTATATAGATAGAATGTACTTTGATATTCGGCCTTAAAATATGCAAGGTACGGCACAACGTGATCTTGTTAATATCAATATAGTGGACGAAAACATGGGTTGCTAGCTCGGTGTGTTATAGGCCGAAAGCTATTTTGTTTACATATATACATGGTGGGATAGTGCGAGACATTTCGAGGTACAAAGGCCCAAAATTGAACAAACAACAAACCATCGTATCCAAGTATATACTATATACGATTAGAGTTTTGATAGATCCACAAAATGTATACAAAAAACATCCACAAAATTAAGTTTTTTTTTTCGAACGACACAAAATTAAGTTAGATATGTGTGATTGTTGGCTTTTGCTATAATTTCTCTTTCATTTTTTGATTCTACCAATCACACATAGCAAACTCAATTTTATGATTTTTTTAATACATTTTGTGGATATAGCAAAACTCATAAGATAATAGAAAACAGGCGTATTCACAAATTGGGTAATATCCACATAAATCGAAAACTGAAACCAAACCGAACTAAATAAAATTGAATCGAATATGTAATCGAACCGAATTTGCCAGAACTGAACCGAACCAAATTAAATATTCGATTTTCGGTTTGAATATGATTTTGATAAAACAAAAAACCGAATCGAATTCACACACACACACACACACACACACACACACACACACACATATATATATATATATATATATATATATATATATATATATATATATATATATATATATATATATATATATATAGTGTATCTTTATTTTCAGAACCTTGTTAAGTGCGGGAACTGTGAGAACTCCAATTTTGCATTAGAAAACATGTGTGTTCATATAAAACATGTATGCTTTCTTACATACACCTTAATACACATACCTGTGTAACATACATGTTCATATGAAACCCTGTTAAGTGCAACATATCAATGCAAAATAGTTTTATATGAACATGTATGTTACGCAATATTTGTATTAAGGTGTATGTAAGAAAACATACATGTTTTATATGAACATACATGTTTTTAATGCAAAATTCGAGTTCTCGCAGTTCTCGCACTTAACAGGGTTCTGAAAATAAAGCCCCCTATATATATATATATATATATATATATATATATAGAGAGTCAGGATCAAATAGGAAGATTAATTAAAATAAGAATGATAAGAAGTAACCACAACCACACATTTCAAATGCACCTACACGGGATGGATAGCTGGCTGGTCTTTGTCATGTTTATGATGTTTTTAGGCATACGACGCCATCCAAGTATCTAAGTGAGGTGAACCTTTAAACTTTAAACACGCTATCTTTTCGGAGGAACTTATTACAATCCTCTTGTCATCGTCAACGCTTAGCATCTCGCGGGAGTTTATCTTGCAAATAATCTTATAGGTCGACATCTCATAAAAACAATATTTTATGAATCAATATCATGTATGTTTCTTTTGTATCCGCTGGTTGAAAAAGTTTCTCTCTTAGTTGAAAAAGAGCTTTTGCAAGATGAAGCCTTACCTCCTCAAAAGTAGGACTAGAGTTATGTAATCTATTGTTAGTGAATATATTGGTTTTCTGTTACAAGAATTTTGATTAGGATTTCTATTGTTCATTTTAACAACATTAGATACATAAATACGTAAGCAAAATTCATAACCTCTATTGCAAGAAAAGGTTAATCGAGTTAGAGGTCAATCTTAGTGATTAGGTTGTCTGCATCCTTGGCAGCATTATGTGTCGAAATCATTCATTTATTGATGAAGTAGAGGTTTATGTGGTCCAGTGAAACTTGTTCAGCCAGAGCTTTCGTTGTTTAAGACAAAAATTAATCATCACATCAAACAATTTATAGAAAAGAAAGAAAATGGAACTTTCGTAGCATAAACTTGGAGGCTGCTAGAACCATGTCATCATGAATACTTATTGCACCAGATACACTAAAACCAACACCAAAACCAGGAAAATTGCCACGAAACAAAATTTAAACATCACATAATCGGTAGTCTCAGAGACGTGTGAAATAGAATTTGTGAAGTATGTGGTAGGTTGTAAAAAATTTCCGCTAAAAAAAATAAATACTATAAATGTTTGCGTGTATATTTAATTCGGATAAATTAAATTTAGTTCGTGGTCCGGATGAACAAATTAAACCACGTACTCCAAATTGGAGGATCGACTCGTGAAGGTGAGGGAGCCATAATAGTTGGATGACTCATGAATGGGTGTACAACGCATGGAGCCAATCTCCATTACGGGTAGTCTTATGATATATAATCTCAACTATAACGATTTGAAACCGGGAATGGGTTACAAAAGTTGAATCTGAATACCCCTGTATCGAAGCATTATAATGCGATCGATTAGTTCCATCGACCCTTTAAACATATAATACAAAAAGTCCCCACTTGTAGGTTGAAACAAAGCATATTCAACCCTTAGCATAAGTTGGAATAACATAATCCTTCATAGTTTTGATCCTCTATTGCATTTTGCAAGTTAAGATGTAGGAACAACACAATCCTTCATAGTTTTGATCTTCTATGCCCTATGTGTGATACGGGTATTGAAGATGTGAACCATGTGTTCCTGAGATGTGAACTTGCATCTTAAATTTGGGATAGAATCTTCCGTTGGCTTGATATGATTCAACCAGTTTTCTCATCCATTACGGACATCCCGGATTGGATTGATTCGATGCATTGTAGTCTCAATCGCGAAAATGTGTTGGAAGCTATTATCCTAACGTCTATATGGGTAATATGGAAGTATCGGAATAATAATATTTTTGGATCAATCAAGATGAAAAGGAGTTGTATTTTTGATATTATTGTGTCAAATGCTTTTGAGTGGTGCTCGAGTAGGAGTTCATATTGTTGTAGAAACTGGTCGTTGTGGTTGCAAAACCCAATGTTTTATATTTTGTAATTGTTTGTGTTGTTTTCGCTAGCTTCTTGCTAGTCGGTTATAAAATTTCGGCCGTTCAAAAAATAAAAAAGATGTAGGAACGAGATGATTACCTCATGAATAAGTTATATAGACAAAACACGTCTCTTTATTCAAATTGAAAACAATATTTACGTTATTGGTATTTATTGCAACTTGGCATGTATCTATTGCAATTTGCAAGTTAAGAACAAATTGAAAACAATATTTACGTTATTGGTATTTATTGCAACTTGGCATGTATCTATTGCAATTTGCAAGTTAAGAACAAATCTTCTTTGTAGTTTTGCATGTGCAAGTTCATATCCACTTCACGATTATGGTCCAGCTTACTACATTTGACTAAAACTCTAAAACCGTTCATTAAAATTTTACAATGAATGGTGGTATACCACCAGTGGCGGAGATAGAAAAAATTTCTTTGGAGGGCTGAACAAATTTTTTTTTCCGAAAAAACATTAGATGAGGGGACCGAGATGAAAAAAAATATTAGTAACACATAAAATCGTGAAAAAATACACTAACGGACTTAGATGTAGGGAGGCCGGGACCCTTCCCGTCCCTTAATAGCTCCGCCCGTGTATACCACCTCCACCTAGCACGCGCCGTCCCTCATAGTGAAGACTGACCATCCATCACGCGCGATGGTGGGATTTTTGCACTTACTCTGCACTACCTAACGAAAATCAAGGAAAGAGGGGTTATTATTATTATTATTATTATTATTATTATTATTATTTAGGTTTTTGAGTGTATGTGGGGTATATTCTGAGGTATGTTTGTATAAAATGTGGTACCCTCCTCCATCCTAAATATAAGTTTATTCTTTTATTTTTTATTGTCCCAAAATACTTGTCTATTTTCTTATTTCAACAAATTAAAAGACACTTTAGTGGAGAGAGAAAATATTTGATTGGTGAGTAAATTAGTTAGTGAAATTTTATTAAACTTTGTGCAAATTAAAAATATACTTGTAATTTGGAATGGAGAGAGGGGAAGAAGCCTAGTAAGAAGAAAAAAATATAATAAAAAGAATAAGAAATAATTTTAGCCACATATTTCAAATGAATAAGGAAAAATTCATAGGAGTTGCATCTTTTATTACACATGCATCTGAAATGTGCGGTTGTGATTACTTCTTATTCATATTATTTCATTTTTATTTCTCATTTGATCCTTATTAATGGAGGGAGTATTTTTATATTTTTGAATTGATACTGATCATAACGCTTAAAAAGTGATGTATTGAATGAAAATGTGACGCTGATGTAAATGTGATGGGTTGCTCACAATAGTGTGAACTGGGAAGTATGAAGCCTTACATGAATTTTCCTAGGAAAGAAATGCATTTTCATATGATTAAATAGCAAATTACATGATTGGTCACCTTGGAAAACAAACATTGACTTGGAAAATGATACATCATATGACTAGAATACTTGTGACTTTCCAAACAATTTACTTTCCTATAACTTACAACGTGACCAAAGACCGTTGGCGTTTGAAGTCTACTGGCGTTTAATATACTTCCAAATTAATTTTGAGCAAAAATCTTTCCGGTGACTTTGTCAACGTAGCAAAACACTTCTATATAAAGCATGTATTATTTACATTCTAATCACTAAATTATAATTCTTCTCTTCATTTGAAGACAAATGGCAATTAAGTCACTTAGCTCTAGTACGATGATCTTCATCTTCGTTTTCATTATCGTTCTATCACATATGCATCCACAGTCCGAGGCAGCTCCCTTAAGTTCTCGCCGTAAGTAGCCCTCTCTATTTTCTTTTATAGCATATTGATCAACTTCTATATATAGTTATTTTGTATGTGTATGATGATAGTAAAAAGAAACGTATTTGCTCAATGAACAATTTATATCCTTTGAATTTTATTGTTTTATTGATAAATTTCGTACCAATGGAATATTATTATCAAGTTTACGTAATACTAACTATAACCTAACATTTTTCTTACGTATTGTCTATGCAGAGGTATATCAGAAGCCGGGATATCCGCCATGTCTTTGTTGTCAGTCGAATGCACCACCCCCACCCCATTGCTATTGTGCGTGTTTTGTGATTCACGGGGGAAATAAATCGCCTTGATCATGAAGAAAACTGATACACCATAAGAAAGAAATCCAAACTACACATCTAGCTATATTAATATACAGCATGCAACAAAAATAAATAAACATGTATAGTTTAACAGTAAAGTTTGACCGACATAAATATATGATTTGCTTAGTGCTATCAAAACACAAGTTAAGTGTATTTGTTGAGTTCTTTTTTTACGTGTGAAGTTGTATAAGTATTGTTGATGTATAACTATGAATTAAATTCGGAGTATATGTAATAAAATGCATGTGGGTACGTTAGTTATGTCATACATTTTGTGTAAATATTTCAATTGGGTAAACAAGGAATATACTTTATATACTAATTTCAAATAATTCATTATGCTTTCTCTACTTATTTTAATCTCATTCATCTAAACATTGTTTACGGTCAATAGTCGTTATACGTAATTAGTTCACTCTCTCTCACATGAAAACACTTAAACACCCTTTGTCTTCTTCACCATCACTTACCGGCCATGTCTCTACCAAACATGATGAAATATGTAATCTGATTCTGGTTTAAATACATGGACTTATTGTGTCTTATTGTTATTTTGTAGTTTGTGCTATCAATGAAACAAAGTGTAAAGACTTGACTCAAAAAGTAAAGAGAAAAGAGACCGAGGGATCATCTTCTGCAATATTGCAACTTTTATTGCTCTCATTTTTCATATAATCTTGATCTTGTTGATTTTGTTATTGATTTGTAATAGAACTATTATCATTGGAGATAAGAGTGATATACCAGAATATCTGTGGTATCTTTGTAGTTGATACAATTTCTAATTAAGATCAGTTTTGTTTTGTTGAATTGAGATTCAATAATAATGTTTTGTGCGTGTTAAATCACTTTTTTTTAATAGTATTAAAGCAGATTCATTCAATCTTTGCTCTAAACCGATTTTCAAAATATTTAGGGTTTAGTAACATTTTTTTTTTTTTTTTTTTTTTAAAAAAAAAAAAAAAAAACCGTCCTTGGTCAATTAACATGTGTTAATCTATCTATCTATATCTATACTATCTAATAAAATAGAGTTTTGTACAAGCCATTTGAAGCGGCCCCAATTAAATGCGCTCTTGTGTCTCGAAGGATAGGGCATCGATATTTTTGGAAGGTACTACTCAACTCATAAAGCTTCTTCATTACGATTGTTTTCACCCCTTTCAAATTAATTATCTCATTTTGTAACATCAATCTTCTGTATTCCCTATATATCGTATCATTTAAATTTTTTGGTAGTGTATTGCTTTTTTTCCTTCACCTTTTTATGCAATTCTTGATCAGTTTCACTAATTTAATGTGTGTTTGGTTTAGAGGAAATAACTTATTGTTTTGATCTCGCAGACTCAGTCACAACATTGATATATTAAAGTTGAAATCACATGCTCATCTTCTCGATACAGGGAAGACATATGATTTAATATCTTTGTATTTTTACGTTATATTCTTTCTTATTTTTGTATGCTTTCTTTGGTTATCAAATGTAACCATCCTTTCAACTTTAATTAATCAGGTTTGTGTGATGTTGTTCCCATTCGCCTTTTTGATTGTTTATACTAACTATAGACTCTGAGTTTACCCTTAATTTTCGTCACCAAAGCGTGAATGGAGGTGTAATCGTCAATGAAGAACGTCGTAAAGGTCAAAAAATATTAACTCAAGCACAACTCAATTATTTTTAATCACAAATTTTTATTTCATCATCAAGTCAATAAATTGATAAAAGCATTCGAAGAATTGTACAACTAATGGCCCCTGAAACAAATGAGTTATGTTTCGCAAATACATAGGAGAAATGGATACGGATCATCGATTGGACCTTGACGTCATTATTGGTCGAGCACTTGCAATAGGTAAGCTTCAGTCGATCGGCTCTTCAGTTAATACTGATGCCTATTATGTGTTTGATCATATAATCTTTTTATGTTACCATGCTATTTTTTTCTTTTTCATTTATTGATAATTGTTTTCTAAGGAGTATTTGGGTAGCTTAATTAAACCCCCTATATATAGACGGATACTTTATTGTTCATCTACTTTGGGATATCATAGAAATCACATGAAAGTAATAATGATGCATGAGATAGTTAATGATCCAAAGGTTAAGAGTTAAAAAATTTGTAGTAAGTAAAATGTCAATGATTATATTAAATGTATGTCACGGTATATTTCTTTAAGGTGTTCAACTATTTTGATTCAAGAAAAATGTATGTGAGTCACAATAATTTTAAAGAAAAGTCCTACAATGGAATAAAGTGGTTTTGATCTAAGGCAAATGTTTCCATGCATGTGTGTATTTAGTCGAGTTTTCGTATATATGGCAAATGTTTCCGTGTGTGTGTATTTTGTTGCTTATGTAGTAACTACATTTGATGCATGGAACTTATTATGAACAAGTTATATCTACGGACACTATTTTTCCAAAATAACACACTAGAGAATCTGCCAAATAAGTTGTGAGAGCATTTGGTACCATCGTGCCGTGGGTGTGGGGCCGTGGAGAAAAAGTACTGTCACGTCAGCAAAAGTCTCCATGGCACCAGAAATCCCATGGCACCACATTCTGGCTATAACCGTTGGCACCAGGAAATGTGGTGCCGTCGTAAATTTTTTTTTCTTTATTTTTATTATTATTATTTTTAATAATAAAACCAACTCAAAGTGTTATATTATTTTCGTATGAAATAATAAGAAAGTTAAAAATCATTTTCGTGCCATGATTTTTGATTTTTGCTACACATACGAATGCTTCAGTGTCTCGCTTTATATCAATATTTGTGGACTTGTGGTACCATGATTTTTGTGAAAGAAAAAAAAGAAAAAAAAAATCCCACCGCGTGGGCTGGCCACCACGGCGCGAGCAGCCATGGCGCCACGCACGGTGTGTTGCGCCGTCGAGAAAACTGGGTTGGTGGCCATGGCGCCACCCATGGCTCAACCGTACCTCTCGCTCTGAGTATGAAAGAACAAGTTGCCATTTTATGTAAACACTTCATGTTTTACTAGAAGGGTACCCGCGCAATGCCGCGGCGAGTACCATGTGACAATTTTTATGGCGAAATACATCTTTTTTTTCAACCATTACATAATAATTTAAATACAGTTAAAAACATTGCAAATAAAACTTGAAATAAAATGACTAAACTACTAATCCATCAACACATTTACCATAATTTTTTGGGACTAAACTACCAGCCTATGTATATTCGGATAAGCCCATTAATGGTCCAGATTTTTGGATAGTCCAACTACTAATCCATACGGGTGAGCAAACAAAACCGAAAAAACTGAAACCGAACCAAAAACCGAAAAAAAATAACTGAAAAAATCGACCGAAACTAAAATCCGATGGTTCGGTTTTTAATTTTTCAAAAACCGAAAAATACTGTTCGGTTTCGGTTTCGGTTTTTGTCCAAAAACCGAACCGTAAAAATCGAATCGAACTGATTTTATTATATAATAATATATAATTAATATAATACGAATACATTACTAAATAAATCAAATTTATAAATTCATATCTATTTTGTTGGTAGATTTATAATATATTTATCTTAACTTTTATGTTTATATGCATTGTCGTTGTGTCGTGTATTTATTTGAGAATATATCAATAAATATATGAAGAAGATCATACTATATGTTTGATCACTTTCATGTGTATGTCTCATATATGTGTGTAATTATAGAATTATGCAATAAACGTTATTATGCTTAGATTAACAAAATAATAATAATAATAATAATAATAACCAATTTTCTATGTAATACAAGTTTGTTGGTATAAATTTGCCATGTCCAAATATAAACGGTTAGAAATCGAAAAAACAAAAAAATTGAACCGAAACCGATAATAAACTGAAAAACTGAACCACCAAAAACCGATCGGTTTTGGTTTTGGGTTCTATAAAAACCGAACATTTCGGTTCGGTTTCGGTTTTAGCCAAAAACCGACTCAAACCGAACCGTGCACACCCCTACTAATCCATCAACACATTTACAAATCGACACTTAAATACATTTAATTTCCAGGATGTTACAAGTCTGGTTGAAATGGACAGTATAAATATTCGAAGGCAGTTACAAGTCGACATTTAAATACATTTTATTTTCAGGTAGTTACAAGTCGAAATTTAAACATATTTAATTTCCAGGATGTTATAAGTCTGAATTTTTAATAGCAAAATTAAAACATTTAACTTTGGGTTGAACAATCTTTATATGTAACTTTCTTTTTGTGGAAATGTTTTTTGTCTTATTTTTTTAAGAGTTCTAAATTTAGATATCTTAAATACATTATAAGATAGTAATGATATAGCGAAATGATGTACATTACAAACAAAATTGCCAAATCTACACATCTTTAACACTTTAAAAGAGTATGTAAATTGTTATAAATTTTTTACGCTTAATCATGTTAATAATGTGTAAATCAATAAATGTGATTTTTTGAAAGAAAACAAAATATTTTCAACACTTATGATTGTAGCATAAAAAAGTTCACACTTTGTGGAGAAATTAAGATTTGTCCACATTTATAAAGGTGAAATTAAGTGTAACATCCACTTTCTTCACACTGGAGTATGTGTGGAGAAATTAAGTATTACAAAGTGAAATACATTTTTATTACAACTATATGAAGTTTTATAAACTTATAAAATTTTATACACTTTTTAAAAGTGTAGAGAAAAAAATATATGTATATTTAACATATTATTTGTTATGAGTGCACTTAGTTCCAACTATTTTAAGGTCATATCTAACCGTACTTAATTTTTAAAGACATATTTGAAGCATCACTCAAAATATATCATATTTTGAGAGTTACTATCCATGCTCTAAGCATGTAATATTCTACTATATACAAAAAGTATTGCGTATAAACAAGGGCAAATGGCTTGAAAATGTAACTAATTTAACTGGTGTAGCCATTTTTTTTTAATTGTATACACAAAACTTTTGATTTCGTCTATTGTATGTATTTTGAGACAAGTTTACCACCCTCATTTATTAACAAGCATGGGCAAAATGGTCATAAGATACAACACAATTGACGAAATTCAAAATTATGATATATACAATATGAAAAATTAAAGATTACTACACAACAAAGCAAAAAATGACAAATTTGTTACATTTTCGTGCTTTTTGCCCTATAAATTATGTCACTGGGAAAAGATAAAGAAAACTCTTAGAGAACGTCTTTAAAGTTTAAATTTGGAGGATCTGAATGGAGATAACACTTATTCGATGTCTATTACATATTTTTCTTATAGCCTTGATTTTCTTACTACATCAAAATCAATAGACTATTAATCAGCTTGAAGATCAAATGGAAACCAAAGAAACTTTAGGGGGTGTTTAGTTTGCATTGAGGTATAACTATGGATTTGAAAACACAACCTGAATGGGAATGTATTTGTAAACACAACATGCTTGATAGGTTTAGAAAATGCTTAGAGTATAGGCTTGATTCCTATTTTCAAGAACAAAACATACAAAACAGACATCTATATTGGGAATGAAAGTGATTCTCTCAACCCCAAAACCTTAAACCAAACACCCCTAGATTTTATCGATATCATAATGATGTTGACAAATCATCCAATAGTCTATTTGTGGTTCAGTCTGGCCATGCGGTGAACACTACGCCACTCATGTGCTTCATTTGTATAAAGTTTCTTTTCCCACTCTGCATACACTTTTGTTATTTCTAACGGCTTACTGTGTAATATACAAGTTGTAATCTATTCTTTTTGCTTTTCTATTGGTAAACCCGTGAATTTCACGGGTCTTTTAGCTAGTTGATAGATATATTGTATTGTTAGATTCAAAGTGTTTTGTGAAAACACCAAATTTTTGAGAAAATTAGAGTTTGAATAAAAAATCAATTACTAGAATGAACACTTCCCAACAAATACAAAAACCGACATTTTTTTAGAGATTTACTATAATCGACACATCAAGCATTTTGATTTTGCTCGCCGTTTTCAGAAGAACAAAAAAAAAAAAAAAAACAAACCCTAGATCCAAAACATGTATCTAAAACTATTAAAGATACGAATTTTATTATGTTTAAATAATCAATTACATGTTATACATGGCTCGTGATGTCACTGTTAGAATATAAATATCATGACAGTCATATAAATCAAAGTACACACGTATGCGGAAGCTATGAATCAAGTATAACATATAATTATTAACAAAAACATAAATAGGAACGTACCATATGCAATCTTGAATTCCTGAACAATTGAAGAACTCTAATTAGGGTTTATAAGGATCAATGATTAACCCCTTACCGTTTAGTTAATTGATCCAAGATACAATCAATAGTGTGATTGTACCACATTCTAAGACACACGTACTATTAACGAATTAAAGCGAATGCTAGTTCAAATAAAACACAAAACGATTTATAATGCACAGGGAAGGAATAGATATAATATATGCATGTGCATGATATAGTCCATGCATATAAAATAATCATAACACCAACTGTCAATCATGTATATAAACTATTCATACTATGACTTTACAATAACCATGTGTGTCATCATAATGAGCGGGTGATTATGCTACATCCACATAAAATCCTCACAAAAAACTCTCACTCGCTGACATATCAGCGGGTGATTGATTTTTTGTGGGATTCACATCCCACTAAAAACCAATCACCCGCTGACACGTCAGCGAGTGGGAGTTTTTTATGAGAATTTTATGTGGATATAGCATACCCCATATTTTATAGTAAGGGCAGTCATTCGTACTAAACCCACAAGGGAAGAAAACAAGTTTTTAGATTTATTGTGTGTGTACATGATCACCCATCAATGAACCTAAATTATAAGATGGAAAACTTGAAGGACAAGTTGGAGTGGGATTGGGTTACCCCATAGCCCATCCAATCAGCCACAAACCCACAAGGGGTTTCCGGATCCTTCTTGACATCCAATTTCCACTCTAGCCTTTTTCTTTAACCATTAGTCAATATTCGTTAATTACTAAATGGTAGTTAGTCGTTTTGTGTAATTAATAATTAAATACAACTTTTTATATAAAATTATTAAACTTTAATTCTCATACGTAAAGTGTGCAATCCCGTGATCTCGAGTTCGATTCTAGACATACATTTATTAATATTTATCCACAAACTCTAACACTTATCTCTTGAAGTCAAATGTAAGACAGTCGGGCAAAATCGTCAGTATTTCTATTTATGTATCATATTAGTTAAACTTCCTCCAAGTGGTCACATTATCTTGTTTATAAGAAGACTCCCAACACAACACCAATTTTCACATATCAAGTTCTCTAGCTTTCTCACACACACAGATCATGGCCCAAATTCTCCCAAAGAACAAGTATAACATTCCTATTATCCTACTATTCTCACTATTCTTTCACTCACATTCCTATCAGTTTTCCAGAAACTTGTCAAAAAAATCATTCGAGTTAGGTAAACAGAAACTAAGCCACCTCCACTTCTACTTCCAAGACATACGAAGTGGCAAGAACCCCACCGTTGTCCCAATACTTGATCAGGCTATCAAGACTAACTCCTCTGGCACCCAATTTGGTGCAGCTGTCATGATCGATGACCTATTGACAGTGGGTCCAGAACTTACGTCCAAGATTGTGGGAAGGGCACAAGGGCTATATGCATTTTGTGATTTAAATGAATTCGGGTTGATAATGGTTATGAATTTTGTTTTTACTGAAGGAAAGTATAATGGTAGCACTCTCAGTATATTAGGCAAGAACGCAGTTTTATTGTCGGTTAGAGAGATGCCAAAAGTTGGCAGGACTGGGGTTTTTCGATTTGCACGTGGTTATGTTCTTGCAAAGACTCATAGTCTAGATATGATCAAAGCTGATGCTGTTATCGAGTACGACGTCTATGTTTAGCATTAATGACATGATTATCATAATTTATGACTTGAGGTTATGCATGTATACTAAGAGATTCTTGACGCTTTTACTACATGCACGTGTATTCGACTGTGTAATTTTGTGAACATGTGACAATAATACTTATGTTATTTTCTTTAAATTGTACTTGTAAGTTCTATGCTGGATTCAAAGAAAAGCAGGAAAATGTTCACGGAAGATAACATTTTTTTTTTTTTTTTTTTAATCAAACTGCAACCACAGGTATATTTGTTATGTAAAACAAATAATCACCATCAGGTCAATTAAAAATTAAGACAAGTTTGTATATCAAATAAGCAAAGATATCCACCAAGATATATTTTATAATTCAATTCTAACGAATTCATGCATGCGGGATCATACTAATATATATCATTTACGCTTTCTGTTAACAATTATTACCATTCCACATACAATACAATCTTAATGTCAAGTATTATATTAAGATCATCATCAAAATCTGACGTAATAATATTATCACAACCCAATGGAGGACCTATTAAGGGGCAGGGGACGGTCCTGGCCCCCCCAAAATTTGCGGCACCTAGTGTAAATATTATAGGTTTTAGGGGTAATTTAGTTGAGGTTACAAACAAATCTTCGATTCGCCCCCCCCCCCCCCCCCCCCCCCCAAAAAAAAAATATTCTAGTTCCGCCACTGTCACAACCATACATAGTCATGCAAACTAAATAGATAGTTTTACCATGTTAATTATATCAACATAAGTATCATGCCATTTATATTCATGCGTAGCAAGATCCAAAAATACAATATGGATAGAAAATACATCCATCCAATAGATATTTGTTGTAACAAATTCAACTGTTTCTCTATAGTTTCACGAATTTGGAATTGTCATTAACAAATACACGATAGGCCATGATTATCACTTCTAATATTGTATCAGTTTGTTAGTAATTCGGGTCGTGATAATCAAAGTTTCCCGGATAAATTCTTGAATCGTGTAAAAGTTCACTTTCCTGATACAATATTTCGACCCTATTTGGTGTCTTGGGTTATACGAAATTTGTATAGAGATAAGATAAGAATTAACATTCAAATTCTAAGCACAAGAAAGAGAGCAAAACATTGAATATTTTAGTGGGTTGGTTAATTATTAAATGTAAGGTATTTGGAATGTATTTTTTTAGGGAATAGATGATACTACTAGTGGAGTGAAGTCGGTTTCTTACGCGGGTGCTACTTCTAATGAACCTCGGAAACACGTGTCTAATTTTCGGAGGTTGGAATGTAGCAAAAATAAGGATGATGTTGACCTTTCAGTTCCATTGAAAGTAGTAGAAGAGGTAAACACGAGGTTTGAGAATACTCTATACGGTTATTTCCTGGGCCAGCGCCTTGCTTTTCCTGTTGTTGATTACTATGTACGCAATGCATGGGCTAAGTTTGGTGTGCAAAAGGTAATGATGAATGCAAAGGGATTCTTCTTCTTTAAGTTCAACTCGAAGAAAGGTGTTGATGATGTGCTTGAAAATGGTCCTTGGTTGATCAGAAATGTTCCTATTATTCTTAAACCATGGACTTTGAACACTAATCTACTTGAAAAGGATTTGACTAACATCCCGGTGTGGGTTAAATTCCATGATGTCCCCCTTGCAATGTTTTCTGATGATGGCCTCAGTCTTCTTGCCACACTGATTGGCACGCCCAAAAGGTTAGATGCGTTTACAAGCCAAATGTGCAAGGAATCGTGGGGCCGTAGCAGTTTTGCTAGATGCATGATAGAAGTGAAGTCGGATGAGGTGCTTCGGGACAGCCTCACTGTTGAGATACCATTACTTGATGGTTCGGGTTCGACTATTGAGAAGATACGGGTTGAATACGAGTGGCAACCACCTCGCTGTGACAAGTGTAAGATATTTGGTCATACTATGACTGACTGTCCTAAAGCTGTTATACCTCCTGTTCAGCCTACTAAGCCTGTTAATGATAGTTTCAAGACTGTCAATAACAGGAAGAAAGGAAAACAAGGTGGTCCTACAATTCCGGGTAAAGGAGGGTTTACTAAACCTGTTGTTGGTAAGCAGTTACAATATCAACCAAAAAAGACTCCTCCTGAACCTAAGAATGTTGGTGGCACTAAGAAGAAGACTTCTGATGTGGCTAGTTCTAGTGGAACAACGATTTCTACATCTAACCAATTTGATGCTCTTAATATGGATGATACGGATGCGCATGGCATTCCTACTTATGACACTTACCAGGATGTGGATACTGGATGTACAAGGGAAGTTAATGAGGATGAGTTGGTTAAGACTGGTACTACATCACAAGAACCGCTTGTGAGTGATTCAATGGTAACTAAGGAAGTTGGTTCAACTCCTATAGTTGATAAAATTAGTAAGCTTGAAAAGCTGCTTATCGATGGGAAAGCTACTCTTGTGGATGATGAAGGTCATCCTATTCCGTCCGCCTCTGTCACTAAGAGGGCAAACCCTTTTTCCAAGGTGGGTGAGGTTGTGGTTTCTGATAGTGAGGAGGAGGGGGTTCTTAATACGTTCGACGAATCAGCAAATCTTTTTGGTGGAGGTCATGAACGTGAAGATGAGCTTGATGACTATGATGATTACTCGAAGCAAATTTACGATCTTCCAGGGGAATTGGATGCTTTTAATGCCATTTATGGCTTTAATCTCCAAGGTCGTTGGAAGTAGTTTATATGTTTGTCCGAGTCTTTCAATATTATGTGGTAGTGGTAGAAAATAGGAAGTATCTTGTTATGTAAGCTTTTCGCCTATGTAACGGGCTGAGATATGGGATTCACTCATATCCGTTGTACTTAAATGTTTTTTGGAGTAATATATTTACCGGGTCGTTGACCTTTTACCCAAAAAACATTGAATATTTTATTGTATTTGTTATTGATATGAATATGAATAATCATATGTGAAAGACCAAAGTTATGTTTATATATAGATAAAATCATGGTGGTTGTAGGAAAAAGTTGTATCTCTTGGTGAAAAGTCACACCTTTTAATAAATGCTTACAACACTTCAATTACTTTCTGCAACAAATTTGTGACAGTTTAAACTGTCACTAACTGTAGCCCATTGAAGACATATATCCATTAGCGACGACCCGTTTCTGTCACTAACACGAATAACCATATCTTTTGAACCATTGCAACACTATTGTGACGAATAATTTCTGTCACTATAGAAAACATCCAAGGTCTTTACTCCTTGATATATATTCACAACCTTTACTATTATCCTACTCGAAATCAAGTTAATAGTTTATACAAGCGTGTACTCCACACCTTCGAACTCGTATTATAACTTAAATTGAAATCCATTTTGGTCTCGGGTAAATCACCATTACACCAAAATGATCGATGACACTAAAATCACTAACAAAAAATTGATTTTTTTAATTAATTTATTTATTTTTCATCTCCTAGATATCAAATACTATACTATTAAACAATTTAACACTATAAGAGTAAGCAATATCTAAAACCGGTCTCATCTCCGGTCCAATTTTGAAAACACTTACACATTTATACTTGTCTTTAATTTTCAACTACTCATCTTACCAACCTTGGCTTAATTAAGAGTTTAAGACCAACTACACCCTTGTCGACGTCATTTCTTTATCATCAAATCAACCATAAATAAAATCACCATTGTAACCACACATCATTTCATTAGAGCATTAGGTTTAGGCTCGCCGTAAAGACTCGCCGTCCGACCTGGCATGCTCAATGGCGAGCAGATGCTCGCCTCTACACCAGAATCCCCTCGCCGTTCCTCTTCGTTGGAGAACTCCCCGTGGCCACGGCGAAGGTGAAAAGCAAAATGTACGTTTATTTTAAACGTTTTTTTTTTTTTTTTTTTTTTTTTTTTTTTTTTTTTTTACACCCTAAACCATAACATATTATCCCTAATATATTACACATATTTCACACATTTCATTCCAAAAAACCTAACACATTTCATTCCAAAGCAAAAACAATGAGTGAATCATCTTATTCCGAAGTTAGTGACTTTGAAGAGATACACGAGCTAGAGCTGATTATCCAAGAGTTCGAACACGAGCAAGAGTTGCAAAATCAAGCAGCCGGTCCTTCACATCGCCGTAAATACATTCGGCGTGAACGTGACGTTGCTGAAGCACGTCTACGGGCCGACTATTTTGGTGACCAACCAAAATATCCTGAAGACAATTTTCGACGTCGTTACCGTATGAGCCGTAAACTATTCTTAGAAATAGTCGAAGGTATTGAAACATATATTGACACTCATGATCCTCTTCCTGCTCATTTTGATTTCTTTAGACAACGACCCAATGCTACGGATCTAATGAGTTTTAGTGTGATTATGAAATGCACTTGTGCCCTACGCCAATTGGCGTACGGGATATCACCTGATTCATTAGATGAGTATTTACAAATAGGTGAACACTGTGCACGTGATTGTCTAGATTTTTTTTACTATGTGCATAATCCAGTTGTTTGGGAAGGAGTTTTTAAGAAAACCAACTGAGGATGACGTTCGTAACTTATACCACGCACATAGCATGGTTCATAAGATTCCGGGAATGTTGGGAAGCATCGATTGTATGCACTGGGAATGGAAGAATTGCCCAAAAGAATGGCAAGGGCAATTTCACAGATGTGATAAAAAAATATCCAACTATAATGCTTGAAGCTGTTGCGTCTTATGATTTGTGGATTTGGCATGCGTTTTTTGGTGTGGCAGGTGCGAATAACGATCTGACCGTTTTATATAATTCTCCGTTATTCGACGACCTGATTGACGATATTGGCCCTCAAGTTCCATTTGAAGTATACGGACGTACATTTAAAAATGGGTATTATCTAGCAGATGGAATTTACCCACAGTGGGCATCGTTTGTCAAGTCCTTTACTGTTGCAACCAACCGAAAAAATGCCACATGAAAAGCGAAACAAGAAAGTGCTCGAAAAGATATCGAAAGAGCTTTTGGTGTCCTCCAAGGACGTTGGCATATTATTGCTCAACCGGCGCGTGCATTTACTGTGGGAAAGTTACGGAAAATCATGTACTCGTGCATCATAATGCATAACATGATTTTGAAAGATCAAAATTTTGATATATCTGACGCTGCCGAAATATATATTCCGCCGATACCAAATATGCAACAGTCATGGGTCGAACGTTGCGCAACGCAAAGAAGAAGAACCAAAGAACTACATGATAAACGCACACACTCAAGACTTCAACTATGTCTCATTGAGCATGTTTGGCAACAACAACAATGGGAAGAAATTCAACGAAATATTAATAAGTAGGTTCGTTTTTTTAGTGTCGTATGTGTTGTATTTTTTTCCGTTTCGTATTTTTTTTCCGTATTGTAACTTTTTTATTTGATGAAATAAAATTAGTATGTTTTGTTATTTTTTAGTATTTGTGAAATAAATTTAATTTATTTAATGAAATGAATAAAAAAATAAATGTGTAAGAGGTGGGGCCCTAATGGGGAAGTTGAAGTTTGTTGTTGGTGAATGGAGGTTTGTTGTGGATAGTTGAAATTGAGGTGTTTGGTGATGTGGCAGAAGTGGGACGCGAATGAGGAGGCAAGCCTCCCCAACTACACCTAACGCTCTTATACTCATGCAAGCAATGCAGCAACCATTTGGTACGTACTCTTTCATTTTCTTTTTATGTTCACAATTTTTTTTAACTAGTAGCTCTCGATTAACAGAATTGCGCTGTATTTACTTGGTTTAAATATGTTGAATATACAATTTCTTTCATTTCAAAACATTATTTTATACTCCCTACTTGTTAAAAAAACAAATGTTTTTTTTTTTTACAATTTCTTTACATTTTTTTTGGGTAAAGGGGAGTAATCCTGCACCCTGGTAAATATATTAACCAAAAACGTTTAAGTACAATGGATATGGGTGAAATCCCATATCTCAGCCCGTTACATAGGCAAAAAGCTTACATAACAAGATACTTCCTATTTTCTAAACAAGAAAACAAACCATTACTCAAAGGATAACATAGGACACAACGAAATAAAATTACTTCCAAAAGCCATTGGTTTTTGAAACCAAAAGCCAAAAGCCATTGGTCTTTACATTTTATTATCATATATAGCCAAAAGCCATTGGTTTTTGAAACCATACGCATTTAGTGAATATTTTGTGCAAATATGGTGTCACCTTTTTACATGCAGATGTTTTATATGAAACCTTATACGTAAATGGAAACACATAGCATTTACACCTCCATTTAATTACCCGTCAACTCCTTTTCACCAACTTTGTTATGACCATAAAACGACCACATGCAACATTGTGTAACATCTATACTCACAAGTCACAATAGTTCTTAATTATTGATATAATTTTTCTAAGGTCTCTTCGAGTATATATAATCATGCATGCAGAGTATGTACTCTTTTGTATACATAAATGTTTTCATTTTGCTTGCTTTAAATATGTTCTGGTTATTATGATTTGATTTTTGTGTAGTTCTATGATGATATTTGAAATGGATATAATTTCCTATATGTTCTAAAGTTTCAGAAGATGTACACAAGGTAACTTAGACCTCTAATTAAATTTTGAGTTTTACTTTAATGTTTGAATTTTCATTAAATGCTTTTTTCAATACAAGACTTAAACATGAATCTCACTTTAATCTTTTATTTCTTACTTGTATTTCTATTTTCCAATTTATCATGATTTGGTATTAATTTGTTTTTCTTCCAACAAAAGGCCCGTAGTGAAAAATAATAGTTTTATATAGTCAATTATTTATTTATTATTTTTTTAAGAGTAAACTGCAAAAATGGTCCCTGTGGTTTTCTGAGATTGCAAAAATAGTCACTGTGGTTGGCTAAGTGCAGAAATAGTCACTGTAGAGCAAAAGTCGACATCATTTTGGTCCCTGGTTTTAACTGATGTTAAATAATTCCGTTAGAAGTTACACATTTAGCCCCTGTGGCCCATGACCATTGCAGCGTGCATCCTTCTTACGTCCCTTTTACGTTTTCATCCGTTTTTACGCGTTTTCGTCCCTTTTTGCGTGTTTTCGTCTGTTTTTTATGGTTTACTCTGTTTTTTTACTTTTTCGTCTGTTTGTTGACGTTTTCGTCTGTTTTTTTACATTTTCGTCCGTTTTTTATGTTTTCGTCCATTTCATTACGTTTTTGTCCGTATATTTATGTTTTCGTCTATTTTTTTACGTTTTAGTCCGGTTTTTTACGATTTCATCAGTTTTTTTAAGTTTTCGTCCGTTTCTTTACGTTTTGCTCCGTATTTTTACGTTTTCGTCTGTTTTTTTACGTTTTCATCTATTTTTTTATGTTTTCATCTGTTTTTTTATGTTTTCTTTACGGGATGTCCATTATAGTCTTTGTTTTAATGGCTACCCTCGCTATTTGAGTGTTCACTAAATACTTTTAGTTTACAACCTAAGTATCTTCATCTCATAAATAAAGTGGATGTCAAGAGGTATTTTGGATGAATCTTAAGTGCACATATCTGCTGGTTTTTATTTTGTTACTTTTCGAAGGATTACTGTAATAATTAGGATCTTGAATTCTCCCGAATGCATTTACTTTATATGCACGGTTGGAAAATGTTTGGTTATGTTGACACAACATCAACATACATTATTTTTAACAATGAGGATTAGGATAAAGTTGTTTAAAAAAAAGAAAAAAAAAACATTCTTATACCTAACAACAAGAAGGGTGATGATACACATGACTAACTCATGTTTTTAATATTAGGCCTAATTAATTCATTACTTGACACATGTCATATACACTTTCTCTTTCTAAATCTTCAACCTTGAGTCTGCCACAAGTCTTCATCTGATTTTTAGGCACACTTTTAGGCATGAAAATTAGGCATGCATATCATTTTCCCAACAAGAATACTTAATTGGTTGAGAAAAGTTGATATTTGAATGTAATAATTAAAATACATCTAAAATTAGATAGACTTGAAAATAAGCAAAGGATTTAAATAAGACTGAACATTATCACTACAAGAAAAGCTGGATTTAGTGACAAAGCGAAAATGGTCACTATCAGTACAAAATCGGTCACTAACACTGTTTTAGTGACCAAAACCTGGGTGGTCACTTTTCGTCACTATAGCTCCGTCACTATTTTTATTAGAGACCAAAAATTAAAATCCGTCTCTAACCAATGACCATAATACGGTGGTCACTATTATTGTGACGATATATTCGGTCACTAATTTTGGTCACTAAGAGTCGAAGGTGGTCACTGAATTGATAGATAGTGACGGATAACAATGGTCATGAAAGTGGTCACTGATTTGTTAAAGATAACGAACCCGTTAACTCACCGTTAACACCCATCAGTGACGATATGTGTGGTCACTTCATATTAAATTTAGAGACCAACTGGTGGTCACCATCTATTTACTTTTAAAAGCAAAAAGTGGTCATTTACTCGAACAAATTTACAAAATGATTCAGCAATTTCACAAAATATATAATTGCACAAAAAATTAAAACCTCAAATCGATAAACAGTTATTCAGCACTAATACCTCAAATTACATGATAAGCATAAATTGAACTTGAATTTGACAGCTAAAATTACATGATAAATTTGACAAATTGTACTGTTTTTATACCTCAAATCTATAGCGGTTCAGGTGGTGAGATGTGGTGGTGAAGACACTAATACCTCAAATCGATAGCGGTTCAGGTGGTGAGAGACGGTGGTGAGAGGCGCTAATAAGGTAGTGAGAGACGGTAGTGATTCATGGTGAGAGACGCTTATAAGGTCAGGTTTGTGGTTCATGTGTTTGAATGAATTAAAGTGTAAATTTAAATACGTATTTGTTTGTTTAAATAAGGTCCGGTTTATCAAAGTTATTAAGTATTTGTTTGTTTAAATTAAATGTAAATATTTAAGTATAAATTTAATCAAAGTTATTTAGAAAAAATAAAAAAGTACATAATATAATAAAATCTTACAAGTAATGTATACCTTAAATTGTTAGCGTATCACCTTACCATTTTTTTATTACTGATGCATTGTCATTTTAGTTATTCTACTTGTCGATATTTAAAAAAATCTCGATCTGATCGACTTGTGATGTTGCGTAAATTTAATAATTTAATGAACACTAATTTTAGTTTCTAATATATATTTGGGGTTTTAGTTTAGGTGTTACGGTTTACGTGACCACTCTTTTTGTCTCGATATTTTGTTAATCAGTGACCACCAAACTTGGTCTCTAATTTGAAAAACTAGTGACCACTAGTATTTGGTCTTTAAAATTTAGGGGTTAGGGTTTTAATTTAGGGGTTAGGGTTTATATGACCACTCTTTTTGTGTCAATATTTTGTAAATCAGTGACCACCAACCTTGGTCTCTAAAAACTAGTGACCATTAATATTTGGTCTTTAAAGTTTAGGGGTTACGGTTTATGTGACCACTCTTTTTGTCTCAATATTTTATAAATCAGTGACCACCAACCTTGGTCTCTAATTTGAAAAACTAGTGACCACTAATATTTGGTCTTTAAAGTTTAGGGGTTAGGGTTTTAGTTTAGGGGTTACGGTTTATGTGACAACTCTTTTTGTCTCAATATTTTGTAAATCAGTGACCACCAGCCTTGGTCTCTAATTTGATAAACTAGTGACCACTAATACTTGGTCTTTAAACTTAGTATACTTTTTTTCGGCAGTGACCACCACTTTTGGTCTCTAGTCTAACTCGAAAACTTAATATTTCATTGAAAATATTATATTCACGGTTTAGGGACTATGTGACCATTATTTGTCGTCACTAATACTTGTCATTTGTGACAACTTAGTGACCACATTTTGTAACGGTCACTAATTCTATGGCAATGACGGAAATGCAGTGACGACAAATATATTGGTGACTAAACCATGATAATAGAGACCAAATCATGAGTGGTCACAAAAAAATTCGTCACTAAAAGCACTTTTTCTTGTAGTGTATGATGATAGTCGACTATTTGCTAGTCTGTATTTCCATGGTGACTTTTTTGCTAAGGCTGGTTGTAATAAAGGTAGACGACTCGATCAGTCTCCCTTACCCCGACGCGTCCCCTTATTAGCATGAGTAGCCATTGACGCATCCCACATGAGAAATTTGTAGAAGATAGTCGGCCATGTGACCTTCTTGTATGCATGTTTGTGTGAGTGAGTATTTATTTAAAATGTATTTTTATAAGGTATGTTTTTTGTGATGTTTGTCTTTTTATAACATTAAGTTGGTCAAAAAGTAATTTTGAAAAGAGATAGCTGAGGTTAAGAGGATATGTAGTTCACTTGAGCGTGCTTACGATCTCTAATGGGTTGTTTGACCATTTATGCTCGTGGGTCCGTTTACTTTGAGATAGTGGGCTGCCAAAAATTTACATCAGGTGGTTCGGTGTGCTTTGAGATAGTGGGGCTGCCAAAGATTTACAACTTAGCAAAACACTCTTCTTTAGTTATATGTAAAGCATGTGTTATTTTCATTCTAATCACTAAATTAGATTTCTTTTCATTTGAAGACAAATGGCAATTAAGTCTCTTAGCCCTAGTACGATGATTTTCATCTTCGTTTTCATTATCATTTTATCACATCGTATGCACCCACAATCCGAGGCAGCTCCCTTAAGTTCCCGCCATATGTAGCCCTCTCTATTTACTTTTATAGCATATTGAGTCGTGTTATGAACTTTTATAGGTATTTTATATATGTATGATGTAATGATGATAGTAAAAAAGAAGCGTTTTGTAAATTGCAAACATATAGAGAGGTTGGTTGTTATTTGCTTAGCGCAAGATTTATATTCAATTAGTTTACGTAATACTAATCTAAATTTTTTTCTTATCTTTTGTCTTTGCAGAGCTATATCAGATACCAGGATATCCGCCATGTCTTTGTTGTCAGACGAATGCACCGCCACCACCCCATTGCAATTGTGCGTGTGTTCACTCGGAAAATAATTCGCCTTGATCATGAAGAAAACTGATACACCATAAGAAAGAGATCCAAACTATATGTTCTCCAATAATGTTATAATTGTAACCCAAGTGGCAAGTACCCAACTGTCTGGATATTTAGATGCATCACCTTTGATGTTTCTGAACGTAAGTATAAATATACTATTAATAAAAAATGTGTTCTTATAGTAAAAGAATGTACTTTGATATTCGGCCTTAAAATATGCAAGGTACGGCACAACGTGATCTTGTTAATATCAATATAGTGGGCGAAAACATGGGTTGCTAGCTCGGTGTGTTATAGGCCGAAAGCTATTTTGTTTACATATATACATGGTGGGATAGTGCGAGACATTTCGAGGTACAAAGGCCCAAAATTGAATAAACAACAAACCATCGTATCCAAGTATATACTATATACGATTAGAGTTTCGATAGATCCACAAAATGTATACAAAAAACATCCACAAAATTAAGTTAGATATGTGTGATTGTTGGCTTTTGCGATAATTTGTCTTTCATTTTTTGATTCTACCAATCACACATAGCAAACTCAATTTTATGATTTTTTTTAATACATTTTGTGGATATAGCAAAACTCATAAGATAATAGAAAACAGGCGTATTCACAAATTGGGTAATATCCACATAAATCGAAAGCTGAAACCAAACTGAACTAAATAAAATTGAATCGAATATGTAATCGAACCGAATTTGCCAGAATTGAACCGAACCAAATTAAATATTCGGTTTTCGGTTTGAATATGGTTTTGATAAAACAAAAAACCGAACCGAACCTAAAACCGAATTCACACACACACACACACACACACACACACACACACACACACACACACACATATAACATGTATGTTTTCTTAGAAAACATGCGTGTTCATATAAAACATGTATGTTTTCTTACATATATAACATGTATGTTTTCTTAGAAAAGTGCGGGAACTGTGAGAACTCCAATTTTGCATTAGCAAACATGCGTGTTCATATAAAACATGTATGTTTTCTTACATACACCTTAATACACATACATGTTCATATAAAACCCTGTTAAGTGCAACATATCAATGCAAAATAGTTTTATATTAACATGTATGTTACGCAGGTATTTGTATTAAGGTGTATGTAAGAAAACATACATGTTTTATATGAACATACATGTTTTTAATGCAAAATTGGAGTTCTCGCAGTTCCCGCACTGAACAGGGTTATGAAAATAAAGCCCATATATATATATATATAAACCATTAAAACTTTTTTCTGGTATAAATACGTAGTATAACGTTTTTTAAGTTTGAAAATTATTTTGGTGCTAAAAATGTTAAATGAAACGAATTTATAAATTATGTATTTCAGGTAATTCGGGTCAACCCGAAACCAAAAAGAATTAAAATTTTGGTTTCGGTTTTATCAATTTGAATTCGGTTTCATTCGATTTTCCGGTTTTACCCATAAATTTTTTAACCGAACCGAATAACCCAATAACCGAACCAATGAACACCTTACATAACTTGTCCAAAATAGATTTTACTCTGCTCAAAATGCATATAAACCGGAGGTATAGATGCTTACATAGATTTATGCATGTCGGCGGTAAATGCATTAACATGAATGAGAAATGATTGTGATGACTAAAAAATGAATAACCTTATGGCTATTTTGACGTGAGTAACTTGTTTGTTGAAGCACAAAGACTCACTTATTCACAAAAGAATAAATTATTGACATACAACTTTTGTATTAGGTAGGGTATGGGCATGTGTGAGCCACGTGCGATCGCTGTAAGAAGAAGTGTAGTCGCCACACGCTGGGACCCAAAGAGTCAAAAGTCGAATGTCCCTTTAAGCCATGAAGTCGGAGTAAAGTCGAATCAATTGAAGGAAGTCGTTCCTCTAGGCGAATGACCATGCGCGAGGTCGGGCATGAATTTGTGGTGGGAGAATGTCACGACCCAAACTATGAAGGGCTGAGTTCTGCTTGGAAGCGTGCTGAATGCGTGCGTTCCTGATTTATCCTATTAGTCTTGTTGGAGTACCTCAACAGTAAGGGTGTCGTACGTGCCGTGAGTAAAGTACTCGATATGGCACTACGCTAGTAGGGAGTTGGGGTCGCTCCCCTGATGAGTCCAAGGCATGATGAAACCAGTAAACCTTTATTATACACGGGATGGATAGCTGGCTGGTCTTTGTCATGTTTCTGATGTTTTTAGGCATACGACGCCATCCAAGTATCTAAGTGAGGTGAACCTTTAAACTTTAAACACGCTATCTTTCCGGAGGAACTTATTACAATCCTCTTGTCATCGTCAGCACTTAGCATCTCGCGGGAGTTTATCTTGCAAATAATCTTACAGGTCGACATCTCATAAAAACAATATTTTATGAATCAATATCATGTATGTTTCTTTTGTATCCGCTGGTTGAAAAAGTTTCTCTCTTAGTTGAAAAAGAGCTTTTGCAAGATGAAGCCTTACCTCCTCAAAAGTAGGACTAGAGTTATATAATCTATTGTTAGTGAATATATTGGTTTTCTGTTGCAAGAATTTTGATTAGGATTTCTATTGTTCATTTTAACAACATTAGATACATAAATACGTAAGCAAAATTCATAACCTCTATTGCAAGAAAAGGTTAATCGAGTTAGAGGTCAATCTTAGTGATTAGGTTATATGCTTTGTCTGCATCCTTGGCAGCATTATGTGTCGAAATCATTCATTTATTGATGAAGTAGAGGGTTATGTGGTCCAGTGAAACTTGTTCAGCCAGAGCTTTCGTTGTTTAAGACAAAAATTAATCATCACATCAAACAATTTATAGAAAAGAAAGAAAATGGAACTTTCGTAGCATAAACTTGGAGGCTGCTAGAACCATGTCATCATGAATACTTATTGCACCAGATACACTAAAACCAACACCAAAACCAGGAAAATTGCCACGAAACAAAATTTAAACATCACATAATCGGTAGTCTTAGAGACGTGTGAAATAGAATTTGTGAAGTATGTGGTAGGTTGTAAAAAATTTCCGCTAAAAAAAATAAATACTATAAATGTTTGCGTGTATATTTAATTCGGATTAATTAAATTTAGTTCGTGGTCCGGATGAACAAATTAAACCACGTACTCCAAATTGGAGGATCGACTCGTGAAGGTGAGGGAGCCATAATAGTTGGATGACGCATGAATGGGTGTACAACGCATGGAGCCAATCTCCATTACGGGTAGTCTTATGATATATAATATTATAATCTCAACTATAACGATTTGAAACCGGGAATGGGTTACAAAAGTTGAATCTGAATACCCCTGTATCGAAGCATTATAATGCGATCGATTAGTTCCATCGACCCTTTAAACAGATAATACAAAAAGTCCCCACTTGTAGGTTGAAACAAAGCATATTCAACCCTTAGCATAAGTTGGAATAGCATAATCCTTCATAGTTTTGATCCTCTATTGCATTTTGCAAGTTAAGATGTAGGAACGAGATGATTACCTCATGAATAAGTTATATAGACAAAACACGTCTTTTTTTTTTTTTTTTTTTTTTTTTTTTTTTTTTTTTGAACATTCAATTTATTGATGAAGGCTAGCAAGAAGCTAGAAAAGAGAAGTACATAAATACGTTATTAGAAATTAAAATTACACCATTGAGACCAAACTATTCGGGGGGTCTTCATTCGGTTTGATAACCAAAGGAAACTTGTGGATTTGAGTTCTTTCGTGGCATATCGGATTGATGGGTCTTTGTTGGAGAAAATGCATTCATTCCGAATTTTCCAAATAGTCCAAATATAGGAGAGGACTATCAAGCTGATGTATTTCGCTTTGCTGGAGGTGATTGTGGGGTCCTTATGTACCTCAAGAAGAGCTTTAGCATGGGGAGGCTTGTTCAATGATATCTTACTCCATGATAGCAAAAACGACCATAGATAATCAGCAAAGGGGCATGTGATAAAAAGATGATGTGAGGTTTCTTCATGGATATTGCAAAGCGGGCAGATTGTTGAGGGTAATGGGATGTTGCGCTGCTGGAGTAGGTCGCTCGTTGGAAGGCGATTCATCTCCAATCTCCAACCGAGTATGTTGGTCTTTAAGGGAGCGTGTTTGTTCCATGGAAACATCCAGTGGTTTGGACCAAAACTGGCTTTGGCAAGCAATTGTTTCATGGATTTCATGGTGTATGATCCAGAAGAGTCATAGGCCCAATTCCATGAATTGTTGCTGTCGTTGAGATTGACTAATTGAATGCTGGATAGAAGTTGCTGTAGTTGGTGTAGTTCATCGGGTGTGGAGGGAGGTCTGATCCAATTCCACTCCCACTGGGAGTAAATACCATTTCCAGTGCATCTATCTCGTACATAGCATCCTTTATTCCTTTCAAGCTTGAACAAATCGGGGTAGGAGGTATTTAGTGACTTGTTGCCGTTCCAGCGGTCAATCCAGAATCGAATGGAGGCGCCATTTCCAACAGACCCTGTGAATAAATCCTGCAAACAAACATTAAACTTTTCGAGGTGGGAGCTAATTTTGGCAATGTTGAGCCAACCTCCCACCAAACCTGACCTGAGAGGGATGGGGATACAATTACTGCGAGATGAATGAATAGAAGATGATGGTGCGACCCCAAAGAGAATTTGGTTCGGTTCGGAGTCGCCACCACCATTTTGAAAGTAAAGCAAGATTTTTTTCATTTAGGCAGCCCAACCCAAGCCCCCCCTGTTTCACAGGACTAATAACCCGATCCCATGAGACCCATGGTATTTTTTTATTTGAAGATGACCCACCCCAAAAGAAAGACTTACGGATTCTTTCAAGCTTTGCAATAACACTAACCGGTGCCTTGTACAAAGAGAAAAAGTATGTTGGGAGGCTGTCAAGCACAGAACGAATGATAGTGATTCTTCCACCAATTGAGAGGGTTGCTGCTTTCCAGGATGATAGGCGGTTTTCGAAGGTTTGGATGACGGGTGCCCAGTTATTGATTCGGTTCATGTTGGCGCCTACTGTGAGGCCAAGGTAGGTGATCGGAAGTTGACCCTTTTTACACTTAAGGATGCTGGCGGATGTTTCAATTTGAGGCTGTGATAAACCCATGCCGTGGAAGCATGATTTGTGGTGATTGATTTTTAGACCAGATGCCAAGTAAAAGCTCCTCATAATTCGGTTTATATTCAGAAGGTGGGTTTGAGACCATGAGCCAAGGAGTATTACATCGTCGGCATAAAGGAGATGTGAGACATTTGGTCCATGATTTGGGAGTTGGATTCCAGTTATAAGACCCACAGTAACAGCCCTACGGATGATGCTAGAAAAGGCTTCCATTGCAATTATGAAAATAAAAGGGGACAATGGATCACCTTGGGGAACACCGCGTTCACAGTTGAATTCAGATGTTGGACTTCCATTTACAAGGACAGCCGACCTGGTGGAAGATAGAATGCCTTTAATCCATGTTAGCCATCTGTTGGGAAAACCCATTTGTTGCATTACGGATATAATGAAATCCCAACTCAAGGTGTCAAAGGCTTTCTCGAAATCTATTTGAAGGCAAAAGGCTTCTCTTTTATTCTTTTTTAGCCATGTGAGGATTTCATTCAGCATTAGTGGCCCGTCAAGAATGTTCCTATCAGAAAGGAAAGCTGTTTGGTTGGGGGAGATGATCTTGCAGATGACCTTTTTGAGTCGGTTAGTGAGGACTTTTGAGATGGTTTTCCTGATACAGCCAATTAGTGTGATGGGACGGTAGTCGGTGAGGGATTTGGCAGAGGATGTTTTAGGGATAAGTGTGATAAAGGATGAGCTACAGCCATGGCTTATGGTCCCAGTGTGAAAGAAATCCAAAAGAATATTGAGAAAATCCATCTTTAAAACCTCCCAAAAACGCTTGATGAAACCAAAGTTAAAGCCGTCTGGGCCCGGTGCTTTGTCACTGGCACAATCCATCACAGCAAGGGTAATTTCGTTGAGTGAGAATGGGCTTATAAGGCTTGTGGCTTCTTCGGCTGTGAGGGTTTTGAGGTCTTGGCAGGTTATTTTGGGCCTGCACGGTTTGGGCTCACTAAACTTTTCTTTAAAAAAGTGAAGGGCTTCA
Organism: Artemisia argyi; assembly: GCA_030686995.1. Taxonomy (NCBI): domain Eukaryota; kingdom Viridiplantae; phylum Streptophyta; class Magnoliopsida; order Asterales; family Asteraceae; genus Artemisia; species Artemisia argyi. Next base: position 11,492,678 of record CM060690.1, read on the forward strand.
TCGCGGATGGCTGGGGGATCATTGTGCCAAGTGCCGTTAATCTCAATCCCATTGATTCGGTTCCTGGCAATTCAATTGTTCATGTAACCGTGAAAAAAGGCTGAGTTTTCATCTCCTAATTTAACCCATTTTGCCCTTGATTTTTGTTGTAGGTCCATAGATCTTGTTTTTTCAAAGGCTTGCAATTGCTCTTTTGTGTGGGTCCATTTTGCCATTTCATCATCAGAAAAATCACGCTGAACGACTATGTCATCAAGCTCCTCAAGTTGAGATATGAGGGTGTTTTCATGCTGGTTCTCTAGATGTTTGTTTTCATGGAGCCATTCCTTGAGATCTTTTTTGAGGTTTTGTAATTTGGTTTTGAGGATTTGGTCTGGCCTTCCATAGACTTGGTGGGAGTGGAGGCTGTTTGTAATTACTTCTTCAATCCCAGGCTTCATTAACCAAGAATTAAAGAAGCGAAAAGGTGAGGGGCCAAAGTCATGGCTGGCTGTGTTGAGAATTAGGGGTCGGTGGTCGGATAGGGTTCGTGGAAGGGCGGTGAGGGATGCATTGGGCCATAGGTTCATCCAATTTGTAGAAACTAAGATTCGGTCGATCTTACTTTTTTTGTTCCCGTTGTCTGTAACATATGTGAACATTTTCCCTTGCATTGTATATTCGAGGAGTCCATTTCGGTGGATGAAGTCATTGAAGGCATTGGCGCATGAGTCTACAAATTGGGAATTTTTCCGTTCGGATGGGGTTCTTACTGCATTGAAATCACCAAGAAGTACCCATAAACCGCTGGTGTGGTCAATGAGTGTGGTAAGTTCATTCCAAAGGTTGACTTTTGCACCAAAGTTGTGGGGGGCATAGATGTTAACGATGTTGCAAGGGGTAGAGATGCCGCTTATGTGACCCGTGGTGAGCAAGTAGTGATTTGATTTTCTGGTATCTTGGAGTGTGAAAAAAGAGGGGTCCCACATACTTAATATCCCACCAGATCTTCCTTCAATTCCAGAAGATGGAATAAAGTCATGGCAGAAATTGTAGTTTCCCCAAAAATTATGTGGGAACAAGCTTTGTCCGTCTGGTCGGTGAGTCTCTTGGATGCACATAAAGTTAATATGGTGGTTGGATTTCAGTTGGTTGACCCATCTGGGCTTTCCAGGGTCTTTGATTCCACGGATATTGAGGCTTAAGAAGTTCATTGGGAGTGATTTTGAACTCGGTGTTGGTTTACTAGTTCCTGGATCTCGTGCTCAAAGCCATCAAGTTGGATACCAACATAGTGTCCAACTGTGATGGTATTAGAGGTTTCATCATCATGGTGGGTGGTTAAAGAGGATTGGTGACTGGCAGCGGGCTGAGTGTTGTTTATTGGAGGGGGTGGTGGTGGTATGAGTGTGGACCGATCATGGTTGGTATCATGGTTAAGAGGGGGTGGTGGTATGGGTATGGATTGATCATGGTTGGTATCATGGTTAAGAGGGGGTGGTGGTGGTATGGGTGTGGATTGATCATAGTTGGTGTCGTGGTTAATACCAAGATTGATATGACCGGTGGCATCGATATTGGAAGTTGCAATTGAGGCGGTTGAAGGTATCTGGTGGGTGTTTGTGTTGATGGGATACTCTTCGTTAATGAGGTTTTGGAAGGGGATGGGAACGAGAGAGTTTCTGAATGGGAGCTTTGTGCGTGATTGGTGTCGGTTAGGGTTTTCGGTGTTAGAAGGAAGAGATGGGGAATTTAGATCGAGATGCATGGGGGTTGGGGGTTGTTGCATGGGTGATGATTTCCTTGGTCTTTTCCTGGAGGTAAAGGTTTTGGGGGGTAATGTGGTGGTTGTTGTGCATGGAGTAGTTTGGCTCATGTGACAATCATTATTAGGGTGAATGTCAGAGGTTAAAGATCTGTCGGGGGTCTTTTCACATCCTGTCTTGGAAGTGATGGGGTAGGGTTGGCTGTTTGTGTTACCTAGGTTGGTGTTACTTTCCATGGGATCTGTGGGGGCAGTACTAGTGTTTAGGTTTTTGTTGGTTTCCCAAGAAAAATCCTGGGTAACAGTGTCGTGCATGAAGGGTGGAATCCATTCCAAATTATCCTCAACAATGCGAGTAATATAGGATTTGGTTTTGGATTTGATAAGTACCTGGTGATTTATCTTGTGATGTGAATCCACAAGAATGGTGACTTGATTGTGGGAGAGGTTCTCATCAAGTGCTGTTGCGATAGATTCCTCCAGTAGTGTGCCCATTGTTTCAGCAATCTTGTTGAAAACTTTACAGTCCCATAGGGATATAGGAACCCCATAGATCTTGGCAGTGACAATTCTACCATAGTTGAAGTCCTGACCATTCCAGATTTCATACCTTGAGAACCATTCTTTGAGTAGGTCGGGATTGTTGTGGAGGAAATCATTGGCAAGCTTTGAAGCTCCAAAGGATAAAAGTATGGTGAGACCACCAGCATAGATGATACTTGGGTTGGTGGTTGTTGAGGAGTTCTGGATTATGGATTTGAGGTTTTGTAAAGCTGAGAGTGTTTTGGCAGTTGCTATAATGGAGGTTTTCTTCCATCCATTAGGAGCTGTTGGTTCACAGTTTTGTAAGTCGATGGAGATTGGTGAGGGAGGTGTGTTTGTTGTAAGGATATCACGATATGAGGCGTTGGAAAGATTTTTGATTTGATGGAGAGGGGGTCTATGATGGTGGGTTCTGGGTTGATGGTTCGCATTCCTGGAGGGTATGCTTTGAGAGAAGGTTTGTTGAGAGGGATTGCCTTGCTTGTCGAATCTTGTGGGATAAACTCCTAAGATTAAGCCTCCAGTTTTGATATTTTGAAGGGTTGAAAGAAAAGATGGGGGGTAAGAGATATTTCGGAATCTGACAAACCCAAAAGGGTTATTGTATTTGTCGCGCTTTCTGGCAACAAAGGCATCAACAAGGTCGCCACGGTGTTTGAATAGCTCTTTCAATTCTTGGCTTGTTAAGGTCTGTGGGATATTGTAGACAAAGAAGGAGGTTACGGTTGATCGGCGGCTTCTTCTGTGCTTGACTTCTTCCCATGTATACCTTCCATTTGATGATTCCGGCAGCCGGTTAGAGTTAAAGGGGTGGGAAGGGTTTTTCTCTCTCTCTCTCTCTCTCACACATGGCTATTTCTTGGTCAAATTACTATATTATTAATTAAGACAAAACACGTCTCTTTATTCAAATTGAAAACAATATTTACGTTATTAATTGGTATTTATTGCAACTTGGCATGTATCTATTGCAATTTGCAAGTTAAGAACAAATCTTCTTTGTAGTTTTGCATGTGCAAGTTCATATCCAGTTCACGATTATGGTCCAGCTTACTACATTTGACTAAAACTCTAAAACCGTTCATTAAAATTTTACAATTGTGGTATAACACCGGTGGCGGAGATAGAAAAAATTTGTTTGGAGGGCCGAACAATTTTTTTTTTTTTTTTTTTTTTTTTTTTTTTTTTTTTTTTTTTTTTTTCCGAAACAACAATAGATGGGAGGACCGAGATGAAAAAAAATATTAATAACGCATAAAATCGTGAAAAAATACACTAACGGACTTATATGTAGGGGGCCGAGACCCTTCCCGTCCCTTAATAGCTCCGCCCTTGTATACCACCTCCACCTAGCACGTGCCGTCCCTCATAGTGAAGACCGACCATCCATCCATCACGCGGGATGGTGGGATTTTTGCACTTACTCTGCACTACCTACCGAAAATCAAGGAAATGGGGGTTATTATTATTATTATTATTATTTAGGTTTTTGAGTGTGTGTGAGGTATATTCTGAGGTATGTTTGTATAAAATGTAGTACTCTTCCCAAATATAAGTTTATTCTCTTATTTTTTATTGTCCCAAAATGCTTGTCCATTTTTTTTTTTTTTTTTTTTTTTTTGAAAAGTGAACTTCATTAGAAAAACCCGCCAACCCACAAAACGGGGCGGCACAAACAGCACAAACCAATTACATAATTACAAATTTACACCAACGATCCCAATTCAAAGAAGGGACCTTCGCTCTATTTTTAGCCCAAAGAAAACCCAACACTTTGATTTCCCCTATAATATCTTCAATCCTAGCCTTCTTTCTTTGAAACTTTTGATGATTCCTCGCCCTCCAAATGCACCAACACCCAATAATAATAATACCATAAAAAATATCTTTGGCTATCCCCGACAATTATTTCAACAAATTAAAAGACACTTTAGTGGAGAGAGAAAATATTTGATTGATGAGTAAATTAGTTAGTGAAATTTTATTAAACTTTGTGCAAATTGAAAATATACTTGTAATTTGGAATGGAGAGAGGGGAAGAGGCATAGTAAGAAAAAAAAATATGATAAGAAGAATAAGAAATAATTTTAGCCGCATATTTTAAATGAATAAGAAAAAATTCATAGGAGTTGCATCTTTTATTACATATGCATCGGAAATGTGCGGTTGTGATTACTTATTATTCATATTATTTTACTTTTATTTCTCATTTGATCCTTACTAATGAAGGGAGTATTTTTATATTTTTGAATTGATACTGATCATAACGCTTAAAAAGTGATGTATTGAATGGAAATGTGATGCTGATGTGAATGTGATGGGTTGCTCACAATAGTGTGAACTTTGAAGTATGAAGCCTTACATAAATTTTCCTAGGAAAGAAATGCATTTTCGTATGATTAAATAGCAAATTACATGATTGGTCACCTTGGAAAACAAGCATTGACTTGGAAAATGATACAACGTGACCAAAGACCGTTGGCGTTTGAAGTCTACTGGCGTTTAATATACTTCCAAATTAATTTTGAGCAAAAATCTTTCCGGTGACTTTGTCAACGTAGCAAAACACTTCTATATAAAGCATGTATTATTTACACTCTAATCACTAAATTATAATTCTTCTCTTCATTTGAAGACAAATGGCAATTAAGTCACTTAGCTCTAGTACGATGATCTTCATCTTCGTTTTCATTATCGTTCTATCACATATGCATCCACAGTCCAAGGCAGCTCCCTTAAGTTCTCGCCGTAAGTAGCCCTCTTTATTTTCTTTTACATAGCATATCGAGTCGTGTTATGAACTTCTATATATAGTTATTTTGTATGTGTATGATGATAGTAAAAAGAAACGTTTTGAAATATATATAGAGGTTGGTTGTTATTTGCTCAATGAACGATTTGTATCCTTTGAATTTTATTGTTTTATTGATAAATTTCGTACCAATGATAATATTATTATCAAGTTTACGTAATACTAACTATAACCTAACTTTTTTCTTACGTATTGTCTATGCAGAGGTATATCAGAAGCCGGGATATCCGCCATGTCTTTGTTGTCAGTCGAATGCACCACCACCGCCCCATTGCTATTGTGCGTGTTTTGTGATTAACGGGGAAAATAAATCGCCTTGATCATGAAGAAAACTGATACACCATAAGAAAGAAATCCAAACTACACATCTAGCTATATAAATATACAACATGCATGCAACAAAAATAAATAAGCATGTACAGTTTAACAGTAAAGTTTGACCGACATAAATATGTGATTTGCTTAGTGTTATCAAAACACAAGTTAAGTGTATTTGTCGAGTTCTTTTTTTACGTGTGAAGTTGTAACATAAGTTTTGTTGATGTATAACTATGAATTAAATATATGTTAAAAATGCATGTGTGCACGTTAGTGATGTCATACATTTCATGTCAATATTTCAATTGGGTAAACACGGAAGATATTTTATATACTATTTCAAATAATTCATTATGCTTTCTCGACTTATTTTAATCTCATTCATCTAAACATTGTTTACTGTCAACGGTCGTTATACACTTATACGTAATTAGTTCACTCTCTTTCACATGAAAACATTTAAACACCATTTGTCTTCTTCACCATCACTTACCGGCCATGTCTCTACCAAACATGATGAAATATATGTATTCTGATTCTGTTTAAATACATGGACTTATTGTGTCCTATTGTTATTTTGTAGTTTGTGCTATCAATGAAACAAAGTGTAAAGACTTGACTCAAAAAGTAAAGAGAAAAGAGACCGAGGGACCATCTTCTGCAATATTGCAACTTTTGTTGCTCTCGTTTTTCAGATAATCTTGATCTTGTTGATTTTGTTATTGATCTGTAATAGAACTATAATCATTTGAGATAAGAGTGATATACCAGAATAACTGTGGTATCTTTGTAGTTGATACAATTTCTGATTAAGTTCAGTTTTGTTTTGTTGAATTGAGATTCAATAGTGTTTTGTGTGTGTTAAATCAACTTTTTTTTTTTTTTTTTTTTTTTTTTTTTTTTTTTTTTTTAATGGTATTAAAGCAGACTAGTTATAATACCTGTGCACGCACGGGGTTTTGACATAAATTTTAATTATAATGTTTTTTTCTTTGAGTAATTTTTAATTTAAGGTAAATGTGCTAAAAGCCGAACCTTTATACTACCTCCGTCTCAAAATAAGTGTCCAGTTTAAATTTTCAGAGTTAATTTGATTCACTTTAACCTTAACTATTTTTGTTGATATTATATATCCAAATCAAAATCAAATTCAAAAGAATAGTATTACAATGGGTTGTTTAATGATTCAGATTATATTAGAAGGTACATAAGTTACTTTGCAACGCATAATCTTTTTTCAAGTGTGATATATAAGCATCCCCATATCATATAAAGAAGGGAAGTGGTTGGCAGCACTCTCAATTTTTATTAGGACACTTCACATTATACAATAAACAGTTGTACCTTTAGTATAAACTGCTTTAACTGCTTGTACCGTGACTGTCCTGATAAAAAAAAACGAAAGTGTGCCAATCACTTCCTTATAAAGAACAACACTCCATTATGCTCCAATCAAATAGTTGTTTATAAGGATATACACAATTTACCCGTAGAGTAAATATTCGATGTGAAGTCTCTTTGCAGCTCAGACAGTCACCATATAATGAGTTTATAATTGCAAATATACTCATTGTGTTACACCCAATTTGTATTTTATACAAAATATATCTCACGTATGCCATTGAATCTTTGTGTCAAATCTTATAGAGTTTGCATCCAAGACCTACGAAATTATGAAAACATGTCGAAACTCACTTGACAACATTAGTGACCCCTAATAATTAGTTAACTTAAAGTACACAAAAACACTAAAAACTTATTTATACAAACTCCATTTACAACTATTAATAGAGGGAGATTCTTACTTGAGATCATCATAACACATACAGAAAGCATACCAATCACCACTTTATTATGCCCGAACGCTATAAGAATCAAAACTTCAACATAATCTACCATTAAGTTGAACAAATTTCACAACTTTATCAACTAAACAATACAAAAGACCCACAAAAGCAAAACTTCAACAAAACACAAAGTCAAATTTAACAAACTTTATCAGCTAAACCCAACACCAAAAGATCATTAAAAAAAAAAAAAAAAAAAAAAAAAAAAAGAAAAAAAAAAAAACTGAACTTAAACCTAATCTCAGTCATTAATATATTTTTAAGCTTAAACATCAACAACTGTATACGTTTTTGTATGGTTTTATACGTTTTAATATTCGTTTTTGATTCTCCAATCGGTTTGATTTTGGGAAGGTATGATTTGATTCAGGTTATAGAAGATGGATGCGATTGTTATGTCTGGTGATATTGGATATTCATGAATTAAAACATAAACATTTGTTCATCACTGCAATATATCATGAATATCCAATCTCATGAATTGAAAGAACAAATGTTTAGGCTTTGTTATGTGGGGTAGAAGAGAAGAGAGGAATGGAAAAACTGATTCTTATGTGGGTTAAAATTTGGGGACTCTGTTTTCAAAAATGTTTTCAGGATATCCGTATATAAACTTTAAATAATAATTACATGAGTCGTTGATATTTATATTACCGTTAATAATAATTTAGCCGTATTTAATATTCAAATCCGTGTACGCATAGATTAAATTTTTAAATAAAATAACATGAGTCCTTATTTAACGTACATAGTAAAAAATATTTTAATGGATGAAAATTTAAACAAATATTTGTTTTTAAAATATTTAACGTATATTAAACCTAATTCGTATATTTGTAGAATTTTGTAAGTTTAATGGATGAAAGTCTCAAGCCAGTATTAATACTCATGTAATTGTAAACAAAGTTCATATTATAGAGTGTAGGGGTTATAAAGTGTAAGGGGTTATTTTTTTATTATCTAAAGTTATAAAAAAAATAAAGATTTATAATTTTACACTTAACCCCATATAATATATTTAAAATTCAACCACTAATGTTTTATTAATTACCCCCTCTTTTTTTAAGTTTTTATTTTCATAAATTTGACACATATATTTTTATATGTTTTTTTCCTCAATCAAATTCTCCACCAAATTTATTAAAGTTTGACCAAAATCAATTTAATTTTGACTTTTTATTGGCCAATCACGTCGCTCGATTTTGCTTATGTGGCAAAATCGAGCTCTCCTATTGGCCCAATTTTTTTTACATTGAGAAGGGATTTACAAAAACACTCCGAAATGATGTAATTCTTTTATTATATAAAAGATTCATTCAATCTTGCTCCGAACTGATTTTCAAAATATTTAGCGTTTCGTAACATTTTGGTTTTTTTTTTTTTTTATTTTTTAAAAATGTCCTTGGTCAATTAACTTGTGTTAATTGATAGATCTGATTGATAATGTTTTGTTAGATTCAAATTGTTTTGTGAAAACACCAAATTTTCTAGAAAATTAGAGTTTGAATAAAAAATCAATTACTAGAATCAACACTTCCAACAAATATAAAAACTGACACTTTTTTAGAGATTTATCAAAATCGACACATCAAGCATTTTGATTTTGCTCGCCGTTTTTAGAAGAAGACAAACATTTTTTTTTTGCTAAAAGATAAAGAACATGGAGAGCAAAATGCTTGTTCGCCTCATTTTTTATTGACGTTCTCGCTAAAAGACAAAGAACATGACGAGCAAATGCCTTGCTCGCCCAAATGTTTTGTTAGCTTCGTTGATTTTGGTAAATCCTTTTGAAAGTTTTTATTTATTTATTTTTATTATTGTTTTTAATGGTTTATGTAAAGTGTTCATTTAAAAAATGATACTTGAATAAATTTGGGGCTTTTACTTTTAAAAGCATCCATTGCTCAGTTAACCTTTGTTAATTGATAGATATGTTGATATCTTTGAATAAATTTGCGTACCAAACTTCTGGTGCCGTTCTCTAAAAGTCAAAACACAGAATGACACCAAAAAATCTTTGGCATCACATTTTGTGCCGTTATCGTTGGCATCAGAAAATCTAGTGTCATTCTCTATTTTTTTTCATTTACATAAAATCAAACATACACAATATTAATTAAAATAAACTTCATTACATAAAAGAAAAACACACATTACATTAATTAAAAAAAAGTGCATAAAAATAATAAATAGTACGGGAACAAGCCATTAAAATTACAAACTAGTGATTAAGGTTCCATAAATGCTCCACAAGGTCTTCTTGAAGATCGTCGTGCAATTTTCTATCTCGAATTTCTTTGTTTTTTCTGCTGATATGTAAATCACATCTTTCGACCCAACTTGTTGGTATGTTTGGACCTGGATCAACGAACAAATCTCTAAAATTTACTTGAAAGTCTTCGTCTTCCAATATTATGTTGTGTAACATTATACAACTATACATGATCCTTTTCAAGGCGTTGATTTCGTAAGCACGTGCGGGTTGTCGTATAATTCCCCAACGACCTTGAGGACTCCATAAGCTCGTTCAATATCTTTTTTATAACTCTCTTGAACTCTTTTAAATTTCAAATTTCTTTCGAACCTTGCAACACTAAACGTTTTGACAAATACGAACCATGTTGGATAAATGTCGTAGGCTAAATAGTAACCTTTCTTGTATGTATGTCCGTTTACTATAAATGGACATTCCGGAGATCTATCGGAAAGTTCCTCATCAAATAACGGGGAACCATACATTAAGATCATTATTTGCCCCGGGCATGCCAAAAAATGCATGCCAAATCCATAATTTTTGATCTGCAACCGCTTCTAACATAAGAGATGGGTATTTATGATCATGTCTTTTGAATTGAGCATGTAATGCCTTTGTACAATTTTCCAATCCCAATGTATACAATCAATACTCCCGAGCATTCCCGGGAGTCCATGTTCTTTTTCGTGCAATGCATATAAGTTTTCAATATCCGCTGAAGTGGGCTTTCTTAAATACCTTTTAACGTATAAAACATGCATGCATTTAGTAAAGTTCTCTAAACATTGTCGTGAACAACGTTCACCAATTTGCAAGTATTCATCAAACGCATCAGGCGCAGTATCGTACGCCAATTGGCGAATGGCAGATGTGCACTTCAAAAGAGGACCGATACTTAAATGACCGGTAGCATCGTAACATGGTCTAAAAAAATTAAAGTACTCGGGAATAGGTTGAACATTATAGCTTAAGATATCATTGACTATTTTATTAAAAAAGTCATCGTGGAGGTAGGGCATTTCCTTGTTGATTTCGTAGTTGTTGATTTTAACGCCGATCCTCGGGTTCCCCTCATTCTTGGGAGATCCTTTTTGAGGACGGGTCGTGCTTTGATCGATGTTTATGCCAAATATATAACTCTCCGAGTTAATGACGAAGCCGTTAATTTCAATTTAGATCAAACCACAAGCTACTCAATTTTTTTAGTAAACCGAATTGATATCAAAGATGTTGAGGAGTATGCTCAAAAATTCCTTGAATTTGCAAACGATTCTCCGAGTGGCAATCCCACTCCTACTTCTGAACCCGTCACTTTTGACTCTTCCCATCCTTCCCCTCCATTTGAGGGAAGTGATATCACCATGGTAGAACTCGAGGTTTTCTTTATTGATGATCCAATTTCGCCAAAAATTGTTGATGACGATTGTGATCCGGGGGGAGATGCTCCTTTATTAGAAAAAATGATATTCAATGAGCCGTTACCTTCACTCCCCTAAAGGATGTTATTGAAGAATTTATTTTTAAATATAAGCCATCAGATCCTCTTGAGCCCGAGCTCGAGGAGTCTTTACCCGAATATGAGAGATTTATACCTTCGCCTAAACTTCTCTTCCGGATACTTAAGTGGAGTGTCACCTTCGCCAAAATAGTCGTCGATTAAACATTGTTCCGCCTCTTCTCGTTCACGTGGTATGTATTGCATCGACCTCTTAATACCCGATCCTGATCCACCGGCTTCTTGATCACACAAACTTAGAAATTGTTCATACGCCGTATAACCCTGGATATATCGATCCATGTCGCTTTTAAAATAAACATCATAATGGTCGTAGGTGGAGAAGTTGTTGGGATCGTTTGGATCCATATTAGTAGTAGAGATAAGAGATTTAATTGGAAGAGTTCGTGATAATTGGTAGAATAAGGAGGAATTTATAGAGTTTTTTGAGGTAAAAATATGCAAAATTTATGCACTTTGACTATATAGCGGTTACATTAAAAAAAACTAGAAACTAGCTGTTGGTTTTGAAAAAAGAAAGAAAAAAAAAGGCGTAGTTTTGAAACAATGGCGCGAGCAAGAACGGCGCAAGGTGAGTAATCGTGCGCCATTCTATCTTTTGAGTTGGTACCTTGGCGCAAGCCAATGACACCACCGTACCCCCGGCTCTAATGAGTTCTTTGGGATCGTATATAAGATTATAAGGTATTCTCAGTGGTTACCCTATTTCAATTCATGTACCACATTATATATGGCTCAAAAAGTTACATATATACCGATAGTCAAACCCAAAATTTAGATTGTGACAGTACAATAAGAAGTTTACTTGGACCATATATCTCTAGCCCAACATACCCATCACAATGAGAGGATCTTAGAAAGAACCCAATAACCTTAAACAGTTAAACGTAAGATAAGATAACATCAATGTTTTATGTATTTAACACAATAAGTACAGAAAATAAAGTTTTGCTAATGCATGTTTAGTAGACACTTGTTAAAGCGTAATTAATAAACACAAACCTTTTTTAAGTTACACAATACAATTTACCAATGATAAATCAAATCTAAATCTTATTAAACTAGTTATAATACCTGTGCACGCACAGGGTTTTTAAAATTTCGTTTTGATTATTTATTATTATCGATTAAGAAATGAACCACTTAACATGTATCAAATAGTTTTACTTAGTGGACTAAAAATAAAAAATCATATGTATATATGTTATAATCTACCTATTATTTTAGGAGAATGGTTTTGGATTAAAAATTATATTTTATTATTCAAGCAAAATCACATGATTGCAAAATCACATGATGATACTTGACTTGCATGAGATTTTAGTGATATATGCTTTTAGTTTTGCAAACCCTTGCTATCAATTTACGATGTGTTTTATAATTCTGGTATTTCTTTTACTTATATTTTCGTTAATATATGTAGCATATTTAGATAGCTTTAAAGATTGATTCGTTTCCTTGATTATAAATAACCATCATACCATGTTTACTAATGTACCTTTTTGTTTGAAAATTTGTATTTTCATAAGTTTGTGCTATTTATTTCTCATGTTTGATTATAAAATTAAAAAATTAACATAGATGCTTACACTATAGCTTCTTTATTATATAAAAAGAAACAAAAAAAAAATGTAATAGGTAGAACTCAAATTTAATCTTACGTTTATTTATAATGTATAAGAATAATTTTTCTCTAAACCCGAACTATATAAGGAAATTATTATTACTTGTATAAGTAATTTATAAATGCATAAAAAATGACAGAGTACATCTGCAAGTCTTTTAGGATTGTTTGAATCCTTACCGACCTTTCACTTTAATGCAACTTTCTTCACAATTAGCCTAAATCATCAAGGTAAAACACACCCATATTTTGGACCGTTGGTTGACACCCATAGTGTTATCAATGACAGGAAACACCTGCTAAGTTTTATTAATTCATTCAAAGACAAATTACACTCCGAAAAGAATTCCTACCATAAAATTCCCCATATAGGCACTAAAACACATCTTTGGTACGTTAATCTTCCATGACAATCATTTGTTGATACTTAATCCTCCTCTAAAAAGCGCACACAACAAATTGCATTACACTTTAGTGTGTGCGATAAGATCATAAAACTACAAAAACCACTAACATGTTGCATTATAGTGAGGATAACAACAAAGTTAGTCATAACACCAAATCAGAAATCTTCAGATTAGAATTAAAGGGGTGTTTGGTTATGCTTATTAAAGGTGCTTATTGGCTAATTCAATTACTATAACACAATAAGTTTATGATAAAACTATAAGCTTTTTGAGAAGCTTAGTAAAAAACCTCTGAACTCCCAACTAATTCTATCATGGCTTAGTGTGTTTATAGTAAAAACACAAATATTAAGTGTAGAAATTTTCAATAAAACATTAAAAAAATTACTAAAAGTTGGTATGTATAACAAAAAAGTTAAACTATAAAAAAAATTTACTAAAAACTATCAGCTAGATAAGGCATAAGCCAAAGTGTTGTTGAAGTCTCTTTCAGATTCTATTCATAAGCAAAAAGGGGATTACACATAAATCATAAGTATAGAATAATGCTTGTATCTCACATCCGTGATTACCAACTCAATAACATTATCGCAGTATAGTAACGTAATTACCTAATTAAAAACTATATATTCTTGCTGAATAATTTTCATGTACATACTTTTAATTCCTTTACAACAACCAACTATTATTATTTATTTTATTATTATTATTATTATTATTATTATTATTATTATTATTATTATTATTATTATTATTTTATTATTATTTTATTTTTTTTGAAAAATCAAGCCAATAAATAAAGTTAGGTTATCACCTACGTAGTTTTTCTTTTCTTGATTTAGGAGGTGATTCTTATCAAATAAGGATTATGATGCGTGCATTTTTTTATAATTTAAGGAAAACACCTTCTATATTAAAGAATGACTATCTAGCCGATGTGTTTTTTTTTTTTTTTTTTTTTTTTTTTTTTTTTTTTTTTTTAATAATTAGCTTTGTATAACATTTTTAACTGACAAAGATGTTGAGTTTGAGGTTAATGTTGTTGTTTAACTTTAACTATTGATATCATGTTGTACAAAATGTGCGAGTTTAGTGGCACATAATGAGCGTTGATAAAGTTAAAATATGTTCCGTAAAGTTTTTAAAATATTTTTATGGATATCCATATATAAATTTTAAATAACAATTTCATGAGTCGTTGTTATAAATTTGGATATCACAGTAACTCATGCTTACCATTTGATATTTATATTCCCGTTACTAATAATTTAACCGTATTTAAACCCGTGTACGCATAAATTAAACTTTTAAATAGTAACATGAGTCCTTATTTAAAAAAAAAAATTCTAATGTATGAAAGTTTAAAACTAACATTAGTTTAAAAAATATTTAATGTATATTAAAACTAATTCGCATATTTACCAAATTTATTTTAATTGATGAAAGTAAAAAAAAAAAAAAAAAAAAAAAAAAAAAAACTACTAATAATATTACTCATGTAATTTTAAACATTGTTAACATTATAAAGTATAGGGGGTATGAAGTGTAAGAGGTTATTTGTTTATTATCTAAAGTTATTAAAAAACATGGAGACTTATAATTTTACACTTAACCACTAAGGTTTTATTAATTACCTCCTTTTTTCTTAAGTTTTTATTTTCATAAATTTGACACATACAATTTTATGTGTTTTTTTTATCAATCAAATTCTCCACCAAATTTATTAAAGTTTGACCAAAATCAATTCAATTTTGACTTTTTATTAGCCAATCAAATTGCTTGATTTTGCTTATGTGTCAAAATTGAGCTCTCCTATTGGTCCAATTTTTTTTTCAATGAGAAGGGTTTTGTAAAAACACTCTGAAATGATGTAATTCTTGTATTATATAAAAGATTAAGTGTATATTTAAACTTTCATTTTATTATTCATTAAGATGTATATATCTGAAACAATATGCCAGTAATTAAGCTTCACGATTTTAATGTATGAAGAACTAGTTCGAACTCAAGCCATGCTGTGTCGTTTTATGATCGAATCTTCAAGAAGAGAAAACGTTCAAGGGAGCAGGTTGTGGAAAGCATTTTGGCTACTGTTCGATTAAAGTTGCTAACGTTCACTTTCAAGAAATCGAAGAGAGTTGAGACTATGTTACATGCATGGAAACTTCCAAGATATATTATGCATGAGCATATAGTAGATACGTGATGTTTGTCTTGCCTAGTTGTTTGTTCTCTATGGTTTTTTAGTGTAACATCTAGGCACAGTATGGTTTTCTGGTTTTGGTTGGAAGCACATATGGTGTGTGTGTGTTGTAATAGCTAGCATTGTGTTTTGTCATGCTGCCTGAACGTTTTGATCTTAATATATTTATCAAGGTAAAGCCCTTTACCCAGAATTATCAAGGGACAGTATTTATCAAGAGACGGTGTTGCGTGTCTATCGTCCTTTGTAGATTCGGAAGTTAGCCCTTATTTATAGATTGAAAGATAATAAGTTCTAGATCAATAAATATGGAAGTCTAAATCATTAAGCGTGATGTGACACTGATTCATTGATTTGTAATGCATGCAGTTAGCTTTTTTTATTCTAACACGTAAGTTTAGTCGCAAAACTAGACCTACTTTTAAACCTCACAATCACTTTCATAAACATAACTAATAATGTTAACTACACACAAGTATACTGAATTATCACAAGTCACAACTATTTACAAGTATATTAAAGAAAAGGTCAACACAAAGATGACAAAGAAACAGTATTATTTAGTTGATGCCAAACAAGCCATTAATAGATAACAGATCGAGCTATATATTAAATACCCTAATAAATATATAGGAGACAATAGCTTAAAATTATCGCAAACACACTGAAACACGTTGACCAAACGGCCACTAGATTAGTTTGGACCGCTAGTGAACCTGTTCAAAATCTGAATTATGTCGAACGTAAAAAATAAAATATAAAACTTGTAACTAACTAGTGATATGTGATTTGGTTTATATAGCTAGTTCGAAATCTGTTTTACATTTGAGAGATACTTTGGTTAGCCTAACCGAGCAGGACCACTTGATTCTATATACTTAACTAAACCACTAAAATTCTCGACTTCATCAACCCATTAAATTCTTTTTAGTTAGAGAGTCAAAGAATCTCATTATCAAAGTACATTTTCTCCCAATTTGTGAACTTTGTGCTCTTCAGTTTTGATACATTTTAGAGTGATCTGATGCAGATCGATATGATCAAATGATATATGCAAACTAATGAGTTCAAAGAACGTCAGATAAAACCCCAAGTGGGCACTCTTGTTTTCTCATAAACTCAAAATACTCATAACGAATTAAAACCCTAGCAAATTGGGTATTCGGCTTAAATAGCTACGAGCAGTTTGGAAAGATTGGAAAGAAAGTTGACGTAACCTGAATTAAGCATACATACATCATAAATCTCAGCAAAATATATAATGTCTAAAATGTTTTTAAACTTACATCTAATTGCGTCATTGAGTGAATAATAATTTTGAGACGGGAAATATAAAATCGTATTAGAGTTACTTAAACCATTTTGAATGTATTTTTGTGTCTAGATATATATGTGGTTAACCGAGGACCGTTTAAGGGGTCCAATAGTTTAAGCATCGAAGGTTTCGCTATCAAAGGCATTAAAGTGATTGACATCCCCAACTCAATGCATTAAATCACCTCCTTTTGATTCTGACCATTTCAAATGTCAACACCTTGTCACTTATTCCAAACACATTTACCCACCCCATTCTATTTACTCACTATTCTAAGTTATTAATTCAGTCACCCAAATTCTACAATAGGACACCAAAACTAACATTGCTTTTAAAGAAAATTCGCTAGGGACAAAAGGGTATACTAAGTCTTTGGATATTTGTAATATCTTATTACCATTTGCATATGCCAGGGTTTTGAGTTTTGTGTGCGAAATGTTTTTTAAAATTGAACGTACGATATATATCGTAAATACATAATGAAATCCTAATGGGCTCAAACTCACAATCGGACTTGAGCCATATCTATCCTCTAATATTACTCCGTAGTCCGAGCGGCGAAATCGCGAAAGCTCAGAAAGAGTAGCAAACTAAAAAACCCCTTAACACAATAAAAACATAATTTGTTTCGCCGTTCAAAAAAATAAAATAAAAACATAATTTGTTAATAAAGAATTCCGGCATCAAGCGGAAGCAATTCTTCAAGTAGCCGAAGCAAAAGCAAATAACATATTTGTTGATGAAGACATCCAACAACAAGTGGAGATTAATCTTCACCATACAGCAAGAGCAAAAGCAGAAACATAGAAACAAAAAATAAAAGCAAAGATTAACCTTTTTTTTTTTTTTTTTTGGAAAAAGGAATAAATGGTTGTGGCTAGGGTTTGACGAGGTGCCATAACGGAGGCGGCTCAACTTAGTCACCTAGATATGAGGATCAGACCCGCTCTGATACCATGTTGTAAATTGAAACTCCGTAGGTGATAAATTTTATTGATAAAGTGTTTGGCAAATATATAATGAAACATTAATGGGCCCAAACTCACAATCGGGCTTGGGCCATATCTATTCTCTAATACGAAAATGTCTTTAAAAATAAAAAATAAATAATAAATAATAAACTAAAAAAATCTATATGCAGTTTTTTACATATTCATCTTGATACACTTTTGATTAGAACTCTTAACCACTTTTTCAGCTTCTATTACAATGACAAGTGACGTGAGATAGTTTTTTATTAAACGGTCACGAATTTTAATCCGATTGACATAAATGCTTTGATAGAACAATTATTGTGGTGGTTTATGAAAAAGTTTATAAAATAATAAAAAGGCTTATTTGAAACCTATGTGTCATAGATACGTTTAAGATGTTAGACCTTTTCATAATGTAACGTTATATATATGAGATGTTTATAAAACTTGAAAATGTTTATACATAGTGGATATATGTTTAATAAACAAAAAGGTTTATAATTTAATGTCATAACACAAGTTTAAACTTTTTAAAAAATTTACCATAATGGATGGCATACATGATGTCAAAATTGTTAGTATGACTTCAAAGAAATAACAATAGTTAGTAACGAAGTATGTAATTAGCAAAATCTCATGCCAGAGGTTTTTCGGTAAGCAGTCATACTGTCTTCCTCAGATAGATACGAATGTCTATATCTAATAATCCTCATAACTCATTTGTTATTGTTGTTTACAAAACTAGCAACATTTTAGTGGTCAATTTGCACTAAGATGCTTTGGTGACTAATGTGAAGTTGCACAAGGAAGTATACAATTAGTTGGATTTTCTTTAAAATACTGTAGTTATGGTGATTTTGATGGTCTAATTTGCAACGCGGACCAAAAAGCACATGGCTATGGTTTGAGCTAGATAGGAAATTTGGCCATCAAGGTAGGGGTGCTTAGATTATAGTTAGATGTGTGTAATAGAACCCTTTATTTAATTGTTGTGAGTTCATGCTCTAAAATTTAGTGTTTGTTAAGTAACTATTTTAATTATCTGAGTATTCAAATAGCAAACGATAGTTTTACATAAAGAAAGATGATTAAGAAATTCAAATAGTTTTATTTTGCTTAAGAGAAATGCTACATCTACAAAAGAATTATAAAAAAAGTTTTCACACAATGATGTGCCAAGATCATTTGTCTAATCAAATTTCTTTTCATTAACTCTAAAAACGAGATAGATCTACGAGAAATCTTATTCAGTTAGATATGTTAGATTCAAATGGGATACAAAAAGAGTTGACTGCCAAGCCGTATGAGGTAGGAAACTCTCAAGTACGGTTCTAAGGGAAGGAATTAACCCACCTACTCCAACCGGGGAGAACAGGCCATTAGCACTTCATTGAGTGAAATGTTTTTTTAAAATCTTTTGTGGATGTAGTATTTCTGTTTGCTTAAACCCGCGAGACATTCGTTCATTGTCCATAACAAAAGAACTCACTTTTTCACGAACCAATAAACTGATAACACATAAAACAAAAGATAAATTAAGTCTCTTAATCATGATTTTTTTCTGAATTGTTAACTTTTTACGTTCACTGAAAAACTGATTACATGTCTATTACATGAAAAGACATTATAACTCGTTTCGTACAACGAATTATACTATTCCGATTAACTTCAAGCTAGATCACATATACGAGTACGAGTACGAACACCCTCTTAAATGTATGATCGATTCGAGTCCGTGATATATGTTACCGTTTAGATGAAGTGATGGGCCGGTTGTGTATAGTGTATCTACATGCACACGACATTATATTGTGCAATATGCATCCATGTGTAGAGGTTAGCTGTCTTGTTCAAATCAAAACATGGAAATCCTTTAATTGTCAATCACATGCATTGGCCGGCATTCATTCATCTCATCTCCCCAACTACTTCCCAATCTCCCTTAGCTAAATCCTCTTTTCTTTTTCTCTTTAAATTTCATGCATGCATAAACTTAAATGCGTCGTTTAAAGTTTAAACTTTATAACATAGAAAATATCTGATTTGCTAGATTCATATGCATGAAACATCTCATTTATATAAACTTATAAACTTTCTTAAAAGCTTGTAAAATATGCATGTATCTTGATAACTTATTATGGTTAAGAAACTATTGGTTTTGCATAGTTTTGGTAGTGGTTCAGTGTTTAATTTCTGGTGGTTGGTTGGAAGCAATTGCATATAATTAAATTTTAGAATCAAAGAATTATTATACAATTTGAAATGACATGAATATATCTCATAGTGAGTTGATCACTATATAAATGATTTAATCGAATTTATCGCAAGAGGAAACCAAGTACATATAGATAAAAGCTCAAAGTTTTATTATAGCAAAAACAACAACGGCAACTTTGGGAATTTTGAAATTTTAATGAACGTATATCAAAATGATCAGTTAAAACTCAAGAACTTTGGTCTAGTGGTATGCGAGTTGTGAGAATTATTATGAGATAGTGGTTCAGTTTTTATACTCGTTGAGAATTTTCTGGGACCAAAATATCACAAATTATTTTTTTCTTTTTCTTTTTGAAGGCAGAACTAACAAAACGCTAGAATTGAAATACAATGATACTACAGGATAACTTCAGCTATTACGCACTAAACTATAACGACTTGGTCAATGCATTATGCATGCGATGATCATTTCTTTATAATTTGCTGTTGAAATAAGATGTCATGAGATGAGACAGACTCAATTGCGGAGTTAACGACTCTATATGATAATGAACATCGAGACAATGATATATCGTCATGTTCATTTATATTTCACCAATGACCATTTTGGTTTATCTAGCTGTTGGGCCATTTTTGTCCGAATGTCAATTAATTATAAAATTTTACATTGTCCATTCTATCATTCAAAACTACCATAATATTACCTTTTATTATACATTCCAACTAAAAAAGTTTTTATTGTAGATACTGGTAGTTTTCTTTGAGATTTTTTTAAGTATTATTTCATGAATTAATTCTGGTAAACATGCAATAAGTTGCATGAGCCGCTAGCCCTTTTTAGATTGCAAAACTAATTCTCTTAAAAACAACATTTTTGGATCTAAGAGCATGCGCATGCGTAACATGGAAGGGTGCGTTAAGGCCCCTTTAACGCACGTTAAGGTGCGTTAGTTGATGCACGATCTCGCGTTAAACCGGCGTTAACGCCTTGCGTTAGCCTACTAACGCTACGTTAAGGCATCGAAAGTAAAAAAAAAAAAATCATTTCGCCCCCCCCCCCCCCCCCCCCCCCCAATGATTGAAGATGATACATAAATTGCAGTGTGTGTGTTTTACTGTTCGTGTGTGTGCAGTGTGTGCGTGTTTCTGTGAAGAAGAAGATATAACATAAAGTGAATTTGCATTTTGGTGTTTACAATTTAGTCCCTGTGGTTATAAAAGCAGTTTTTTTTTTCTTTTTTTTTTCGTAATGTTTTTTTTAATGCGTAATTTTTTTTTTTTTTTTTTTTTTTTTTTTTTTTTTTTTTTTTTAGTGCGTATTGTAATATATTTTAAAAATGAATGTTATTGTTTTTAATAAATGAAGTATTAGTTTTAGTTTAGGGTTGAATTTGAAAATATATGAAAAGTTGAGTTAAAGTGAGTTAAGGTTGAGTTATTGTTGTGGGTGTTTTTTTGTGAGTTAAAGTTAAAGTTAAAGTGGTAAAGCTGATGTGGAGCTGACGTGGCGCTGCGTTAACTTATAACCTGTGTTACGCATGGGCATGCTTTAAGTATCATAACATTACTATGCATAACATGTTAAACCCTGATGAGAAGCTCCACTGGCTCAGGTTAAACCTGAAGTATCAAACGCGAAAGGAATAAAAATATGTTGATTTTCAATGAACGCTTTCTCGTGTTTGTATGAGGCGGATTTCAAAGCAGCCAGTCTTACTGTAAAACCCCGATTACTCACGAGAGGAGAAATCCCCGGTTAGAACCACATACGCATGTTTCCCTACAACCCATCCAAAAACCAAAACGTCTGTCGGTCTAAATGTGGATTTTCCATCCAACAGGTCAGTCAAAAAGTTCACACGTGCTGCTTTCTTGGCAGAGATTACAGCACGCCTACATACGCCAAAAGGATGTCCATAACCATATCATGTCTGTACTTGAAGTCTGAGAGTTCTTTGCAATGAACCGCATGTTCCCCAAATGAATCCAAACATGCCTTGTGACAAACTAGGCGTATCTCATCAACCGAAAATAAATGAATCATAAGGCGATACTTAAGGATAGCACGATATTCCACCGGTGACATATGTTGACCTAGCCGGTCTATGGGGATATCTAGAAGAAAATCATGGGTATGTGGTGCCCGTAGACACTCAAAAACCGTTTTATGTCTCACGGTCCATATCCTTGATCATTTCACTAAAAAGTGCACTCGCCAATGTTTGTTAGGGTTTAGAGGGGGTGGTGTCCTTCTTAATGAAACCACTAAAATCAAAGCTTGGAATCGTATCACGAAGACAATCTAGAGCACCCAAGATTGGCCGGCCACTAAAGCATAAGAGGAAACCACCTTTGCCGAGTACAAACCCATACCACCAAATCGAAAGGGTAAAGAAGCAAGTCATGATCACCACTGTAAGTCTCTAAAGAAAGTCCCTCCATAAACCACTATATTCTTGATCTACCCATGCAACCCTTTGTCAAAGAAAAAGGCTGCCTACTTTATGTGTACAGGTTGACAAGTCCTTAAACCAACATGATTGAAGCAAAATGAGCTCACTCTGTGCATCGTGTAACTGTGAAAGAAGACTCATCAAATTAACTGCATTCGCAGCTCTCCTCGTAGCCAACTAATAAAATCCGCGTCTCTACTAATAGGTCCCCCAAGAAGCTTCACACCTAATTACGGCCTTTGAAAATAAACAGAGAATAAACCCTCACGAAGCTTCATACCAATACATGAGGGCCTTTTTTCTTCAAAAAGTACTACAATAATATTAATTATTAACATGAGCAAAATAAAATGTCACGCTCCTTTTTTCTTCCTTTTTACTAAAGGTGTTTGCTCAATCGATATGTGAGCGATTAACCAAATGTATGTTAGTTCAAGCCTGATTAGAGACATATATAAGATACTATTTCTGGTATAGGCATGGACGGAGCCATAAAGTTATGGTCGAGGGGGCAAACTTTAATAATTTTTAGAAATTGCACTACAAATCAGTTCGTTAGAGATACAAATTACAAAAATAACTATATGTTTTAGAAATTCTATACCACAATTTTTTTCGCTAAGGGGCAAGTGCCCACCTGCCCCCTCCTGTCTCCGCTACTGTGTACGTAGATTGTAAAAGTCTTGCCGTTGAAAAAACATAAATGTAAAAACTTTTTAGAGGTAACAGCACCATACCATGTTCAAAATATAAAAAAGTTAGGTCCCCTACACATATATCTCGAACTAAAACATTGATCAATGATCACCCAACCCATCTGTTTATAGATATACATATTTAAACTTAGCTAGCTTTTATTGTCTTATTGATCTTGTACCAGCATTATCGACCTACATTTAATGCACCATCTTTATAAACACACCTTTATGCACACACATTTTCACTCACTTTATTTTCAAAGCAAGTGTTCATGGGTTCAACTACTAGAACTAGTTTGCTTGTTGCATTGGTAGCACTTATGATCAGTGTTGCTAAAGCTCAACCTTTGGTTCCGGCTATTATTACTTTTGGTGACTCTGCTGTTGATGTGGGAAACAATGACTACTTAGCGACTCTTCTTAAAGCGAATTATCCGCCTTATGGTCGTGACTTTCCTAACCAAAAAGCAACCGGAAGATTTTGCAATGGCAAACTTGCTACTGATATTACTGGTACGTACAAATGTTAGGATAACGACGTGTGATAAAAAGTTGTTTTTTAATTTATTGTTGATGTTGTCCTTTATTTATCGACACGCTTTTGACTTAGCAGTATATGAGTGTCAAATATATATAATTCTAATGTTTGTGATGTTACTACAGCTGATACACTTGGATTCACAACATATCCACCTGCATATCTTAGCCCTGAGGCTAGTGGAAAGAATCTTCTCATTGGAGCTAATTTCGCATCAGCTGGATCTGGTTATGATGAGAAAACCGCAGCTTTAAGCGTAAAATAACTAACTTTTTAACTTACTTAGCTTATTGGGGGATTTGATTGCTTATTAAAACTACTTATACTTTGATAAACTGATTACTCAAAACAACTTATTTCATTTTTCAGTTAATCATATAAGCACACCTAATAAGCAACATCCTAAACACCATTTGTCCCTTACAACTGCTGATATGCTAATAAGATGATGATAACAATAACTTATGGTTAATATTGTAAAATGCAGCATGCAATTTCATTGCAACAACAATTGCAATACTACAAAGAGTATCAAGGTAAACTAGTACAAGTTGCTGGAGGTAGCAAAGCAGCCTCAATATTTAAGGATGCATTGTACTTAATCAGTGCTGGTAACAGCGATTTCGCGCAGAACTGCTACGTTAATCCTTTCATTAACAAACACTACACAGCCGACCAATACGGAAGCTATCTAGTCGGAATCTTTCAAAGCTTTGTTAAGGTAAACTTTAGTTTACCATAAGTACTATATTGGTATAATATTTTTTAGATATTTTGCTGATGGGTCAAAAAAATAAAAACAAACAGGATTTGTATGGGTTAGGAGCTAGGCGAATTGGTGTGACATCACTCCCACCGTTGGGGTGTTTGCCTGCGGTTAGAACTTTGTTTGGATCCCATGAAAAGGGTTGTGTCTCCAATATCAACACAGATGCTCAATCTTTTAACAAGAAGGTTAATGCAGCTGCAACTCAGCTCGGAAAGCAACTTCCCGGTCTCAAGATTGTTATTTTCGACATCTTTCAACCACTTTATGACCTTGTTAAAAATCCTTCATCTCAAGGTAATACAACTAGACTAGGATTTATATAAAGATTTAAACTTTTTGACACACACACACACACAAAAAGAAAAAAAAAAAAAAAAAAAAAAAAAAAACAAAAAAAAAGGGAACAGTGGAGACAACGTTGTTCTGATGGTTGTTTTGTTTGTATATTTGTTAAGGTTTTGTCGAGGCTACAAGAGGGTGTTGTGGAACAGGAACAGTGGAGACAACGGTTTTCTTATGCAATCCAAAATCTCCGGGTACATGCAGTAACGCGACTCAGTATGTGTTTTGGGACAGTGTTCATCCATCTCAAGCTGCTAATCAAATTCTTGCTGATGCTTTACTCCTTCAAGGAATCTCGCTCATCGGTTAGTCACCAGCATCCGGTTATCGCAGTCTTTTCTTAAACTTTGTATACAATATGTACAATGTTCTATATTTCGAAAAGTGTCACTTGAGTTTCTATTACTATTTATTATTACCACTACTGTTTTTTCTTTTTCTTTCTGTTTATGTGAAGATTCAGTATCACATGTAAAACACTTGTTCATCAATTAGAAATCATTTACAAGACTGTATTCGCAGATCACGTACTAAATTTTACGCGTGTTTGTTTGAATATTTATTACTACAACTAGCATAAGCCGTGTTCTGTTCACCTTTAACTCTTTAAGTTTTAATTTGTACCTAACAACAATGCAAGGGTACCGACCATATACAGTTAATTAGCTTAAAGGGTCTGTACAAGTGTTTGACATAGACACATTTATGTACTTCAAGGTAACAAAATCCTGTGGAACCCAAACCAAGATCATGTTACCTTAGTAAATGGCAGGCATGCGAAAGATTGGAATATCAGAATGTTTTACATAAATCCGATCCAATGTTACGAGCAGTCTTTTTATGTTAAAAAATGCTGCTAAAAATACATATATCCTATCGAATTTATCGCAAGAGGAAATGAAGTACATATACATAAAAGCTCAAAGTTTCATGGTTGCAAAAACAGCAATGGCAACTTTGGAGATTTCGAATTTTTAACGATTGTATGTCAAAATCAGTAAAAACTATAATCAAACGTGCTGGTTTCTTATCACTAACTAAAAACAGTTTTGGCAAACGTTAGAATCACATAAATTTTACAGAAATATTTTCACAAAATAACGTGACATAATAATTTATCTCATTCACTCTCATCTTTTTGAATTCTCTCTCTAGGGTGCGTGTGAAAATGTTTTTGTAAAAATCATGTGATCGTAACATTTCTCATAGTTTTGACACTCGTAGAGAAATTTTGGGATCAAAATATTACAACTTTTTTTTTTTCTTTACTCTTAAGCCATTTATATTTGTTGCTTGAAAACTAGCGATACTACAACTCTAGAAATTGAATTTGTAATCTCTAATATCTATTATTCCTAAGCTCATTCTTTTTGCTTATAAAGTTACAAGATAAGATATGTTAAAGAAACCTGGCAATGCATTATATGATGATCATTTCTTTACGATCTGCTGTTGAAATAAGATGTCACGAGACAGAATCAATTGCGAAGTTAACGGCTCAATAATAATGAACATCGAGACAATGATATATCATTATATCGTCATGTGCATTTAAGTTTCACCAATGACTTACATAGATCATCCCGGTGGTTTCAGTAGCACCTTTCGTCCCTAATTCTCGATAATTACACTGGTCGTCCTTGTCGTTGTCCATTTTGTATTCACTGGTCATTTTTGACCAAACGGGAGCTAGTTTTGGTTGTTAACTTTTGTCACGTACTCGTCACGTGAGGGGCAAATGTTTCCTATTATGCAAATTAAACCCACAAGGAGGATCTTTGTTACAACTCTTTAACTTATGTTCTTTGTTTGGCGCGTTTTTTATTTTATTTTATTTTTCCTTCTTATAAAGGGACGTACGGGGCATAACTTTTTTTTCCTGCCACCACTAAACTCCCACAACCACCGATGAGGATTTTACGCGTAGGCTGTGGGTTAGTGCGGCCGAGTTTGTGATTGTTGATGGGGGAGATCGTGAGTGGGTGTTTTGGCGACATCAAGAAATTTTGCAAGAAAGGGAAACATGACAAGGTTGTTGCGATAATCAAGTCTTGTACTCCGAATGCACTAGATGATCTCACAGTAACACTGAAAGACCTTTTAGGTTCGATTTCAGGTACAATTCATCACAAAGTGCTTACAAGTGAGGTTTGGAAAGATAATAACCGTAGGAGCTGCTTTGGGTTTTTATAATTATTCTTTGTTTTCTCTTAAATTAAACAATCGGGGCATTATCTTAACATTACAATGAGAAATGTGGTTAATGTTTTCCACAAGGATACAATTATTGGAAATGAAAGTGGTGTAAGTGGCACTGAAAATGATGGACATCGTACTGAAGAACAAGAAGAATTAAAAAAACTATTAGAATGTACTAAAGAACAGGAACATTAACTAAGATTAGACTAAGAAGCATTAACAAAAACTTTAGAAGAAGAAGCAAGGTGATGAGGCGAAAAGTGTACCGCTTTTAAGGGGTCATTTAAGCCTGAATTCGAGACTATTTGATCAAATATTGCCCTAAATCGTTCCTTTTGTCATTTTAGGTACTTTTGAGGAAGAATCTGGAAAAGCAAGCATTTTGGACGTTTTTGGAGCATAAAAGTGAAGAAAACGGCAAAGTCTCAAATTTCCTTGCTGGGAACAGTACCTGACGGCGTCAAGCCTTTGTACATGACGGCGTCAAGAGTTACAAAAGAGGTGGAAGTGGAAAATACACGTGACGATCTAGAGAGTTTTTAAGCTTAGGACCTGACGGCGTCACCAAGGCCGTCAGGGTCCAACTACACGTGACGGCCCAGAGTAAATTCCTACATGACGGCGTCACCAATAGATCTACGCAATATGATTTTATCATGGCAGCGAGTTGACGGCGTCACAATCTAACACATGACGCCGTCACGATGTAAAGTCTATATATAGTTTTCCAAATTTCATTCATTAGTGTGCAACTTTGAGGGAATAAACCCTAGTCCGAATTTTATCAGTTTTTCAAGGGTTCCAACCCCTTGATTCTTCCATGTTCAATTGAAGATAAGTATTCATTCAAATAATTCAATATGTCTATGTGTTGTGTAATTATATCTTACGCTTTTCTTCTCTTTAACATGCTAGGCTAGATTTTTCTTGTGTTTGCTTAGATGTAGTGAAACCTAGATGTTAATTATGGGTTGATTGTTTGTTTATAATTGTTACGGATGATTGTATTCGATGTTAGGCTTAAGAAAACTGGCAGACTTCCATTGGTAACTTGCTTGAACGTCTTAAGAAACATGATCGGAGGTGTACTACGATTTTTGGTTGTATTTAATGCGTAGGAGAATTCTAATGATCCCATGTTAGGAGCTTCTAACGGCTCGACATAGGAGTGCAGTAGGATCCTATAGAGTTAGGGAATATTGTACACGGCCCTACGACTAGTATTAAGGAATATGACCCGTCATCCATGCAATTGTAACAAGTTATCAACCTGTAAAAGATATCTAGGGAGTAATGAAGTCCAAGTAAACACAACTTTCCTCATTATTTTTTCCACCACATTAGTTTAATAGTTGTATTTTCATTTCTTTTATTTTATTTTGATTGCATTAGTAGTTAATTGGGTTAGTTGGCTAGCAACTAATTCCGCCCACTCCTTCAAAACCCGAGATTTTACTTGCTTTCATAAAAAAATAAAAATACAAAAAGAATCATCTCTCACCTCTAGACCTATTTTAGTAGGCTTTCTAATCCTAGCAACACTATTCCTGAGTTGAATGATCAATCCCTCGGTACTTGTCACTATACTATACTACAACGATCAGGTACACTGCTTGGTGAGGGTTGTAAGCCTCTCGAGATCCCTTGAGAGGTAAAACCTGTTGCGAGAGTGCAATTCCCACGTATCACAAGGGTTGAACAAGAGTGGGATGACAAAATTAGGCAAGAACCAGAAGAAGAGGAGTGGTTGTTGTTGAAATTTAGCTTGGTATATGATTTTGTTGGTGTAATAATGAACAAGGCCTTTATAATGTTTTAGGAAATTCCAAAACACTCACTAAAATGAAAATGGAAATACAAATGCAGTAACCTTGTGCAGGCTGTGTTTAGGCTGTTTAGACTAGGTTAGGACATGTTTGATGGGTATAAGCTATGTTTATGCAGTGTGCCATAAGGTTATTTTTACTTTTAGGAGTCAAATTACATAATATCCAGTAACCTTGTGTACAAACCTTATGTAGTAACAAAGCTTGTGCACAAACCTAAACTACAAATGACATTTGCATATTCAGTAACCTTTTGCACAAACCTTATAAAGCAGTAACAAAGCTTCAAGTAATCAAGATAAAAGGCCATCTATTATACACAAACCAAAATGCATATTTCATTACTTACCACTAAAAGGCCATCTGTTATAAACATTGTTTTCAACTTACCACATACATACATAAAAGTTAAATACAAGGCCAACAATTATACACATCCAAAATACATTGTTTTCAATTTACACCATACAACCAAATCCATACTACACATCACCTAACTAGTTAAGACTTCATCTTTTTGGTGCTAGAACATCCCACTTCATCTTGCTCTTTGAGCAATCCACATTTGATCTAAGAGCTCTAAGACCAAGTATGCAATTTCTCAATAGAACCTCACTTTTAGGTCTCTTAACCTCACTATTAGGAGCTCTCAGACCAAAGATGCAACCTGTTAATGAATTATTCCTTCTTCTACCTTGCTTTCCCTTTACCTTGCTAGCCCTTAAAGTGGAAGCAGTTAGCTCAGAAGGCACCAAGCCACACTTCACCCCAATATCATCATCATCATCACTGTCTGAAATGGAAATGTAATCTGAATCATCACTGTCAGGAAAATTACCAAAATAGATCACATTATCAGCAGTGGATGTAGAATCATCAGTGTCTAAAAGAATAACAGTATCATCATATGAGATAATGATTACATCAACCTGCTTTCCCTTGGAGATGATATCTGCAAAGATAGCCAAAAAAATGACATAAGAGTCAAGCCGCTTGAATAAGAATAGAGCTTGGAAAGATTAGAAACAAGGGGGGATAAAAGTTCCATGGTGTGATATACTATGGTTTTCTAACTGTACTCCTAAACACCCTTGCAACTAAGTCAAACCGTAACAACAAATCTGTGCAAAGTGTTCACAAGATGAAAGTTTTACTTAGCAACAGCTTAGTGCAATATAGTTAAACTAGCTTCATAACCCGCCGATGGGCGAGTACGCTTCATAAAATTGTTTGTTGAACTTTTTTACGCGTAAAATAAATAATGAATAAGTCAAATATATTGAATGAAATAAGTTGAAAATTATAAATATATTGCTCATGTATTATACATAAAAATAACAATCATAAGTATCATAATAAATTACATAAGGGTTATTCATATGCGAAACCTGTGGTATCACGGGGATGTCTAAAAAAAATTCATTAAAGAGATGTGTGTGAATGAATCAACAAACAACAATAAACGTAAATAAGTTCCATTAGTATTGAAAGGAATAATAACTAATATGTCAATGAATACTATAAATAATTTGGTTTGTAACTATTAAAATAATAAACGTCGATGTTTTCCACCTTTGATAGCCTTGGAGAGTTATGCCCCGAGCGTTTATCAGTTGAATAGCCAATTTCCATTTCGTGTACACCTAATAAGTTTAAAAAACAAAAGTGTAAGTAAAAGGAAGTTGTCGATGATAGTATATATAAACTTTAAAAAAATGGCAACCTATTGTGATCGTATAACAACACAAATATTTGTTAAAAAATTAAGTATCAGCTTGAATAGGTTTAAAGGATGTTTGGAAATTGGCATCAGCCCTAAAAAAACAAATTATGATGTGTATATGTTAACTGCAAGCAGTTTCTAGATTAGAAAGTAGGATAGAATCACCTGTATGAAGGAACACAATGATAATATTTGAACACATACCTTCTC
Organism: Artemisia argyi; assembly: GCA_030686995.1. NCBI lineage: Eukaryota > Viridiplantae > Streptophyta > Magnoliopsida > Asterales > Asteraceae > Artemisia > Artemisia argyi. The sequence continues at coordinate 11,523,210 of CM060690.1, forward strand.
TACATTAACCAAAAGATAACAATGTGTCACTATATTATGCAGACACTCAAAGTTATAACAACAGTGCTTATTGACTAATGTTTGGTATGTAAATTTATGAAAATGAAAGGAAAAACAACATTAATCCTTTATGAAATAAAATAACTATTGACTTCGCTACATGATAAGAATTAACATAGGCATTAGGCAAATTCAACAACTTTATTTAATAAAATTCAGTAAGTTAAGAGCAATAATGATATAAACGATTTACCTTTCAAACAAAATCGACTTGAGATATGGCATTCTTGCTCTTTTTGCTTCATATTTTTTGTTGTATTCGCCTACGTCAACCATTAACCAAAAGATTAATTATATATTAACTTATTCTCAATTAAAAAAATACATAATAAACAATAAAGGGATAACCTTTTGATTTTGAGCGTCAAGGGTCCTCCGAGATGGTCAAGGTGCTTATGATAGGGACACATGATTTTTTTTATTGGACTTAAAACACTTGAATGAAATATGTTGAACCTGATCAATTAGAGTAAATTATGACAAAACACTTTCATGATTTCCGATGTGCTTTTTAAGACATGAATGAAATCAAATAATAAATGTGGTTTTGATTAGTATCTTCTACTTTCCAAGTTCCACTATATAAAATTCTGGCAGAGCAAGTCAGAGGAGCACCTTCAATACAAATAAAAATTGATATGTTAGCATGGCGATGGAGAACATTCAAATGACGATAATGATCAATATACAACAAAAATGTTAAAATATTTAAAAATGGAGTTTTTGATTTTCTTGAAAAACTTCTACAAACAACTAATGCTCTAATTATGATCTCAAAGATAATATTTTCGTTGTACTAATGATCTGTGATTTTTTTAATTGTATGCAATAAAAATGGAGGTTAGGAACTTTCTTCCCATGTGAGCCTCTTGCTCCGTTCACTTTAGCTACAAAATTTGTTTGACCCATTTGAACACTTTATTACAAAATTTGTTTGACCCATTTGAACACTTTATTACCCCAAATCGATCTATTCATAAGTGAATTGTGTCAAAACTGTCCCCTCTAAAGGTTGTAGATGTATAGAGATAGGTACCTGTAGCCTATGATCACCACCAACAATTTGCATGCTTAAGATGTGCTCCTATTCATTAAAAACTTCCAAACATTTTTGTACTTGTGGTAGCAGGAAATATAAACTGAGCATTCACTTCTTTGACGCTTCCAATTTCGAGGTCACCACTTTAAACATTGCAGGCCACTCACAAAGGGATTGTACTTTAGTGGTTAATGAAACCTCCTCACCAAGAACAAACCTAAAACACATGAATGAAAACAATTTTGGATTACCAAATCATCAACTTCTACAAAATCTTATAATTCTTTACGGGCTAGAGTTTTTATGTTTAAAAATAAACATTATTGTTGTTATTGTGTATCACCAGGCCCTTACATCATATATTTAAGAGGCAGTCTTATATTTAATCAAAAGTGGTCACTATGTGCGTCTTTTGTTAGAATGGGCCTTTAAGTTCGCATTTGAATTCCAAAATTCAATCTTCATCATTAGCTCATATCCTAAATCTTATGATAATGGGTATTCTAATGTTGACTGCATGCCAAATTTAATATCAGTAACCTTGTTTAATTTAATATCAGTAACCTTGTTTAACCGTCAAACTCTTGTCTTATAGTATTGTCCTCCGATCGTTACTAATAATGCCATTTCACAATCAAAGAAAAGTAGAAAACAAAATGAACGACTGATGTAAAGATGATGACTTTACCTAATGTCATAAGAGAATAAGCTTACATGTGGTCAACACGTAGTGATCAACACGTAGTGATTCTAAACCCAGCTGCTCCAATGTAGAGAGAAATATGCCATACACTATCACAGCAAAATGGCTTGCACTTCAGAATTAGCCAAATGTGTTTCCATAGTGACATTGGCCAGAAATAAATGTAGTTTTTTTAATTGTATTACTATTTCAATAATAACTTTAAGTTTTTGAAATACAACTACTTAGAAGGTTTATGCATTCATATATACATTTGGGTAACTTTTGACCAATCTGATCTGTATCAACAAATGTATATGTTAAGCCTAACAAAATGCATAAGCCTAACAAATATGAAAGGTTAGCATTCATGTTACTTGGGTTATACCAAACAATAAATGCTTGGTAAACATTATCAAATTTGATAGGGACGACCATGAATGCATAAGCCTAATAGATATGTAACGGCATAACCATGGCATAACCATCTAAAACTCCAAATGTTATTTATGTTGAATAAGTTGCAAAAAAGAAAAAGAGTGGATATGTTATATAACCTGTTGACGGACAGCTGCTAAAATTTTTGTATCCATGACGCGGATCTCACTGTTTATTTCTGTGCCAATGGCTCAACGCTAGTTAAAGATACTTATGCATAGTGATAAAGTGCCCCTAGATTAGTCAAAAACTGAGAAATTGATTAGAAGAAAAATGCATACAGACCACACGATAATAGTAACGGAATACACAAATTCAAGGTACACCTTAGCACCAGTAGCATCACATAATAGTAATACTTTGACACTTCATAATCGTTTTTCCAAAACATGCTGAATTGATAATAATGATGACCAAAGCACCATTAATTATCATTATTATCAACATAGAATTAAAACAATTAGATATAGCATAGAACTCGAGAATAATATATATGCTCCAAGTGAAAGATCATTTTAGAGAACAAAGTGGTAACGTACTGATGCAACTAATAAAGGGAGTAGTAAAAGAAGGATGTCTAACAATGGCGCATATGTTTCTTAACCTATAACCAACTATTTATTGTTCTAACCTATAAAAACTGATGAACCTATAAAAACTGATAAAACTATGATAACTGATGGGCCTACAATAACACAGAACAAAAAACTGATGAACCTATATTAAATGATGAACCTATATTTGATAAACCTATGATAACTCCTAAATTATGATAACATAAATCTGATGAACCTATGTTAACATAGCAGCTAAAAACACATAATAAAGGAATAAAAAATGATGAAAAAATATGTTGAGCATCTGATGAACCTATAATAACTGATGAACCTATAACAACTGATGAACCTATAATAACTATAAATATAACTAAACTGCAAAAATTTAACATGTTCATCAACTAACCTAGGTAACAAAAAAGAGAATAAATAGTCTAACCTGCTTTCGAACATTCACAATAATCTCATCCGGTTGCGACACACCAAGAATAGAAGCAATCCTATCCCGTTTAGTAGTTTTTGGAGGTATAGGAACATCAGCATCTGCCTTCGCCATTAACTAAACCTGATGATCTCTAAACTTTTGTATTAGCTCAGGATCATTAGCATAACGATTCACACAATACTCGACTGATCTGAATATCTCACGCAAGATCATATCAGGACTGTCACCGGTGGCTTGAATGACTGATGGAGGTGGTAATGAATCTTTTGACCAACGCCTAAGCACGTACTTTTTGGGAAAGTTTTTAACATTTGAAAACCGAATCACATAAAAGATATGACGACATAACAGTCCATATGACTCAAAACGTTTGCACGTACACTGATAAAACTCTTCAGCTGGTTTACACAAAACCTGAAAAAAAAAGGTAGTACATACATTATCTGAGTACAAAAAACATGATAAAAGGCAATGATGAACCTCATTCTTATCTACAATGACTGATGAACCTCATTCTAATATACAATGACTGATGAACCTGATGAACCTGATTCTGATATACAATGACTGATGAACCTCATTATTATCTACATGCATTATCTGAGTACAAAAAACATGATAAAAAGCAACGATGAACCTAATTCTAATCTACAATGACTGATGAACCTCATTCTGATATACAATGACTGATGAACCTCATTATTATCTACATACATTATCTGATTACAAAAAACATGATAAAAAGCAACGATGAACCTCATTATAATCTACAATGACTGATGAACCTCATTCTGATCTACAATGACTGATGAACCTCATTATTATCTACAATGACTGATGAACCTCATTCTTATCTAATTAAAAAAAAATAATGAAACAAAACTGTCTGTATAAAAAGATGTTACCTCATAAAAAACATCATACTGTGGTTTCCCTTTCACTATACGATGTCGCCTAGAAATCTGCTCATCTTCGCCAGTATCTTTTATAACAAATTTTTTGCCAGAATCAACATCCGAAACACTAACCGACATACAAGAAATCACAGAAGCATAAATCTCATTTTGAACATCAAAGAAAATGGACCGAGTGTATAATTCTGATGCCTCCTTCTCTAATTGAAGTTCTGTGTGCATATCTGGAATAGTATACCGACTGTCATGATCATTTTTACGTTGAGCAAAACTTTGACAACCCACCACACTCTCAAAATGATTATAAAACTCCCATAAAGTCAAATCAATACTCGTCAAGCGACCGTACACATTGTTTTCACTCTCAGACCTAGAAGAAGTACGCATCAAACCCGACATCAACTCATCCCTGTAATAGGCTGGAATCCATTTATACCTCAAATCATACATATCAGAAAGCCATTTGTGACTCTTCAAATCGAAATCAACTAATAATTTCTCCCACAAAGCTTCAAACTCTTCAGGCTCTATTCTATCAGTCCAAACAATATCTGATATTCTTCGTTTAAAAGTTTCATCTTTAGCTAGATCAGGACCAACCTACAAAAATCAAGATGAACCTTATTGTATAAAACTAACTGATGAACATTATTATATAAAAAAACTAACTGATGAACATTATTATATAAAAAAATTAACTGATGAACATTATTATATAAATGATGAACATTATTCTATCAGTCCAAAACAATATCCCATAAAATGATGAACATTATACTGTAAAACTATCTGATGAACCTTTAAAATATAAGTAACTAATAAACAAAAATAATTAAAAAAAAATACATTGATGAACATACCTTTGAAGTCAACTTCTGCATGATATGCCACATGCATAATCTATGACGAGATAACGGGAAAACTGTCTCTATAGCAACTTTCATTGATGCGTCTTGATCAGTAACAATAACCTTTGGTGCTCGCACGAAGGCTCTTTGCAAACATTCAAGCAACCAAATGTAAGATTCTTTAGTCTCCGACGACAGCAACGCAGCTCCAAATGTAACACAATTATTATGATTGTCGATCCCAGTAAATGGTACAAAAACCATTTTGTACCTATCAAAAATAAATGATAAACATTACGTAGTATTATAAAACCGATGAACCATTATAATATAATTGATGAACCATTTAAATTCAATACCTTTCAACAACATCAGTTTAGACAATCAAATACAGCAGCTTTATAATACTGATGAACTTATTTACACCAACTTTAAAAAATTTTGTTTAAAAAATACTGATGAACCATTTAAATTCAACAACATCAGCTTATAACAATCAAATATAGCAACTTTAAAAAAATTAAATGTTTCTAGCTTCAAATGTTTCCCCAGAAATGGTCGCTGGTGACTCTGCGTAGGCTTTGAAACTCATTAATAATCTCAAACACACATAAAATGCCAGAACAAGATGATGTGCAACGCGAATTAACTTTTATACCGTTGACCATCATCTTGTTGCAGCAAAGTTTTTGTGTGTTTGAGCTTATCAATGAGTTTCAAAAAGCTACTCACACTCACCCAACGACCACTCCGGGGAAACAATTCAAGCTAGAAACATGACCTATTACACTCATTTCACCAGTATTTAAAGATATGAAAGAGATAAAGAGATAGGATATGTGGGGTAGAGGAAAAAATATAGAATAGTTGGGATGGAGGATTTTCTGATAAAGAGATAGTATATGTGGGGTAGAGAGATAAGAAAAGTGGATTTTCTGATAAATAGATAAGATACGTGGGGTACAATCAAATAACAATATCTATCTTATCTTAAAATACAGATGAACTTATTAATTAAAAGATGTTCATCAGTTGAAAAATAAAAAACATATATAAAATGAACTTACTTATTAGTCCTGAATGTAGCATCAAATGACATAACATCGCCAAAAGCATAATAATTCCTTTTTGCATACTTATCGGCCCAAAAAAGATTCGTCAACGCGTTACTCTCACCAGTTTGATACTCAAATGAAAATTAGGATGAAAATCCTTCTTGTTCAATAACATCTCAACTAACATCTGAGCATCATTCTTACCAATGAAATCAAGCACATCTCTCCTATAGTTTTTACAATCAACCGAACTAACCCCAATAAAATCGTAGTCCCCATAAATCTGCCTAAGTAAATGAAAGCCATTCACTGGACCAAGATTCACTTGCGATGCTTGATATAGAAAAACTTGCTGAGTATAAGAAACATCACGAGACGAAACCAGAAAAACGCTATCTTCTTGACTAACTAGGCTATGGTTATGACCCTCAACAAATTCATAACACCAATATCATTTTCCTTCAACATACCTCACACGTAAAACAGCCTTACAATCAGTACGCTTAGACGGATGTTTCCTATGTTTTCTCTTTGATCCAACTTTCTTTGGGGCAGGATTTATACCTTCTTTACTACAAACAAAATATTGCAGATCAGGATTATTGTCCTTATTCTTCGTAGATTTATAATGTTGACCTAAACGAATCTCAAAACCAGCTCTTTTTGCATAATCTTTGTAATACTCATAAGCTTGCTCCAGAGAATGATACATGATACCATAAGCCGGCTTCTCACCATCAGGAATATCAGGAATCCATAACTTCTCACCCCCCTCCTCAGAAACAATACCAACAGAATATGGAACAACTTCATAATCATCATCTGAAAAAAAAATATATACAATGAATGACTGATGAACCAAAAACACTATATCACTGATGAACCTCATTATTATATATTATTACAATCAATAATTGATGAACCAAGACAAATAAAATTGATAACATTTTATAACTGATGAACCTCATTTTAATCCATTCTAAAAAGTTATTCTAATGAATCCGCAGCCTCTAATTAAACCACGATAACTAGCAATTACTGATGAACCTCATTTTAATCCGTTCTAAAAAGTTATTCTAATGAATCCGCAGCCTCTAATTAAACCACAATAACTAGGAATTACTGATGAACCTCATTTTAATCCGTTCTAAAAAGTTATTCAAATGAATCCGCAACCTATAATTAAACCATCATAACTAGCAATCACTGATGAACCTCACTTTAATCCGTTCTAAAAAGTTATTTTAATGAATCCGCAACCTCTAATTAAACCACAATAACTAGGAATTACTGATGAATCTCATTTTAATCCGTTCTAAAAAATTATTCTAATGAATCCGCAACCTATAATTAAACCATCATAACTAGCAATCACTGATGAACCTCATTTTAATCCGTTCTAAAAAGTTATTCTAATGAATCCGCAACCTCTAATTAAACCACAATAACTAGGAATTACTGATGAACCTCATTTTAATCCGTTCTAAAAAATTATTCTAAAGAATCCGCAACCTATAATTAAACCATCATAACAAGCAATCACTGATGAACCTCATTTTAATCCGTTCTAACAAGTTATTCTAATGAATCCGCAACATCTAATTAAACCACAATAAATATCAATTATTGATGAACCTCATTCTAATATGTTCTAACAAGTTATTCTAATGAATCCGAACCTCTAATTAATCCAGAATAACGAGAAATAACTAATGAACCTCATTCTAATATGCTCTGATGAATCCACATCATACTAAGCAAACAATGCAGGCATAATATCTTCAACAAACTAATTGATGAACCTAATAAAAAATAACTGACTGATGAATATATAACAAAAAATGAAATTACCTTGATTAAACACATGAGAATCACTCTCAGCCATCAGAAACTGATTTAACAATCAAAAATCCCCAAATTTGAACGGTTAAAACCCTAATTTTCTTTCAATAGACCAATTGAATACTCAAAAACCCCAATTGTCTTCCAATTAACCAATTGAATGATTAAAACCCTAATTCTATTGCAATTAAGCAATCCAACGGCTAATTCGAAGCCGATATGAACAATTAACACGATTTGAAGAAATATTAACGATTCAAATAAAGGAATATGAATTGAGAACAAAAAAGCCCTAATTTTGCAAAATATGAACAAATGAAAGAATAAAAAAAATGTAAAATTGAATGAATGAATGAATTGAATCGAAATCATTGTGTAAATTCGTTTATATATAGCCGGAAAATTGAAAGAAGTCAAAGAAGAGAGATCGGAAAAAGGAAAGCATATCAGATAAGAGAAAGAAGAAAGAGGGAAAGAGAGAAAAAAGCGAGAGGGAGTAAATTTACAATACTGCCCTTGAGTCTAAAAGGGACGGGGGACACGTGGCATCTCCAGAAAACTTTTTAGACTTTTTAAAATTAATCCCCTTTGCAAGGGATCCGGATTCATTAACATGAACATAATAAAACGTTACTCTTTTTTCTACCAAAGGTCTTTGGCTTATTAGTATGTGAGTGACCAATCAACTATAAGTCTGAGAGTTCAATTCTCATTAGAAACATATGTGAGATAGGTAATGTAGATTGTAAAAGATTTGCCATTGGAAAAGGAAAAAATGTTAAAACTTTTTTGAGGTAACACCACCATACCATGCTCAAAACAAAAAACTATGTCCCTACACATATATGTAGAACTAAAACATTGATCAATGATCTCCCTGCCCATCTGTATATACATTAGCTTTTATTGATCTTGTACCAGTATTAGCGACCTACATTTAATGCGCCATCTTTATAAACACACCTTTGGCACACATATCTTCACTCATTTTATTTTCGAAGCAAGTGTTCATGGATTCAACTACTAGAACTAGTGCACCATGGTGCTTGCTTGTTGCATTAGTAGCACTTGTGATCAGTGTTGCTAAAGCTCAACCTTTAGTTCCGGCTATTATGACTTTTGGTGATTCTGCTGTTGATGTGGGAAATAATGACTACATTGCGACTATTTTTAAAGCAAATTATCCGCCATATGGTCGTGACTTTCCTAACCATAAACCAACTGGAAGATTTTGCAATGGCAAACTTGCTACTGATATTACTGGTACGTATAAATATTAAGATAATAATGACGTGTAATAACATTTTTTTTACTGATAATGTCCTTTATTACGCGTTTGACTTAGCAGTATATGAGTGGCATATCAATATATACGTTATGAGTTCAAGTCTTAACTTAGATATATGTTATGCAATTACGTGAATAAAAGTATGTTACTATTGCATGTCATCAGGCACGTTAGAAAGTAGAAACTGAACCACTAATATAATTCTAATGTTTGCGATGTTACTATAGCTGATACACTTGGATTCACAACATATCCACCTGCATATCTTAGCCCTGAGGCTAGCGGAAAGAATCTTCTCATTGGAGCTAATTTCGCATCAGCTGGATCTGGTCTTGATGAGCAAACCTCAGCTCAAAGCGTAAAATAACAAACTTTTTAACTTAATTAGCTTATTGGGGAATTGATTTGCTTATTAGAATGGATTATACTTTTTGAACTGATTACCAAGTCAAAACTGCTTATTTTACTTTCAGCTAATCATAAAAGCAACATCCTAAACACCATCTGTCCCTCACAACGGCTGATTTGTATCTAAACACAATAAGCTGATAACAATAACTTATGGTTAATCTTGTAATATGCAGCATGCAATTTCATTACAACAACAATTGCAATACTACAAGGAGTATCAAGGTAAACTAGTAAAAGTTGCTGGAGGTAGCAAAGCAGCCTCGATATTTAAGGATGCATTGTACTTAATCAGTACTGGTAACACCGATTTCGCGCAGAACTACTACGTTAATCCTTTCATTAACAAAGTCTACACAGCCGACCAATACGGAAGCTATCTAGTTGGAATCTTTCAAAGCTTTGTTAAGGTAAACTAAAATTTACCATAAAGTATGTTTTCGTATCATTTTTTTTTTTAATTATTTTATTTAATTATTTTTTATTATTATTATTTTTTTTGCTGATGGGTAAAAAAAACAGGATTTGTATGGGTTAGGAGCTAGGCGAATTGGTGTGACATCACTCCCACCGTTGGGGTGTTTGCCTGCAGTTAGAACTTTGTTTGGTTCCCATGAAAAGGGTTGTGTATCCTATATCAACACAGATGCTCAAGCTTTTAACAAGAAGGTTAATGCAGCTGCAACTAAGCTCGGAAAGCAACTTCCCGGTCTCAAGATTGTTATTTTCGACATCTTTCAACCACTTTACGACCTTGTTAAAAATCCTTCTTCTCAAGGTAATACATATTGACTGAAGTAATTATAAATATTTGAACTTTTTGACAAAAGAAAAAGTAGCGGGTTTGAATCTTATATCCAAAAGTGTTCTGATGGTTGTTTTGTTTGTATATTTGTTAAGGTTTTGTCGAGGCTACAAGAGGGTGTTGTGGAACAGGTACAGTGGAGACCACGGTCTTATTATGCAATCCAAAATCTGTAGGTACATGCAAGAACGCGAGTGAGTATGTATTTTGGGACAGTTTTCATCCATCTCAAGCTGCTAATCAAATTCTTGCTGATGCTTTACTTGTCCAAGGAATCGCACTCCTCGGTTAGTCACCAGCATCCAGTTATCGCAGTCTTTTCTTAAACTTTGTATACAATATGTAAAATGTTCTATATTTCGAAAAGTGTATTTGAGTTTCTATTACTATTTATTATTATCACTACAGTTTATGTGAAGATTCAGTATCACATGTAAAAGACTTGTTCATTAATTAGAACTCATTTACAAGACTGTATTCACAGATCACTGATTCATTTTTATGCGTGTTTGTTTGCATATATATTAAAGCAACTAGCATAAGACGTGTTCTGTTTTTCCAGTGACACCTTTAAATCACCTAACAATGGAAGGGGACCATATACAGTTAAGCTAAAAGGGTCTGTACAAGTGTCTGGCACAGACACATTGATGTACTTATCAAGGTAACAATATTCTGTGGAAATCAAACCAAGATCATGTTACCTATCGTAAACGGCAGGCATGCAAAGAATCGGAATATCAGAACGTTTTACAAAAAACTGGTGATAGTCCTAATAGGGATACCATGGTTAATATAATATGCTTACGCAATCCATATATCCAAACCAACGTTATAAAGCGAGTATTTTCAGTTAACAATTACTGTGAAAATAACTAAGGAGTGCTTTTGATCACAGAAAGTCAATTGTGATAAGATCTAACAAGTCTAAAGGTTGATGAACTCTAAATTTTGATTGATCCTGATAACTATTTTGATTTTACTAACTGTCAGGAAGGTTCCCAAATCCAAATATTTGCAAGTAATTACTGCAGACTCGGAAAGCAACTCCCATATCTCAATATTGCTACGACCTCATAAAAGATCCCTTTCTCATCATGGAAATACTAGTTTATTTAAACTTTCATTTCTACGATTAAACTTTTGAACAGGAAAGTACTGATCTTTAATACCAAAACTCACTTTCTTTTGCATCTATACTGTCCATCAATTACAGCTCATTTACACGACATTATTCAAAGATCCCCTATTGATTTTTACATGTATTTCTTTGACTACTCAACAGAACAACAAACTTGAGACCCATATACACTGAGGAACAAAAAAACCCTACTATATGCCCCACTCTGACTTACTAGCAGAGTTGTCTACCAAAACAAACTCACCAAGATCGCCATCATTAAAGCTTGCTTCCTTTACTCGACGGTCTTTCTTAGCACTCTTTTTCAGTGACTTCTGTAAGATTGGTACTCGAATTTCTTTTCCAACTGGCTTTTCCAACAGCACCTGTATGTTTGGATCTTGATTTTCTTTATCAGCTTGATTTTCCAGCGGCTTCCATAAGCTTGGAACTTGATCTTCTGTCTCAACTTGATTTCCCAGCGGCTTCATTAAGCTTGGCACTCGATCTTCTAACTCAACTTGCTTTTCCAGTGGCTTCTGTAACTTTGGTACTCGGTTTTCTTTCTCAACTTGCTTTTCCAGTAGCTCCTGATAATTTGGTAGTGGATCTTCTTTCTCAGATGATTTTGATACCATACCACGGAAGGGGAACATATACTGCAAGGAAACAAGAGTCTGCAAGTGTCTATCATATTCTTCTTTACTTGGAGCAATCGACACATGGATGTACTTTCCATAGTAATACAGTCCTGTAAAAATTAAATCAAGATAAAGTTAGAGATCATAAAAGATGATAAGAAGCACATAACCAAAATTTAAATGAATTAATTACCATTAAGAGAGCGTGTAGCTTTCTTTGCTTCTTCTGATTTAGAGAAACAAACGTAAGCAAACCCTTTGCTAATACCATTCTCATCACATATCACCTTTGCAGACGTAACACATCCAAACGCACCAAAAACTTCTCTGAGGTCGTTTTCATTGACAGAAGTAGCAAGATTTCTCACCAACAGATTTGAGAAATTTGGTTTTTGTTTTTGATGAGCACGTTTTGAGATTGCATCCCTTTCAGATTTCTTCATAGCCTTTCCAACAAACCATTTCTTAGAACCTGATCCATAGAAAAACTAATATCAAAATCTTTCTGAAATACAAGAAAACGAATCTAACCTAACAATTGTATATGCGTCATTACCGATTTCTGCATCATTAAGAGCCTCTATGGCCTTCTTAGCATTCTCATGTGACTCAAAATTGACGAATCCAAACCCTCTTGATTTCCCTTCAGCATCATTTACAATCACAGCACTCGTGACCTTTCCACATTCCGAGAACTTCTCTATCAAGGAACTCTCAGTGAAATCCAAATCAAGATTTTTCACAAACACATTTGTAAACTGGGGTTCCTTCCTCTCACTTTTGTTCAGATATTTCGCAACAGTTCTAAACAAGAACAAAATGCAAAACATCAGAAATGTCATTACACATTACATACTTAAAATCAACTCGGTTTATATATAGTCGATCGATTACAAGAAATACATATACAACCAGGTACATAAATCAGAAACAAGCAAATGCAGGTTCATTATAAAGCAAATAGGCATCAAATCCCATATAGAATCGAACAATCATTAAGCGTATACTAACCTCTACACACTCATTGGCCCTTAGCATCATTAATCGTGAAAACATTCAATTAACAGAAGGACTAATAACAAGGAACTATATGCTTAAATTCAGAAAAAATTAAAGTCACAAAGTTACTTTAAGAAAGATCTATACAAACAAGGACAGACATGAAAGATAAGCAATCAAAAGTAGGTATAATCAGAAGCAATATACAAGAAATATACATCATATCCAGTAATAATCGACTAAAACGAATATGTTTGTCAGAATAACCAACACTTACACATCTATATGCATCAGTAATCACAAAAACAAATCAAACAAGTAAAAAGTCTACTTACGCATGTATCCAATAAAAATCAACTAAAATCGATATATTTGCAAGACTACTACTAACACTTACACATCTATACACATCATTAAACACAAAAGCAATCAAGAAACAAAATCACAGTATAATCATGAACAAATCAAACAACTAAAAAGTAGACTTACAAAATCTTTCCATCAAGAACAGATCCATCCAACGCACGTAAAGCCTCTGCAGCAGATTCTTCAGAGTCAAACTGAACATACCCAAAACCCTTACTCTTTCCGTCATCATTTTTAGAAATCTTACACGAAATAATCCTCCCAAACTGCCCAAAAACATCTTTCAGTTTACCAACATCAATATCTAAAGCAAGATTCTTCACAAACAGATTCCCTATTCCCGTTTTCCTCAAAAACGCATCAGTCTGAACCCACATTATCCGTATCGGTTTTCCTTTCAGTACAGTGTGATTCAACTGACGCAAAGCAGTAGCAGCTGTCATAAAACAAACCAAGATCCAATATTATTAACAACCCATAAACAATAATCAAATGTAACCTAAACTAAAGTGATTACACTGAAATCCCCCAAAATATACATTAATTAACTAAAAATAAGAACCCATAATCAAGATTCTAACAAAAAAACTGAAATTTAAAAAAAAAAATATAACAATTATTTATAAAAAATATCAAAAATCCACCAACATAATAAAATAAAAAAAAGCCACAAACAAGATTATTACCAAAATAAACATGAAATTTTAAAACCCATAAACACTATTTAGTAAAATGTAACAATTATTTATAAAAACATGAAATTTGATTGTACTTCATAAAAAATAATCATACAGTGCAAAAACCTGAATAAAATCAACTGATATTTAACTTACTATAATGAAATCAATAACCCATTAACATATAATTAGTTGTTTTTTGAAAAAAAATAAAATAAATTAACATTATTTAATCAATATCAAAAACCCACAAAAAAGAATCAAACACAATGTTGAATGTAATTGATTACAGTGAAAAATATACAATAAACCCTAAACCCATATAAAAGATTGAATAATATAAAAAACCCATAAACAAGATTTACTAAAATGAAAAACCCATTTTAAAGAATCAAACAAAATGTGAAATTTAACTGATTACAGAGTAAATTATAAATAAATAAATAAATAAAACCCAGAAACAAGATTTAGTATAATGAAGAACCCATTTACAATATTCAATAAAAAACTGAAAATTTTTCATTAAACCCTAAACCCATATATAAATATTGAATAAAATATAAAACCCATAAACAAGATTTAGTAAAGTTAAAAACCCATTATCAAAATTCAAAGAAAATGTTAAAATTAATTAATTACAGTAAAAAATATTCAATAAAATTGAAAACCCAGAAACAAGATTTACAAAAATGAAAAACCCATTTTCAAGAATCAAACAAAATGTGAAAATTACAAATATATAAATAAAACCCAGAAACAAGATTTACTAAAATAAAGAACCCATATGAGAAAAGAATGAAAATGTACCATGATGAGGGAAGAAGAAATTGATGTAAGCATAGCAAAGTGAGTTATGAGTGATTTGGTTTCTGCAGAGATGAACAGTGTGTGATGGGCTGATTACTGAGAACAGATTGTACAGATCAAGTTCAGTCACGTCAGGGTGGAGGTCACCGGCGTAGAGTGAGAATGTGTGTGATGGTAATGGTGGTTGAAGATGGGTTGTTTCTGCCATTGTTAACGAACTCTGTGTGTGTTTCTAGTGTGTGACTTAGTTATTCTGTTATGATGAAGAAATGATTTGTTTTATTTATAGAGGGAAAGGGGAAAATTTTTGATTGAAGTTTGATTCAAAGAGTCAAAGGTAGGGCTGAGCTTTTGGACCGAGAACCGAACCGACCCGACCCGAAAACCCGACCAAAACCGAACTGACTCGACCTGACCCAGTCAGGTTATACTTTTCAGGTTGGGTTTTGTGGGAATTTTAGTTTCGGGTTGTGTCGGGTCGAGTCGGTTTTGACCAGATGCACACTCCTATAAAGGTGTTGTTTTGTCGATTATTGGTTTGAGTCAACGGTGTACAATCCCGTCAGAGCAGGCGGGTATAAGGGAGGTAGAATTTAGATAGATCTTACGTTTACCACAGTATAAATCCGAGAGTTATTTCTCCGTGTAACATGAACAGAAAAACCTCGTCCGTTTTGATTTGTGTGTGTTTTGCTGAAATAAAACAGATTAACTTAGTGTTAGGTTACAAGTCATTATTAGGCTCGATGGAGTGGAGGTAGTCTAACTTAAGGTTTTCAAGATCAAGATTTTACTCAATATCGTTTTCGTTTTGCAAGATTGAGAATTTCATATCGAATCGAGATATTAAGATCCTGCTATAATGTCATTTTCTTACTAGCTTTACATCAGTGTCACATACATCTATTCTTCCAAATTTCTCACTATCTTTACTCACGCAACGATTACCATATTCACCCTAAAACACAGACATCCTCACCAACACACAAAATATTAGGGTTGAGCAAACAAAACCGAAAAAACCAAAACCGAACCGAACCGAACCAAAAACTGAAAAAACCTACCGAAACTAAAAACCGATGGTTCGGTTTTTAATTTTTCAAAAACCGAAAAATGCGGTTCGGTTTCGGTTTTCGTCCAAAAACCGAACCGTCAAAACCGAACTGAACCGAATCGATTTTATTATATAATAATATATAATTAATATAACATGAATAAATAACTAAATAAATCAAATTTATAAATTCATATTCATTTTATTTGTAGATTTATAATATATTTATCTTAACGTTTATGTTTATATGTGTGTTTATCGTGTCGTTTGTTTACTTTAGAATATATCAATAAATATATGACGATGATCATACTCTGTGTATGTTCACTTTGATTTTTGTGTCTTATTTATATATTTGTAATTAAAGGTTTATGTAATAAATATTATTATGCTTAGATTGACAAAAAAAGGTAAATAACAATAACCATTTTTTTTTTTATGTAATATAAGTTTGTTGGTATATATTTTTCATGCCCAAATATAAACGGTCAGAAACCGAAAAAAAACCGATATGGTTCGGTTTCGATTTTAGCCAAAAACCGACTCAAACCGAACCGTGCACACCCTTACAAAATATTTATTATCATTATGTGGTCTGCACCATCAAATAGTGCCATTTTGGTTGCTCAACGCGTGAAAAGTAAGTGTGTGTAGTGGTGACCACTAGTGGTCTTGTCCATTACTAGGGCTAGTGTCTTATTGTGAGAATTTTCATTAATGTATGCATAGTAAGATTATCTGACTATTTATAGCTTTTCTGATAAATTATGGTTATTGAGTATTTTATGAAACAATATAATGGTATCGCAACTTTAAGCAATACAAGCATATCAACATATCGTCTTTGACAATCTGTTCCGATAAAAGTAAAGTAACTCCAAATACCGTCTTCCGCGGGTTATGGGCCCCAATACCATCTTATACGGGGTATGGGGAGGTTGAGATGTAGACAACCTTACCCCTACCTAAGATAAAGAGGCTGCTTCCGGTTCTGCCAAAAGTAGAAAAGGACCTCCGACCTTGCAAAGGTAGGCAATCTGTTCTGTTACAACTGTCTAATTATGATTGAGAATTATATATCATATAATCAACTTCAAAACTCAATGCTAAACACCTTGATACAAATTTTTGGCAGGATGTTATAGCCGAGATAAGAGTTAATTTGGCGCACAATGCAAACTTGTTATGTTTTAGGAAATGACAGACTCACAGACAACACATTCTTTGAAAGGACATGCAACAATGTAGCATTACTAAGATCTAAATCATCTTTTGCTGTTATCATTCAAAACTAACATGAATCAAAGTTTTTTCTTAAGAAAGAGATGTATTTCTTTTGCTTTAGATGATACATTTGCTTGTTAGGAAAAAGGAAATTATTCAAAAGTAAGTGATGGGGAGCTCCTATGAGACGTGAAGTTCGACTCTGCACGAGAGTCTTCCAAAGCTTCTGCATATTTCGCCAGCTCAGACTTTTTACTACAAGATGAAGAAATTGAAAGACGGCGAGCACTAACTCCAATCCTTCCACTACTACCAACCGAGTCAATATGTTTATAAAAACTTGAATCACTATGCCTATGTGTTAATCTTCGAGGTGGAAGGTCTATTGAATTTTTAAATGAAACACACGAAATAATATCATCACCTAAAGATGAACTTCTGCTATGTTTCCTACGTTGGTTATTGCTCTCCTTCCCTCTAAACACTCGAATAAGTTTCCCAAAAAACTTGTTGTTCTTTTGAGACGATGCATCGTCGATAAATGATTCATCAAACTCCCCGAGATCTGTAATAGAAGATTGAGAATTTGACCATTGATCAGAGTCAATTTCGTGTACATTTATACCCTTTTCACCACCACCTTCTTTATTGGCATATTCGAGAATCAAATTTTTGGCCTTTTCTTCTGATTTGGGGCTTAATGTTTTACTGAGGTCTCTAGCAGTTGTTTTACCAGGTCCCGGTTGGTAATTCCTGAGCTCATATCTTAAACACGCGTTGATCCATCTAAGATAAACAAGTTCCTCAACATCAGCACATCTGCTTGTTTGAAGTTGCTCGATTTCCTTTGATAGATCTTCGTTCTGTTTCTTCAAGTTTTGATTTTCTTCTCTAACTTTATCTGACTGCATAATGAATCGTTAACCCGTGAGATAAAAGGAACGGTTATTTCTATAAATACCAACTTACTTTTAAAAAAAACCATTGTTAAGGGTAATTTCTGTTAAAAATGACACAAACGTGACACAAAACCATCTGTTAAATTAGACAAGAGAAAATGATTAATACACTTACTTCACTATCTTCTAAGACGGATGTAGCAAGGATTTGAGCACAATCAAACTTATGAGCCAAATCAGTCTTTTCAAGCTGCAAATTATGGTTGAATTTCCTCAATTCCTCAACTTCTGATTCTAAGACTTTTAGTTTATGCAGGCTTGCTTCGCGCTCATGTTCATCTTCCTGCATTTTTTGAACCCGTTGTTGAATATCCAAAATTTGTTTCTTGTTATGTTCGGATTCTGACTTAAGTCTCATTTTTAGCATCTTTATTTTGGCCCGTGCAGTTTCAAGATCCGCTAGACATTTCTTATAATCAGCCATTTGTGCCTCTAAAGACTCGATCCTGAGAGTATAAATTTTAGCCTCCATGTTATTGAGTTTAAGGCGGTTTTGAAGCTCCATGACTGCAGTTTCTTGCTCTTTAAGACCATAGTATTCGAGTAACTCGATCTCCATGTTACTCTCTCTTTCTTTAAGAATTCTGATTGTGTTTCTTAGGCTTTTGATCTCTTGCTCGTGTGAATATCCTTTGGGCGATTCAATAACAGAATTGTTTGAATGATGCAACTCCTCCTGCATAATTTTGAGCAACTAGAATTCTTAATGTAAAAAATACAAGATGTGTAATAAATTACTTTTCTAGCCTGATCTATTGTAGTCAACTAAACAAAAGAGTATTTTGGGAAATACATAGTAAACATGAAGGCAGAGATTCATTACAGGAAAGGAAAGAATTGCCCAATTTGCAAGCAAAAGAATGTCATACAAGAATAAAAAATCATGTCACATACCACAAAAAGACACACCTTCCTTCATCTTCAAGCTATAAGTAAAACACAATACTTTTGTTGGATAGTGAACTTATCTCAAATCGAAAAACGATAATAATATTTAAACGTTAGAGTTTCTGCAAAGATTGTACACAAATATTTTGAGAAGCCATGTATAGTAAACATCGAATTGTAAAGTATGTACATGATTATCATTCCTAACAACATTTTCGGGGTGTTTGGGATTTCCTATTTGAACTGTTATCTGCGTATTACAATTCGAAAAACAGTTTTGAATGATCCATGTCCAAACTCTTTATATGATTATTCCAAAAAGTATAAGCAGTTATAATAAGCAATCCTAAACACCTTATTATCCTAATCTCAAGCACCAAAACCCGTTCAACAATCAAATATAGGAACGAAATCTTACATGTTTATCGGTTGCTAGAGGATCAAACTGGAGATTATTTTCCCTCGAATCCACCTTCTTATTACAATCTAAAAAAACATTCATCATCAAAAAACATGAACATAATAATTCCAACAAAAACAACACAAACCTTTAAACAACACAAACCTGATTGAGAATCTTTATTTCTTTTGTTTATCATCATAGTATAAGCAACACCACCAATAGACAACGCTAAAGCCGCGCCAAATTTCAATATCAACGGCGATACTCTTTTATCATCTCCCATATTTCATCAAAAGCAAAAAACTTCGAAAAATTTCATATTTAGCGCCACCATGCACATGCTTTTTATATATGTTTCTTGATCTTCATCATCAGCCATCTATATATATACATCAAAAAATAAAATTTTGAACATGACCCATTTGAGATAATGAAGGATTTAACAAAACCCTTGAAGGATTTTACACGTAAATGTATATATAATGTTATATTTGAGAAAATATAAAGGGTAAATAAAGACTTACAGAAGGTGAGCTTGTTTTGAAGATATTTGTTTTTTGGTGAAAGATTAACGGTTTTATGAATGTATTAAAATATTTAATGAAACTGAAAATTAATTAATAAAGAAACGGTATACAATTAAACACGTGGATTGTTTTTATGGTCTTATGTTTCAATGTAGATAGGTATTTCTTTTTTGTTTTTAAAGAATCAGATACCTAAATTGCGTTTCAAAGTTGGAGAATAAAGTGGTGTTTGTTTTAAAAATATTAATAGCCTTTTAATCTAACTCGTTCAGACGTGGTCAAATATTTTAGTCATCAAGTGCACTTGTTTTTTTTCCGCGCTTAGAGGCGGTCAGAGACCGAAACCTTTTATTGAACAAGATGTGAATGAGATGTTTTATTACCTCTTAATGTCTTTTAACTATTTCTTTTTTATTTCCTTTTTCTTTAATTTTTTTATTAATTGTGGATTATATAATTTCTCAACTTTTCCTTAGTACTAATAATACGTTTAAATAGAATTATGTTATTATTTTTTTCTGTTAAACAAAAAATGTTAAAGATGATAATATGATGATGAGAAAATGGTCAAACAAAAAAGTCTTTCAAACCATGATAATTTATAACTAGTTTGTGAAATCAAATTGTGGTATGCATATTTTGAGCATGAACTTGAATTTTATTTATTCGAAAATATTTTTAATTGTTAAATGACAAAGTTAAGTATATTATAAAATATTTTACTTTTTTTCTCAATCATATCATAGTAAATTAATTGATATAAAGTTTACAAATTGTTGAAGATGTCTAACAACATGAAAGTGTAACATATCAAACAATATATGAATACTTTATGAGATCAAATTTGCTACTCGGTATCTTTGAAAGTTTTTTATTTCAAAGTTTTGAAAGTTTTTGTTATATTTAATGTTTATAAGTGTTTGTGTACCGTAAGAATGAAACCGCTTTAAATTTATATTATTAAGACATTTTTAGATAAAAAACAAACAATGTTATTTCCTTCAAATTTAGAAATTTACGTCTCATATGCAGACTCAAATGTACAAAGTAAATACAGATTTAAAGTCTATTAATAAACAAACATCACATTATTTTACGGATATCGCATATCTTGTTTTATAGGTGTGCATATCACACACCGATTGGCCCTTAGCATCATTAATCGTAAAAACAATCAATTAATTAACAGAAGGGCTAATACCAAGGAACACCTATATGTTTGAAGTCGACAACAATTAAAGTCGGCACCAATTAATCGTGAAAACATGCAATCAATCAACATCGCGATTGTCACTCGAAATGGAAATCATGAATGTGTCATTTTTCAAGTAATAAAGTTATATTCAAGCCTATCAAACAAACTAGTACTAATTCTCAAAAAATACAAACTAGTAAATAGACTTTTGACTCTAAAAGCTAACGAGAATCGAATCCAAGGTCAATTGATCCATGACTAATCTAAATTGATCGGCTGAATCACAGCTAGAAACCCACTCTGACCCAAACTACTTCACCCATTGTCACCACCACCACCACCACGAGAGACGAAATCAAGACAAAAAGTAACTAGACACATCTAAAAAAAGCTAAACAAGACTAAACACAATTTTTCAACAATACACATTCAAGAAAAACGAGTTTCATCTTTTTAACAAAATTAACATCATGCTGCAAAAATCCATTAGTGTTCTGTGAACTCCCACAACTCACGTTGGTTTTGTCCCTGCCCGCCACCCATTTGCCTCCTTAAACACATATCATTGCCACAACTAATGATCGAGGACTTAGAATTTTACGGTGGAACCAACTTTACCACAAGTTTGCGCCAATCAGACGCATTAGCTTAGTTTATTTTTGAAGACTCTCCAAAAGAAAGATTGTGTTCTTAAGATTTGACAAACAACTTAAACGCTCCATTAAACTTTCCGCATATTTTCCTTGAGATTGGGCTAGTTAGCCAATTAACGCTGCCGATTATCAGCATTTTGCATACAGTGAATTTAATAAAACATATGAAAATCAAGTGCTAATGGTCTTTTGTAAATCAGTTCCTTCAAAAATGCAATCTAAGGTTAGGCACTATAGTCACCAAATCCACCACTTCAACATCAGCGACATATCACTATTAAACACATCACAAAACTCACGACTTTTCAAGTGCTATGGTCACCACCAGATCCACCATCAAATAAAAAGTATAAAAATACTCCACTTTATACAAACATATCTCACACACACACTAAAAATAAAAACATTAAAAACAGCTGCACCACCGAACTATTGCAAAAAGTAGTGAAATGGCGCGCAATTGAGAGGAGGTACTATTGGGTTCGCGCGTGGTGGTCAGTGGTGGGCCACCATAGTGTCGAGTCTAATAACATGACCAATTGCTCTTTGCTCGCTCCATTTGTTACACCCCTTTGAAATTGGCGCCTCATATTTCTTCCCTAAACCCTCAACCCCCAAATTCACAAACCCCATAAACCCTAACCCAAAACCCCCAATTCCCACCCCTTAAATTAAACCCCATAATCATTTCAATCATCCTATGCAAACCACAAACACAAACATGAGACCATTTCAAACCTTATTACACACTCGTACAACCTTAAACTCATTCCACAAAAGAACATTCCACTCAACCAACCTTAAACTCACCAAGGACCCCACAACAACAGTTTCCACTTTCTATGATCCCATAAGTGGTGGTACTGTCACAAGAAGAATACCCATTTCAAATACTCAAACCCCACAACCATCAAATTCAGATTCCAGTGAAACCCGTCAAGACGATAGATCATACGGTGGTTTAACGCGCCCAAAAACGGTGTCTTTTGGTAGTGGTAAGAGTAAGAATAAGAGTAAGGTTTCGTGGGTTTGTAGTGAGTGCGGGTGGAGTGATGGACAATGGTGGGGTTATTGTAGGGAGTGTCAAAGTGTTGGGACGATGAGGGAGTTTAGTGAAGTGGTGGTGGTTGAGAATGGGGGGAAGGCGAGCGGGTTGCAGGTTTCAGAGAAGATTGTGCAGGGGTGGTTGGGGAAAGGGGCGGGGGAGAATGTGCCGATGAGGTTGACGGATGTTAATAAGGGTGTTAATCCGTTGAATTGGCGCTTTCCGTTGTAAGTTTTGTTTGTTAACTGTTAGTGTGCTTATAATGTATGCTTATAGTGTTGAAGATTAAAAGTCGTAGTCGATTTAAGTTTCTTTTTCTAGTGTTTAAGTAGTTCTCAAACCTTTTTACAAATGTTACTGGAGTTGAATCTTTATGGCGAAAAGTTTAAGCTATTTAGGAGGGCAGGGGAGCTGTCTTGTTGTGGCTAAATAGAGGGTTTGATCAGTTAAATTGGTGGTTTCTGTTATAAGGTTGTATGATTATGGTGTTATAAATTAAGAATTGTAATCAAGGCGAGAGCCTTTTTTCTAGTTATTACTAGTATCAGATTATTCAGGGATCAAAGAATCAGTTAGTTTTTCTGATTGTTGCGTTAGAAATGAGGGGGGTTGTTTAGAATTGGTTAGTACGATTGGTTATCCTCTTACTGTGTTTTGATACAACAATAAGCAGTTATTAGGGTGTTTGGGATTGGTTAATACTCTTTATTTAAATATTTGGAAGTGAATTAAGAAGCTTGAAATTGATTATCAAATATTCAAGCAATTCACAGATAAACAGTTTGTTGAGTGAAATACCAAACACCCCTTGATTGTCAAATATTCAAGTAAATTAGTTTCTCCATCATGTTTTATGACACAAACTAGTGAAAATCATATGATTTTTTATTATCTCATAACCACTTTTAATATGCCCATCCAAACAGGCAAACACGCCATAGAGTTCCAACTGTTTATTTGCCGTCATTGCGAAATCTCATACTTTGGTTTGTAGTATACTGATGTTCGGTTAGAGTTTTATGATTGCAAATGGATGTTAGTTTCATTTCTTCTTTGACTGCAGTACTGCACAAGATATGACAGTACTTGCCATGAAGTTTCATCTACTCCTAGCTTTTAACTGTATCTATATCTCTTGCTTGATTTTTAGGTCAGGACTATTTGGCGAAGAAGTTTCTAGGGTTCTTGGAGGTGGTCTTGTGCCAGGTATACTTTCCAAGTTCTTACACACCCCATCGTTTCATGTTTTAACTTTTAAGTCAAAGATCAATGTGTTTTGTTTGCTTATACCACTTGGTAATAAATCGGTAAACGGAGAAGGATCCCTATTCAGGTTACCCGGTGAAGTCGAGCCTCTTTGGCTCTGATGTACACGGCCTAACCGGTATTCCGGTGGCCATTTCCAGTCTTTTCTCTGGCCATCCCAGTGTATTCACCCACCAACATTTGAACCCTGGTCTCTTCTGAGACTTTGGGGACACCTTACCACTAGGCCACCTTTTATACTCTTAAAAATTTTAGTTACTTAAGGCACTATTCGATTTTGTAGGCTCTTTGGTCTTGGTTGGTGGTGATCCAGGTGTTGGAAAGAGTACACTAATGTTACAGGTATTAGAGATCATGTTCACTTTATGTGAAAACTTGGTACTTTCTCATGCTTATGGAAGTGTCTGCTTGACTTGCATATTGAAACATGGAAGATAGCAGCAATTATAGCAGAAGGGAAAGAAATTGGCAAACCAGCTCCGGTACTTTATGTCTCAGGCGAAGAGGTAAGACGGTAACAATCAACTGTCACCATCGGCATGACTTCCATTAAAGTTATAACAGTTTCATTTAACGATCTTCTTTATGCAGAGTGTTGAGCAAATTGGAAACAGAGCAGATCGTATGGACATTAGCACTGACGAACTGTTCTTGTATTCAAGTACCGACATTGAGGTGTTTGTTTCAAAATGTGGATCATCAATATATTATCATTATGGGTTCATAACTTGTTTTATCACGGTTACTTTCAGGACATTTTGGTAAAAGCTCAGGATCTGTCTCCGCGAGCTCTTATTGTTGACTCTATTCAGACTGTTCAGCTGATGGGAGTCACTGGAAGTGCTGGAGGTATCTACCAGGTTAGTTTCGTCTTTTCTTTTAGATTTTAGTAAATAGTTGTCTTCAAAAACATACATTTTGTTAGGTATGATCAGGTGGAACCTTATACTTGTGTTGACGTTGATGTTTTGCAGGTTAAAGAATGCACTGCAGCTTTGCTCCGTTTTGCTAAAAAGACAAACGTACCCGTTTTCTTGGTGATTATTATCTCCTCAGTGCTTTGATTATCTTATGTTAAAATGTTAGGAGGAAATATGTTGATTTATTTTCGGATTTATGTCAGATTGGTCATGTAACGAAGTCAGGAGACATAGCTGGACCTCGTGTTTTGGAGCATATTGTTGATGCAGTATTATATATGGAAGTTGGTACCCTTTTGTTTTTTATTCTTTAGTTGGTATATTTGCTTGAATATCAGCTTGAACCATTCTTTTTTCTGTTTTAATGCTGGTTCATGATATTCAGGGGGAGCAATATTCATCTCATCGGCTTCTTCGTGCATTTAAGAACCGTTTTGGCTCCACGGATGAGGTATGTTCAGTACTCGTATAATCTAGGAATCACGTTAAATATTTCTGTTTAGTTAAAAGATCAATGTCTTAATTTCTTTTTCAGCTTGGAGTGTTTGAAATGTCCCCATGTGGATTAAAAGCTGTCACGAATCCCAGTGAGATTTTCATGAGTGAGGAACACTCAGATTCAGAATTCTTGGCGGGTTCGGCAATCGCTGTAATTATGGATGGTTCTCGCACATTTGTCATAGAAATTCAGGTGCCTTTTACTTGAAAATTTTTGTTTGACCTCGAGTGGGGTTAGAGTGTTAGACTACTTAGTCTGATAACGAAAAAAATTTGTTTTTGCTGCATTTATTATGCGATGAACTTGAAGAGTGAAATATACACTGTATAAGAATTGCTTCATGGTTTGAAAAATTGTTTTCAGGCTTTATGTGCACCGGGGTCCTCTCTTTCTAGGCAAGTGAATGGGGTTCAAGCAGGCAAAGCTGATTTGATTATTTCAGTAAGTCAACAAAGTTGCAATAGTTCAAGACAATCACCGAGTCTTTACATTATGGTACTCTTTATCTTGTAGGTTCTTATGAAGCAAGCTGGTCTCAAGCTCCAATCAAATGTAAAGTTGCTGTTTCGCTAAAATTTTCAAGAAAATTGGTCATCTTTATTTATTTATTTATCTTAATCTTTTTGTGGCTCGGTTTTAGCTTAATGTTTGTTACTTGTACATTACAGGCAATCTTCTTGAGTGTAGTTGGTGGGGCCACATTATCCGAAACTGCTGGTGATCTAGCAGTTGCAGCAGCAATATGTAGCAGGCATGTTATCTAATTCTCTATCGTTACATATTATATTCGCAGAATCTTATATCTAAAACTATTCCCTGTTTCTGGTCTCCAGTTTCCTCGAGTTCCCTATCCCAAAACACGTGGCATTCATTGGAGAAGTTGGCCTTGGTGGCGAGCTCCGTATGGTGAGATTTTTGTACATCTTTATTTGTTAACGCACACATACACACACGCACATGCTTGGGCTGAGCGAATGATATTGGCAACTGCAGGTACCGAAAATGGAAAAGAGGGTAAGCACAGTCGCGAAACTTGGATATAAAAAGTGCATCGTGCCAATGTCAGCTGAGAAAGTGTTGCAGGGATTAGATTTTGGCGACCTCGAGGTTTTGGGGTGTAACAATTTGAAAGAGGTTATTAACACCGTGTTTACTACTAATTGAATAGATAGCCTTTGTGGAACATTTGTGTACAGCGTTGCATCGTCAAGAAAATTATATCATCTAACTTTTGTTACAAAAACAAGTACTACTAATTGTGACCCTATCTTATCAGTGTATAAACATGTGCTCTTTACTTCTTCGGTTGTCGATATTCATAATAAAAGATGCTATGATAACGAAAGAAATTTATAAACTATGGTACCTAACACAACAATAAAAAACGTGGGATGAGGACATTGAGAGGGTACTGTTGTGATTTATCGCGAAATTGAAGCCTTTTTTGACATGGAATACTCTATATAAAGAACTTTAACTTAGCTTATAATCATCACAACAAAACATGAAGTTGCTATTAGTGTTTCTTGTGCTTAGTGTAGCAACTGTTGCATCAGCTCGTGCAACGTTCAATGACAACCATGTAATCCGCAGTGTTGTCTCACAATCTGATCGCCGTCACAGTTCTGCTTCCACCGATAGAAAGTGTCTCAGCTGGAGGTTGACTGTGGAAGCAAATAACCTTCGCGACTGGAAGCTAGTGCCAGCAGAATGCATAAGCTACATTGGCGAGTATATGATGGGTACGCAACATCCCGAAGATTGCACTGCTGCTGCTGATGTAGCGTTCGATTATGCCCAGACTGTCAATCTTACTGGCGATGGGAAGGACGCATGGATCTTGGATATTGACCAAACTGCCCTTTCGCTCCTTGATTATTACTCTCGCCCTACAGTTCAGTTTGGGTAACAACCGACACATTTTTTCTTAGTGTCGCAGTCTAAAAACATGTTGTCCACTTAACTATTTTAAAGCCTCGTATATAATAGGCTACGTTTCCCAAATTACCCTTAACTAACGTTGCTATAACAAAACCTTAAAAAAAAATATATAATAATAATAATAAAAAAGAAATAACATTTACTACTAATTGTCAGGGTAAAACCTTCATTCTACTAATAGCTTATGTTATTGTTCTTTTTCAATTCTGCATGTTTACCAACACATATGTTTGATGTTCAGTGGAATCTTGTACAACGATACAATGTTTGAAGAGTGGCTAGCTGAAGGACGTGCAACAGCAAATCCAGCGGTGCTTAAACTATTCAATGATCTGAAGTCAATCGGTTTCAAGATTGTGTTTATTTCCGGGACATCAGAGAGCCAAAGAGACGTGAGAATTGCCAACTTGAACAAGGCAGGATACTACGGCTGGGAGAAGCTTTTGCTAAAGTGAGTAATTTCCAAACTACCCTTTTTATTATAGTACTTGCATTAATATGATGATTAATGCTGTTTAAAATGTTTGTTTTAAGGGCTGAGGACGAGCGTGGGACAACTGCACAAGTGTACAAGACGAAGAAAAGAACAAAGTTAGTAAGCGAGGGTTACAGAGTTCATGGAAACATGGGAGATCAATGGAGCGATTTGATCGGTGACTATAGTGGCACTCGTACATTTAAGCTGCCAAATCCTATGTTCTTCATTCCTTAAACTGGCCACATGAAGAACTGCATTTAAGAATAAACCATCTTTGTTGCATCTTTGCAGTTTCTGCATGTAAGTTGTATTAGAACTATGCAATAATAATAAGGGCTTGTTTTGTTGTGCAGTTATCTTTATTTCTTCTTATTGTATACACTATACATCGTACCTTTTTGAATGTTGCCTATTGTATGTATTAGTATTTTGTGACAATTTTACTCTTCTCATTTATCAACAATACTATTAACTGGTAGGGCAAAATAGTCATAAGAAACACTCAATATACGAAATTTAAAAGTATAATCTATACAATAGGAAAAAATAAAGATACCTACACAACAAAGCAGAAAGTGACAAGTTAGGTATATTTTTGTGCACTTTGCCCTTATAATAAAACTTGGATTTTTGAATATTTGCTTTATCAATATTGGTAAAAGAACAAATATTGTAAGACGGTTGTTAAGATATCATTGTCGCGTTTAAGTATTATGAATTTATGCATGTGTATATTTGCATATAATATATATATAAAAGATTTGGTAAAACCAAAATCCATGTAAACTTTATGTCGATCGTTTACTAACTCCAACTTTTGGCTAATATATGTAGTTTGTAATCTGTAATAATTAAAGCTTAAACATGTGTCAATTGGAAATCTACTATCATTGATTGAGATAAGTTTGGCGTAATAGCTAGTATGTAAGTTGACTAGTAACTTAGGGAGCTTTTGGTTCGCTGGAATTCGTTGTAATTGTAATCTGAATTACATTACATTCCTGTTTGATTGGCAGGATGGATGTAATTGTAATTAAGATTACATTACATTTCTTGTTTGATTTGCAAGGTAATGTAATTGGATTATAACCAATTACGTCCAATAATGTAATTCAGATTACATAGCAAATTTGATGGAATGTGTTGAATTACGTTGTAATTCAGATTTTAAAAAGTTAAATACCATTATTTATCTTTCGTTGTTATTATATTAAAAAATAAAAAATAATTATAATAATTATTTATTATTATTATTATTATTATTATTATTATTTATATATTATTATTTTTATTATTATTATTATATTAAAATTATTAATTATTAATTATTATTATTACTATATTAAAAATATTAATTATTTATTATTATTATTATTATTATTATTTAATAAATAATATTCTTATTACTATTTTATTATTATTATTATTTTATTATTAATTATTATTATTATTACTATATTAAAATATTAATAATTTATTATTATTATTATTATAATATAATTAAATTATTATTATTATATTATTATTTATAAATAATATTATTATTACTATTATTATTTATTTATTTAATATTATTATTATTATTATTAATGTTTTTCTGAATTACATTACGTTGCGAATCAACCAAACACAATGACAGATTTCATCAATTACAATTCCAACACATTATAATTACAACACTTTCCAATTCTTTGAATTACAATTAATTCAAATTACAATACCTTCTAAAAATTACAATTCCTTCAAAAATATTCTGTGAACCAAACGCACCCTTAGTAATCGTGAGCTCAAGTATCATTTAAAGATATATGTGGGATTGGTGATATAGTGACGTGAAAAAGTTTTCGGCTTTGTTGACTTACGGAAATAATTGAAAGTTTGTTTAAACTTAGTAAACTTAATCATAGTCCTAAGAGTTTAGGGTACAGTGGTGCCATAGCCCCCGCTGGCCAACCAACCCACTCCATGGCGTGAGACACCATATCATGCCTCAGCTCGTCGTCCTTCGGCTGTTGAAGACCAGCTCACGCGTTTTTTTTTTTTTTTTTTTTTTTTTTTTTTTTTTTTTTTTTTTTTTTTGCATCACTTTTACTCCATGTCACAACGTTTGTACCAGGAAGGAGTGTTTTGGTGCTATGGGCAAAACGTGCTGAGGTGCCACCACTTTTCTCATTGCACCACTTCATGGCACCACATTGTACCTAGCGCTCTAAGAATTTGGCGTAAAATCAAAAGTTTTATAATTACTAATGTCATGGTAAGATCAATCATCTCCTATAGTTAGCGAAACTTCATACTGTAATTATCTATGTATGTTTGATACAACAATAATAGTGAATTGGTCTATTTCACCTAGGCCTGAGCAACGGGTCAAACCCAAGCCGACCAAACCTGACCTGAACTGAAAACCGAATAAGAGTAAAACGTGAACCGAGAATCGAACCGAATAAGTTCGGCTCGGTTCGGGTCTATTTAGTTATTTCGAACTTAACAAGTGTGTTTTGACCCGAACTGAACCGAGTAAAACCGAAATAATTATACAAAACAAAAACCCGAACCAAATAGGCCGGTTCGGTTCAGCCTGGTTTCGATCAATTTGTCGGATCGTGTTGGTTTTCATGTGATCATAATCATACGTATTGTTGACAGGGGCGGAGCCAGAAAATTTTGTTCGAGGTCACGCACTTTAATAATTTATGAAAACTAAACTACAAATTGGTCCTTAAAAAGGCAAATTACAAAAATAAATAAATAAATAAATAAAAATTAAAAATTAAAATTTTACTCTATAATTTTTTTCGCTAAGGGCACGTGCCCCTTGTGACCCCTCCTTGTCTCCGCCCTTTTTATAGCATTTACATTTTAAATTTTTAAATAATGTGTTTGGTATATCATATGAAAGATATTAAAATTCATGAATTGATAAAATGAGACAAATTAAAATTCCTTCAAAAAGTGGAAAATTTCACTTACTTGGAACACTTTTTTTTTTCTTTTTTTTTAATTTTATTTATAAATGAACAAAATACTATTTTCACCTTTTTTTTCCTTTTTGATTAAGCTCTTTTGGTGAGCCAATTAACGTTGCCAATTATCAGCATTATGCATACAGTGAATTTAATACAGTAACACATACGAATATCAAGTGCTAATAGTCTTATGCAAATCACTTCATTCAAAAATGCAATCTAAGGCTAAGCATTATTGTCACCAAACACACCACCTCCACATCAACATCACATTATCATTCAACCCACCACCTTTTAGGTATTATGGTCACTACTAGACCAACCATCAATAAATAAATATAAAAATATTTCACTTTATAAACATTAAAAAAAAAAAAATCATTGGTTTGCACCACCGAATTAGTGCAAAAAGTAGTGTGAGTGACGCGCGATTGTTGAGAGTTGGTACTACAACGTTCGCGCAAAAAAATAGTAAGTGGCGCACGGTTGTTAAGAGGTGCTACTATGGGGTTCGCGCGCGGTGATCGCCACCGCCAGGTGGTCCCACCATAGTGCCGAGTCTAAATACCATTACCACTTGCCCTTTGCTCCATTTGTTACATCCCCTTTGAAATTGGCGCCTCATATTTCCCTAAACCCTCAACCCCCAAATTCACAAACCCCATAAACCCTAACCCAAAACCCCCAATTCCCACCCCTTAAATCAAACCCCATAATCATTTCAATCATCCTATGCAACCCACAAACACAAACATGAGACCATTTCAAACCTTATTACACACTCGTACAACCTTAAACTCATTCCACAAAAGAACATTCCATTCCACCAACCTTAAACTCACCAAAGACCCCACAACAGTTTCCACTTTCTATGATCCCATAAGTGGTGGTACTGTCACAAGAAGAGTACCCATTTCAAATACTCAAACCCCACAACCATCAAATTCAGATTCTAACGAAACCCGTCAAGACGATAGATCATACGGTGGTTTAACGCGCCCAAAAACGGTGTCTTTTGGTAGTGGTAAGAATAAGAATAAGAGTAAGGTTTCGTGGGTTTGTGGTGAGTGCGGGTGGAGTGATGGACAATGGTGGGGTTATTGTAGAGAGTGTCAAAGTGTTGGGACGATGAGGGAGTTTAGTGAGGTTGTGGTTGAGAATGGGGGGAAGACGAGCGGGTTGCAGGTTTCGGAGAAGATTGTGCAGGGGTGGTTGGGGAAAGGGGCGGGGGAGAATGTGCCGATGAGGTTGACGGATGTTAATAAGGGTGTTAATCCGTTGAATTGGCGCTTTCCGTTGTAAGTTTGTTTTCTGTTTAAGTGTTTATTTTATGTTGTGGAAAAGTAAGTTATAGTGTATGCTTATAGCGTTGAAGATTAAAACTTGTAGTCGATTTAAATTTCTTTTTACAAATGTTACTGGAGTTGAATCTTTATGGCGAGAAGTTTAAGCTATTTAGGAGGGCAGGGGAGCTGTCTTGTTGTGGTTAAATAAGAGGGATTGATCAGCTAAATTGGTGGTTTCTGTTTTAAGGTTTGAATGATTATAGTGTAAATTGCTGAAAGAAGATGTTTATAAGGTTGTGAATGATTGATATGCCTAAAAGTAACAAACTTGTATGATTGTTGTGTTATAAATTAAGAATTGTAATCAAGGCGAGAGCCTTTTTTCTAGCTATTAGTAGTATCAGATTATTCAGGGATCAAAGAATCAGTTAGTTTTTCTGATTGCTGAGTCAGGAATGAGGGGGGTTGTTTAGAATTGGTTAGTACGATTGGTTATCCTCTAGTTGTGTTTTGATACGACGTTAAGCAGTTATTAGGGTGTTTGGGATGGTTAATACTCTTTATTTAAATATTTGGAAGTGAATTAAGAAGTTTGAAATTGATTATTTCAAGCAATTCACAGATAAACAGTTTGTTGAGTGAAATACCAAACACCCCTTGATTGTCAAATATTCAAGTAAATTAGTTTCTCCATCATGTTTTATGACACAAACTAGTGAAAATCATATGATTTTTTATTATCTCATAACCACTTTTAATATGCCCATCCAAACAGGCAAACACGCCATAGAGTTCCAACTGTTTATTTGCCGTCATTGCGAAATCTCATACTTTGGTTTGTAGTATACTGATGTTCGGTTAGAGTCTTATGATTGCAAATGGATGTTAGTTTCATTTCTTCTTTGACTGCAGTACTGCACAAGATATGACAGTACTTGACTACTTGCCATGAAGTTTCATCTACTCCTAGCTTTTAACTGTATATATATCTCTTGCTTGATGTTTAGGTCAGGACTATTTGGAGAAGAAGTTTCTAGGGTTCTTGGTGGTGGTCTTGTGCCAGGTTTTCCAACTTCTTACACACCCCATCGTTTCATGTTTTAAGTCAAAGATCAATGTGTTTTGTTTGCTTATACCACTTGGTAATAAATCGGTAAACGGAGAAGGATCCCTATTCACCGGTGAAGTCGAGCCTCTTTGGCTCTGATGTACACGGCCTAACCGGTATTCCGGTGGCCATTTCCAGTCTTTTCTCTGGCCATCCCAGTGTATTCACCCACCAACATTTGAACCCTGGTCTCTTCTGAGACTTTGGGGACACCTTACCACTAGGCCACCTTTTATACTCTTAAAAATTTTAGTTACTTAAGGCACTATTCGATTTTGTAGGCTCTTTGGTCTTGGTTGGTGGTGATCCAGGTGTTGGAAAGAGTACACTAATGTTACAGGTATTAGAGATCATGTTCACTTTATGTGAAAACTTGGTACTTTCTCATGCTTATGGAAGTGTCTGCTTGACTTGCATATTGAAACATGGAAGATAGCAGCAATTATAGCAGAAGGGAAAGAAATTGGCAAACCAGCTCCGGTACTTTATGTCTCAGGCGAAGAGGTAAGACGGTAACAATCAACTGTCACCATCGGCATGACTTCCATTAAAGTTATAACAGTTTCATTTAACGATCTTCTTTATGCAGAGTGTTGAGCAAATTGGAAACAGAGCAGATCGTATGGACATTAGCACTGACGAACTGTTCTTGTATTCAAGTACCGACATTGAGGTGTTTGTTTCAAAATGTGGATCATCAATATATTATCATTATGGGTTCATAACTTGTTTTATCACGGTTACTTTCAGGACATTTTGGTAAAAGCTCAGGATCTGTCTCCGCGAGCTCTTATTGTTGACTCTATTCAGACTGTTCAGCTGATGGGAGTCACTGGAAGTGCTGGAGGTATCTACCAGGTTAGTTTCGTCTTTTCTTTTAGATTTTAGTAAATAGTTGTCTTCAAAAACATACATTTTGTTAGGTATGATCAGGTGGAACCTTATACTTGTGTTGACGTTGATGTTTTGCAGGTTAAAGAATGCACTGCAGCCTTGCTCCGTTTTGCTAAAAAGACAAACGTACCCGTTTTCTTGGTGATTATTATCTCCTCAGTGCTTTGATTATCTTATGTTAAAATGTTAGGAGGAAATATGTTGATTTATTTTCGGATTTATGTCAGATTGGTCATGTAACGAAGTCAGGAGACATAGCTGGACCTCGTGTTTTGGAGCATATTGTTGATGCAGTATTATATATGGAAGTTGGTACCCTTTTGTTTTTTATTCTTTAGTTGGTATATTTGCTTGAATATCAGCTTGAACCATTCTTTTTTCTGTTTTAATGCTGGTTCATGATATTCAGGGGGAGCAATATTCATCTCATCGGCTTCTTCGTGCATTTAAGAACCGTTTTGGCTCCACGGATGAGGTATGTTCAGTACTCGTATAATCTAGGAATCACGTTAAATATTTCTGTTTAGTTAAAAGATCAATGTCTTAATTTCTTTTTCAGCTTGGAGTGTTTGAAATGTCCCCATGTGGATTAAAAGCTGTCACGAATCCCAGTGAGATTTTCATGAGTGAGGAACACTCAGATTCAGAATTCTTGGCGGGTTCGGCAATCGCTGTAATTATGGATGGTTCTCGCACATTTGTCATAGAAATTCAGGTGCCTTTTACTTGAAAATTTTTGTTTGACCTCGAGTGGGGTTAGAGTGTTAGACTACTTAGTCTGATAACGAAAA
Organism: Artemisia argyi; assembly: GCA_030686995.1. Lineage (NCBI taxonomy): Eukaryota > Viridiplantae > Streptophyta > Magnoliopsida > Asterales > Asteraceae > Artemisia > Artemisia argyi. The sequence goes on from CM060690.1 coordinate 11,558,301, forward strand.
AAATTTGTTTTTGCTGCATTTATTATGCGATGAACTTGAAGAGTGAAATATACACTGTATAAGAATTGCTTCATGGTTTGAAAAATTGTTTTCAGGCTTTATGTGCACCGGGGTCCTCTCTTTCTAGGCAAGTGAATGGGGTTCAAGCAGGCAAAGCTGATTTGATTATTTCAGTAAGTCAACAAAGTTGCAATAGTTCAAGACAATCACCGAGTCTTTACATTATGGTACTCTTTATCTTGTAGGTTCTTATGAAGCAAGCTGGTCTCAAGCTCCAATCAAATGTAAAGTTGCTGTTTCGCTAAAATTTTCAAGAAAATTGGTCATCTTTATTTATTTATTTATCTTAATCTTTTTGTGGCTCGGTTTTAGCTTAATGTTTGTTACTTGTACATTACAGGCAATCTTCTTGAGTGTAGTTGGTGGGGCCACATTATCCGAAACTGCTGGTGATCTAGCAGTTGCAGCAGCAATATGTAGCAGGCATGTTATCTAATTCTCTATCGTTACATATTATATTCGCAGAATCTTATATCTAAAACTATTCCCTGTTTCTGGTCTCCAGTTTCCTCGAGTTCCCTATCCCAAAACACGTGGCATTCATTGGAGAAGTTGGCCTTGGTGGCGAGCTCCGTATGGTGAGATTTTTGTACATCTTTATTTGTTAACGCACACATACACACACGCACATGCTTGGGCTGAGCGAATGATATTGGCAACTGCAGGTACCGAAAATGGAAAAGAGGGTAAGCACAGTCGCGAAACTTGGATATAAAAAGTGCATCGTGCCAATGTCAGCTGAGAAAGTGTTGCAGGGATTAGATTTTGGCGACCTCGAGGTTTTGGGGTGTAACAATTTGAAAGAGGTTATTAACACCGTGTTTACTACTAATTGAATAGATAGCCTTTGTGGAACATTTGTGTACAGGGTTGCATCGTCAAGAAAATTATATCATCTAACTTTTGTTACAAAAACAAGTACTACTAATTGTGACCCTATCTTATCAGTGTATAAACATGTGCTCTTTACTTCTTCGGTTGTCGATATTCATAATAAAAGATGCTATGATAACGAAAGAAATTTATAAACTATGGTACCTAACACAACAATAAAAAACGTGGGATGAGGACATTGAGAGGGACAGAGAGGGTACTGTTGTGATTTATCGCGAAATTGAAGCCTTTTTTGACATGGAATACTCTATATAAAGAACTTTAACTTAGCTTATAATCATCACAACAAAACATGAAGTTGCTATTAGTGTTTCTTGTGCTTAGTATAGCAACTGTTGCATCAGCTCGTGCAACGTTCAATGACAACCATGTAATCCGCAGTGTTGTCTCACAATCTGATCGCCGTCACAGTTCTGCTTCCACCGATAGAAAGTGTCTCAGCTGGAGGTTGACTGTGGAAGCAAATAACCTTCGCGACTGGAAGCTAGTGCCAGCAGAATGCATAAGCTACATTGGCGAGTATATGATGGGTACGCAACATCCCGAAGATTGCACTGCTGCTGCTGATGTAGCGTTCGATTATGCCCAGACTGTCAATCTTACTGGCGATGGGAAGGACGCATGGATCTTGGATATTGACCAAACTGCCCTTTCGCTCCTTGATTATTACTCTCGCCCTACAGTTCAGTTTGGGTAACAACCGACACATTTTTTCTTAGTGTCGCAGTCTAAAAACATGTTGTCCACTTAACTATTTTAAAGCCTCGTATATAATAGGCTACGTTTCCCAAATTACCCTTAACTAACGTTGCTATAACAAAACCTTAAAAAAAAATATAATAATAATAATAAAAAAGAAATAACATTTACTACTAATTGTCAGGGTAAAACCTTCATTCTACTAATAGCTTATGTTATTGTTCTTTTTCAATTCTGCATGTTTACCAACACATATGTTTGATGTTCAGTGGAATCTTGTACAACGATACAATGTTTGAAGAGTGGCTAGCTGAAGGACGTGCAACAGCAAATCCAGCGGTGCTTAAACTATTCAATGATCTGAAGTCAATCGGTTTCAAGATTGTGTTTATTTCCGGGACATCAGAGAGCCAAAGAGACGTGAGAATTGCCAACTTGAACAAGGCAGGATACTACGGCTGGGAGAAGCTTTTGCTAAAGTGAGTAATTTCCAAACTACCCTTTTTATTATAGTACTTGCATTAATATGATGATTAATGCTGTTTAAAATGTTTGTTTTAAGGGCTGAGGACGAGCGTGGGACAACTGCACAAGTGTACAAGACGAAGAAAAGAACAAAGTTAGTAAGCGAGGGTTACAGAGTTCATGGAAACATGGGAGATCAATGGAGCGATTTGATCGGTGACTATAGTGGCACTCGTACATTTAAGCTGCCAAATCCTATGTTCTTCATTCCTTAAACTGGCCACATGAAGAACTGCATTTAAGAATAAACCATCTTTGTTGCATCTTTGCAGTTTCTGCATGTAAGTTGTATTAGAACTATGCAATAATAATAAGGGCTTGTTTTGTTGTGCAGTTATCTTTATTTCTTCTTATTGTATACACTATACATCGTACCTTTTTGAATGTTGCCTATTGTATGTATTAGTATTTTGTGACAATTTTACTCTTCTCATTTATCAACAATACTATTAACTGTAGGGGCAAAATAGTCATAAGATACACTCAATATACGAAATTTAAAAGTATAATCTATACAATAGGAAAAAATAAAGATACCTACACAACAAAGCAGAAAGTGACAAGTTAGGTATATTTTTGTGCACTTTGCCCTTATAATAAAACTTGGATTTTTGAATATTTGCTTTATCAATATTGGTAAAAGAACAAATATTGTAAGACGGTTGTTAAGATATCATTGTCGCGTTTAAGTATTATGAATTTATGCATGTGTATATTTGCATATAATATATATATAAAAGATTTGGTAAAACCAAAATCCATGTAAAGTTTATGTCGATCGTTTACTAACTCCAACTTTTGGCTAATATATGTAGTTTGTAATCTGTAATAATTAAAGCTTAAACATGTGTCAATTGGAAATCTACTATCATTGATTGAGATAAGTTTGGCGTACTAGCTAAGTATGTAAGTTGACTAGTAACTTAGGGAGCTTTTGGTTCGCTGGAATTCGTTGTAATTGTAATCTGAATTACATTACATTCCTGTTTGATTGGCAGGATGGATGTAATTGTAATTCAGATTACATTACATTTCTTGTTTGATTTGCAAAGTAATGTAATTGGATTATAACCAATTACGTCCAATAATGTAATTCAGATTACATAGCAAATTTGATGGAATGTGTTGAATTACGTTGTAATTCAGATTTTAAAAAGTTAAATACCATTATTTATCTTTCGTTGTTATTATATTAAAAAATAAAAAATAATTATAATAATTATTTATTGTTATTATTATTATTATTATTATTATTATTATTATTATTATTATTATTATATATCATTATTATTATTATTATTATAAATATTTATATATTATTATTTTTATTATTTTTATTATATTAAAATTATTAATTATTAATTATTATTATTACTATATTAAAAATATTAATTATTTATTATTATTATTATTATTATTATTATTTAATAAATAATATTCTTATTACTATTTTATTATTATTATTATTTTATTATTAATTATTAATTATTAATTATTATTATTATTACTATATTAAAATATTAATTATTTATTATTATTATTATTATAATATAATTAAATTATTATTATTATATTATTATTTATAAATAATATTATTATTACTATTATTTATTTATTTATTTATTTATTTATTATTATTATTATTATTATTATTATTATTATTATTTTTCTGAATTACATTACGTTGCGAATCAACCAAACACAATGACAGATTTCATCAATTACAATTCCAACACATTATAATTACAACACTTTCCAATTCTTTGAATTACAATTAATTCAAATTACAATACCTTCTAAAGATTTCAATTCTTTCAAAAACATTCTGTGAACCAAACGCACCCTTAGTAATCGTGAGCTCAAGTATCATTTAAAGATATATGTGGGATTGGTGATATAGTGACGTGAAAAAGTTTTCGGCTTTGTTGACTTACGGAAATAATTGAAAGTTTGTTTAAACTTAGTAAACTTAATCATAGTCCTAAGAGTTTAGGGTACGGTGGTGCCATAGCCCCGGCTGGCCAACCAACCCACTCCATGGCGTGAGACACCATATCATGCCTCAGCTCGTCGTCCTTCGGCTGTTGAAGACCAGCTCACGCGTTTTTTTTTTTTTTTTTTTGCTCCATGTCACAACGTTTGTACCAGGAAGGAGTGTTTTGGTGCTATAGGCAAAACGTGCTGAGGTGCCACCACTTTTCTCATTGCACCACTTCATGGCACCACATTGTACCTAGCGCTCTAAGAATTTGGCGTAAAATCAAAAGTTTTATAATTACTAATGTCATGGTAAGATCAATCATATCCTATAGTTAGCGAAACTTCATACTGTAATTATCTATGTATGTTTGATACAACAATAATAGTGAATTGGTCTATTTCACCTAGGCCTGAGCAACGGGTCAAACCCAAGCCGACCAAACCTGACCTGAACTGAAAACCGAATAAGAGTAAAACGTGAACCGAGAATCGAACCGAATAAAAGTTATCGAAACCGAATAAGTTCGGCTCGGTTCGGGTCGATTTAGTTATTTCGAACTTAACAAGTGTGTTTTGACCCGAACTGAACCGAGTAAAACCGAAATAATTATACAAAACAAAAACCCGAACCAAATAGGCCGGTTCGGTTCAGCCTGGTTTCGATCAATTTGTCGGATCGTGTTGTTTTTCATGTGATCATAATCATACGTATTGTTGACAGGGGCGGAGCCAGAAAATTTTGTTCGAGGTCACGCACTTTAATAATTTATGAAAACTAAACTACAAATTGGTCCTTAAAAAGGCAAATTACAAAAATAAATAAATAAATAAATAAAAATTAAAAATTAAAATTTTACACTATAATTTTTTTCGCTAAGGGCACGTGCCCCTTGTGACCCCTCCTTGTCTCCGCCCTTTTTATAGCATTTACATTTTAAATTTTTAAATAATGTGTTTGGTATATCATATGAAAGATATTAAAATTCATGAATTGATAAAATGAGACAAATTAAAATTCCTTCAAAAAGTGGAAAATTTCACTTACTTGCAACACTTTTTTTTTTTCTTTTTTTTTTAATTTTATTTATAAATGAACAAAATACTATTTTCACCTTTTTTTTTCCTTTTTGATTAAGCTCTTTTGGTGTTGATTTTTTTTAGGCTGTCCTCAGTAAGGGCAAGTGATCGATCGTTTCACTCGATCGCCCTTCTGTGACAATGTCGATCGCCCAATTGTTTTTCCTATCTTGGTTGTTGCCATGGTCGATTAATTTTTCCTTGTGAAACTTGCGTATTTATTTGTTTTGTTTCATGGGATGGACTTAAAAAAAATAAAAAAATAAAAATTGCCGTTGAGTTGGGATAAGCACATAAGCAGCTTGTTCTTTTGAAGATGATGATGGATGTTTTGAAGATGATGATGGTGAGTTTTTTTTTTTTTTTTTTGAGATGTACAAGTTTTTATGCACATTATTCAAGCTGCTAGTTCTTGTTTCTTATTTTTGAAACAAAATTGTTTTGACCAATTTTAGTAGTTGTTTTGTACAATATTTAAAAAGTTGTAAAGGGAGAAACTTTAATTTTGTTGTTAAAAGGATTAAAAAATATATATATTAAAAAAATGAAGGTCGCTTTTACTGTGACATTCAATCGCTTGAAGGTCGCTGGAGGGAGAAAGCTGACGTAACAAAGAAAATGGGAATGATTCACCCTCCTTACTGGGGGCAGCCTTAGATTCAAAGTAAATTCATGGCTTATTAAAAAAAAATTGCAGTAACAAACATTAGGACATATTTCAAAATACTATAAATTTCTGTCAACTAAACACGTGAAGGTATTTTAAATCCTCAAGAATTTGAAATTCCAGAATTTCAAATTCACGAACCAAACGCCACCTAAGAAATGAGGAACCATCGAATGCAGGCCTTCGCTCAAGCTTAAGACTTGTACGGTGTACCTATGGTAACAGGGCCAGTCCTGAGTTTTTGGATGCCCTGGGCGAGGTGATAGAATAATGCCCCTACAAGATGTTATTAGACCATTATTATAGCAGTGACGGTGTATAGTGGTTTGTTTGTTTGTTTGTTTGTTTGTTTGTTTTTTTTTTTTTTTTTTTTTTTTTTTTTTTTTTTTTTTTAACAAAACCTTATTGTGTCAAATTTTGTGCGTGTGGCTTTGGTTGTAAAACGATATCTTTGTGAACATGTAAAACAAGGGAAATTTTTTTGGAGTAATTGGAAGTCTAAAAAATTTGTGGGATAAATTGTTTTTAACTATTTAAAAATATAACATATTTCATTGCCTTAAAATTATAGCATAATAGTAATATATCATTTCTTATTTCAACAACAACGACGCTAAACTCAATCTAATCGGGGCAGGGTATGGGGTATCATTCGTTAAAAAAAATAAAAATAAAAAAATAAATAAATAAAATAAAAATCTCGTTACATAAAACTAGTCTAGATAAAGATAAATATAAAGATAAACAAATAACCCAATATTTCTCATAGGTTTAGTGTATAAAAGAACCTCGATATTAACTTTAAAAAAATCTTCTCGACAACTACTTAATTTATTTTTACTTTAAAGGTTAATTTATTTGCATTAAAACACTAAAAGTTAACTAAAAAAAAATATGATTTGCTAACGGGTGCCTACCGGGCATATTATAAGATGTAAAAAATGCATTCAATATGTAGCTTCGATACTCTGGAAGTGAGCTAGAGAAAAAGCTACAATTGATATTAATAAATAAATTGATATTAATAAATAACGTATATATTTCTTAGCTAGCTTATTTTATTTGTTATATAGTTGAGAAAATAAATCAAATATTTTATATTTGTTATCATTCAAAGTTAAAGGCAATATTAAATCAATAGTGTAACTTTTACGAAGTAAAAGTGGTTTAAAAGACATAGATTACATAAATATATAAGAGAAAGAAATAAAAAACAAATATAAGCTAGAAGCCAGTTGTAAATGAAACTTAGTTAAAACTTAAAAGTTGAAGGTGTTCTTTCAAAAATTATCAAAAAGTTGAAGGTGTTCTTTGAAAAATGATCAACTAGTGCATACACGTGCCCACAAAATTTGCACCAATCGATGCTCCTTCTTCCTATCAATTCTCAAATTTGCACCATGACTCAACCTTTCATTTTTTTTTTTTTTTTTTTTTTTCTTTTCTTTTTTCCTATTTCTTAATTAACGAGGGACACAAAGAAGCCAAGATAGTAGTATCTTTAATAAGTTTTGTTAACATAAAACCGATTCAAAAGAACAAAAACTTGATGCCCCCTATTTTCTTGATGCCCTGGGCCGTCGCCCGCGCCGCCCATAGCCAGGGTCGGGCCTGCTTCTTCCTCATAATTCTCAAATTTGCACCATGACTCAACCTTTCATCTTTTTTTTTTTTTTTTTTTTTTTTTTTTTTTTTTTTTTTTTTTTTTCTATTTCTTAATTAACGAGGGACACAAAGAAGCCAAGATAGTAGTATCCTTAACAAGTTTTGTTAACATAAAACCGATTCAAAAGAACAAAAACTTGATGCCCCCTATTTTCTTGATGCCCTGGGCCGTCGCCCGCGCCGCCCATAGCCAGGGCCGGGCCTGCTTCTTCCTCACAATTCTCAAATTTGCACCATGACTCAACCTTTCATCTTTGTTTCTTTTTTTTCTTTTCTTTTTTTCCTATTTCTTAATTAACGAGGGACACAAAGAAGCTAAGATAGTAGTATCCTTAACAAGTTTTGTTAACATAAAACCGATTCAAAAGAACAAAAACTTGATGCCCCTTATTTTCTTGATGCCCTGGGCCGTCGCCCGCGCCGCCCATAGCCAGGGCCGGGCCTGTATGGTAACTGTACAAAACCGGCTATGACCACCATTGGGGCTGGTCTTGCTCTCATGTTCTAATGTTATAGTTATCACAAAATTTCTTTAGTGGTAAAAAGCTAGCTAGCTATGTCATTTTAGATTTAATTTTCATTTTCAATATTAACATATTTTGGGAGATGTTAATATTTCTTAAATAGTAGTAGTAACTAATTTTCTTTTAGCATTTTAGTGGTAAATATATAAAGTAAGGGTTACAAACACAAAAGTAGTGTTGATGAAGTGCATGGCTTATGTGCTCAACTCGATTAACCACCGAGGCTACTAACTACCGACCCACTGTCACAAATTACATCAACACTAACTAAAAACTACCGATCTATCATCCAAAACGATTCTATACTGGCAACATCGACCCAAAAACTTACAACTACTCCAACCAAGACATAAACCGCTAAAAATGATCAAATAAACCGTAACTTTTCGATATTCTAAAAATACTGTAACTTTTCGATATTCTAGTTTCTCGGGTTAATTATACCGTAAAATATTTTCGTAATCTATGGTGGTATATGTTTCTTTCCGTTACTAATACCTAGCTAAATGAAAATTTTATTCTATAATAAAAATTGTATAAATGTTTTTAGACCTTCTCTACACAGTTATTCTGAATGTAACTTTACATTATACTAGTAGAGTATCACTAAGGATCAAATAAGAAGAATCTTTAAAATAAGAATGATAAGAAATAATTATAACTATACATTAAAATAAGAGGAATCCTTAAATTTGAATTAGATGCATCCCTAAACTTTTACATGCATCATAATATATTTTCTAGCTAAAAATTAGATGCTTATACATATACTAGATGCATTTCATCAAGTTAGACGAATCCTATTTATTTTTCGTTCTTTGCGGGTCAAATTTGTTGCTAGTACTATTTTATATCATTTTCACTTCAAAATCATTTTCAAAACTAATTATGATGTATCTAAATGAATAAAAATCCATTCAATTTAAATCGATGTATCTCAAATATTTGATTATAATTATTTTTCATTTTTCTCATTTTAAGTTTTTTAGATCTTACCATAGTAGTAGTTGGCTTGCATATAGTTGCAATAATATGCGGAATCTTGGAGGATAATATTTTACAAGAAAGACGTATCAACCATACATTTTAACGAACGTTTTCCATATTCGGTGAAGGTGATGGTCCCCCTCGATCTTATAACTTTATTTTCTTGTATCACGAGACTACAAATTTACTTCTATTGTTTCAAAATGTAATATTGTGTTTGTTTTATTATATGGATAAGTTAGTTGGCTCAAGCTCGATTTATGGGTTGGATATATTAGAATTTTTTATGTTGCCTTGTAATCTATGTATAATGATCAAATATAAAGTGTAACTTACGGGGTTTATAATATTTAACATGGGAAAACCTAATGGAACCAACCCATAAGTCGGGTTTGAGCCAACTAACTTATCCATCTAATATGTTTAAGCTAAAGTTTTTGTTTTGTTAAAACCATATCAAGTTTTTAATGTGTCGCAAAGATTTTACACTACTCCCAATAATGATGCGATTTTTTTTATATCTTGTGTCATTTCAATGCTACATTAATATTTGCTAAACTGACGCACGAACTAACACACCATTGCCAATGGTGGTGTGTTTCTTTTTGTGTCACTTATACACAAATATACCTTACAAAATACTCTCTCCCTCACACACACACACAAAACACTCAAACGGCCCCCACTCTCTTGTCCCTTCCTAGTCGCCAAACTGAAGAAGATCAAAACGATGCACCACCGATGAGGTGGTGCCATATGTTTTACAAAACTGACACTGACAAGGCCGTTGGAAGTGGTCTTACTAATCTAAATTCAAATCACATCTCTTCTCAACCATATATAAAAAGAAACACATGTGCTTAACATCTTTCAAAATGAGAAGTCTGAAATACTTGCATACCCTTACTCCATATTCATTTATATATTATACTTTATATCAAAATATTTTTCTTCTATGACTATTTTTAAGTTTAAAGTGTGAACCAATAAAAAACATTCATCGAGTTCATACACGAAAGCACTTAATTACATTTTCACAGCTATAATTTATTTGTCACTTCGAATTTTTGTCGATGTACACAGATACTCGCATATTTTTAATGAACTCAACTTTAGATCATCCACAATGATTTAGTCACTCAAATGACATTTTGTAAGAAAAAAAGCTATTCCAAAATTCATTTGAAAATGTAAAAGCTTTTTGAAAAGCTTACGGCATCTCCTATAGAAACTTTTTAAAGCTTTTTATGACAAATAAAACCTATTAAAAGCTTTTTTATTTATGGGATAACTCAGCTACAATTTTTGTAGTTAATTAGCTACAATCCTTTACAAAAAATACACTAGTAATGAATCAGGGACCCATAAAAAAGAATCATGACTCACTAAAAGAATCAGGGACTCACATTTTGTAGTACAAAATTGTAGTCAATTAGCTACAAAAAATTGTAGCTAATATATTCTCTTTTTATTATTAGATAACTCAAGGACCCATTAAAAGCTTTTTTATTCTCTTTTATTATCAGGGACCATTAAAAGCTTTTTTATTTATGGGATAACTCAGCTACAATTTTTGTAGCTAATTGGCTACAATCCTTCACAAAAAGTACACTAGTAATGATTCAGGGACTCACAAAAAAGAATCATGACCCACTAAAAGAATCAGGGACCACATTTTGTAGTACAAAATTGTAATCAATTAGCTACAAAAAATCGTAGCTAATATATTCTCTTTTTATTATTAGATAACTCAGGGACCCATTAAAAGCTTTTTTATTCTCTTTTATTATCAGGGACCATTAAAAGCTTTTTTATTTATGGGATAACTCAGCTACAATTTTTGTAGCTAATTGGCTACAATCCTTCACAAAAAATACACTAGTAATGAATCAGGGACCCACAAAAAGAATCATGACCCACTAAAAAAATCAGGGACCCACATTTTGTAGTACAAAATTGTAATCAATTAGCTACAAAAATTTGTAGCTAATATATTCTCTTTTTATTATTAGATAACTCAGGGACCCATTAAAAGCTTTTTTATTCTCTTTTATTATTAGGGACCATTAAAAGCTTTTTTATTTATGGGATAACTCAGTTACAATTTTTGTAGCTAATTGGCTACAATCCTTCACAAAAAATACACTAGTAATGAATCAGGGATCCAAAAAAAAATCATGACCCACTAAAAGAATCAGGGACCCACATTTTGTAGTACAAAATTGTAGTCAATTAGCTACAAAAAATTGTAGCTAATATATTCTCTTTTTATTAGTGGAGTGGAAAATTATTGTTGCCAATGATTTAAGAATTCTCAAGTCATTAATGACTTTTTTGATATAATATTAATGTTCAATTTCAGTTACTTAAAGTATCTCCACTCTAATATCGTTATATCATTAAAGAGTGAAAAAAGTGCTTTTAAAATAAGTATTACCATTAGAGTTAAATTTTACTTAGATAGCTTTTTTCTTATGCTCTTACACAAACAGTACAAGAAAAGTCTTTAAAAGCTTTTAAGCATTATGGATGCTCTTATTTGATACACTTAATATTATAAAATAAAAATTGTGTGCGAGGTAAATCTTCAAATCATTCATCAAAAAAGTCTTTTGTTCCGATGGCAATAAGATTTTCAAAGATTTTTTCAGACAAAAATAGCCCTATTGAAGATGCTTTTAATGTCATAACTAAGCTGGTTCCTAATTTAATAAAGGATAGGGATAATAATAAACTAAAGATAGGGAAACATCCATGATCAACTTTTGATTGGGTACGTAGATCGTATGGGCCATAATAGATACGTGATTTGTATATTGATTAAATTTAGCCTTTTCGTAACACATGTATGTTGGAATGTTGGAAGATATATGTGGCAATTCTACATGGTATGTTGTTAAAGATAAATTAGTGGTTCGAGTCATTATCTTGTCAATTTGTCTTTGTATTGTTCGTTTTTAGTAGAGTTTAAATTTCCATTGGAATTATCTTTACATTCTTACTACATTAAGTTGAAATTGTGTGGTTATATATGCATGCATCTTTTTTATATAATACAACAAAACCCTTATTGGGAATTTTTCATTTCAAAAAAATGCATTCATACCTTATTTAGTAATAATTTTATTTAAAAAAAAGATTATTTTCTTATTAGGTAACATTTTATATTTATCTATAACACAAGTAGAAGATAAATACAAAAAATATAGATGATAAATACAAAAAAATATAGATAAGATACAATTAATAATATGATTAAAATTTTTAAATAATTATCTTTAATAATAAAAAACTATAATTAAACATAATAAATCAAACAAAACAAAGATTAAATTATTTGTTTTTTAATAAATAAAAATATATAATTCAAAAAATTTAAAAAAAACCCGCGCATGCGTTGGTATTATAACTAGTTATAAATATCACAAAAGATAATACGCACGTTTCCAAAATGCATGGTAAACTTTCTTTCCCGTTGGATAGGACCACTTATTAAATTATTGGGTGTAGCAATACTCTTAATTAATTGCTTTTTGTTTTCTTTTTGGTATTGGATTTTATAATCTGATCGACATAATTTGATTGATGTCATAATTGGAATTTGGAAATGAGAAACACTACATCCGTAAAAGATTTGAAAACTTTTTTTCACACAATCATGTACCGACAACATTTGTCAAATTGAATAAATTCTTGCTTTTTTCATAATTGTTTTGATTGGACAAATGATCTTGTCACATTATTGTGTGAAACTTTTTTGTAAATCTTTGACATAGCACTCCTCTTTGAAACTATGATTGGTGTATACTTTTTTCTTTCTCTTGTGTTGATCGCCATACATAAAGATAACTCAAAGAGAAGCGACGTAACTATTTAACTTATTTTTATCTAAACTATGTAGTTATTAAAGCCGTTAGTAATTTTAAATTAATGTTATCCGTCATTTTGTGCAACCGAAATTTTCTTCAAAGCAAAGAGATTATCGGCTTAAACATGATTCCAGATTAGGATGTGAAAATTGCAATGTGAAAACTTGTTTAAACTAATTAACCATAAATCCATCATAATGTAAGAATCTCATATCAGCATACTTTTTCACATCTTTAACTTAATGCAACTAAGATCTTAGAAATCGATAAATAAAAGTGTTTAGCATATTAAGCATGAATCTGGATTACCATGTTAGAATAGTTTTTCAACTATAATCACAAAAAATGAAAGACGTTTAACAAAAATAAAAATTAAAAATTAAAAATAATAATCATAATGTGTATAAAACAAATGTAGATGATCTTTACGTTCCTATGAAAGTGGTAGAAGAGGTAAACTCCATATTTGTGAATACTCTATATGGTTATTTTCTTGATAAACGTACTGTTTTTCCAGTTGTTGATTACTACCTCCGTCTCAAATTTATTGTCCATATTTCCATTTTAGGATGTCTCAAAATAATTGTCCACTTTCCTTATTAAGTAAAACCTAGAGAATCAAGTGGAGGAATATTCCATTTTAGTGGCTGAAAATTAAAGTGTCCCCACTTTTATTAAACTTTGTGATTTCTCACTCATGACAATAAAATTGAGACGGAGGGAGTATTATTTACGTAATGTGTGGGCTAAGTATGGTATTCAAAAGGTTATGATAAACGCAAAGGGGTTCTTTTTCTTCAAGTTTACTACTCCTAAAGGTGTTGAAGATGTTCTTGAAATGCGCCATGGATGATTAGAAATGTGCCTATCATTCTTAAAAATTGGACACTAAACACTAATCTGCTCAAATAGGATCTGACTAACATTCCGGTGTGGGTCAAATTCCATGATGCTCCCCTTGCTATATTCTCTGATAATGGTCTCAGTCTCCTTACCACATTGATTGGTACTCCGAAAATGTTAGACTCTTACACTAGTCAAATGTGCTTGGAATCGTGGGGCAGAAGTAGTTTTGCTAGGTGTTTGATTGAAGTGAAGGTGGATGAGGTGCTTAGGGAGAGCCTCACTATTGAGATACCTTGCTTGACGGGACGGGTTCTACGATTGAAAGGATTCGGGTTGAATATGATTGGAAACCGCCTCGGTGTGATACGTGTAAGCTATTTGGTCGTACCCTGGTTCATTCTCCTAAATCTGTTCCACCTCCTACTCAACCCACATAGCGTGTTAATGATGGTTTTCAAATGGTAAATAACAAAAGTAAAGGTAAGAATGGTAGCCAAAGTGCACCCGGTAAAGAAGGATTTACTAAACCTATTGTGGGTCCTAAGTTTCGGTATCAACCTAAAGCTCCTCCTCCCGAGCCCAAGAAGGGGGAGGGTTGTAACACCCCCAAAATCGGTACAGCGGAAGCATTCGGGTCATGGGGTGCTACTAAATTGGAGATCATAACACAAGATAATAAAGAACGGAATACATACTCCGTTACAAATACATTTCATTAAAATTCATCCAAGTTTACATCAAGTTTTAAAATAAATAGATAAGCCCAACGTCAAATGGTCCCATAAAAACAAGTCATAATGTTGTGTAAAAACACTTAGGTAAATAGATTATGACCATCGCCTTGCCATGCCTTGACGAAAATAAGCAGCTCAAACACCTGAGTAAAACATGCTAAAAGTCAGCAAAAAGCTGGTGAGTCTATAGGTTTATCAGTAAAGTAATGTGGACCAATAGTTTTGTGTACAAACATTACAACGCATATAATGTCATACAAAAGTAGTCTATCGCGCTAGCACTAAGTTCATGCAACCGAAGCTAAACAGTTTAGTATGCCACAATGTAGCACATATAATAATAGTGAGGGCCCATAGCAAGTGTTTAACCCAATACACTCGTAGTCCGACTTGGTATACATTCGCATTGACCCGTCTGGCCAACCGAACGGGGGAGTTACCCCCAATAGATCTATTTATATCAATCGCGCTTCCTAACAGGAATTAACCGTTCATGAAAGTGGGCATAACAGTGGGTTTAGGGCTTAGGCTAACTACGCAATAGTGTTGAGAAATAATAGTGTGGTCCAGAAAATGTTTTGCATGTTTCTCACCCCATAGTTTTGTAAACGAGTATAATTAAAGTGGGGCTATAAACTCACCTTAGCGATTAGTAGTCTCGATAGTGAAAAGTCAAATAGTGATAGTGAGCGGCACCGACACGCGACCTAGAATAGTACGGTAAATTTTAGTTTACATTTTTAATATAAGACTCAATGGAGTTTAAATAAATTTATAAAGGTTTTAAAGTGTTTGCGTCGTTGTTGCCTGTGTGGCAGCGTTTAAGTTTGAAACAATTTTCTAATTGTGTAAGTATTGACTCATGGGAGTGTATAAGTGAATACGTAGGCAATATATTACCGAAGATAAATAAACCTTTGGGTTGACGATAACCAAAGGACGGAGTACAGAAAGTAATTATAGTAAATATTAGACGTTGACGGAATATAATAGCCTTATAGTTAGAATTAACTATACATAATTTAATTAAGTCTTTTTACAAAAGGTTTGTCATTATAAAAGTATGCAATTAAATAGTGGCTTTATTTAAGTGTTTTTTTTTTTTTTTTTTTTTTTTTTTTTTTTTTTTTTTTTTTTTAAATAGACTAGTAGACTATGTATTGTAAGAAAGTATACTTATTGTAAATATTTTACTTATTGTTTGCTTATTAGTTTTGGTAAAAGTACTTTTAAGTGTAGAATTCTTACGAAAGTTGAGCGTGACTCGTATATATATATCAAACGTGTTATGTCGATTTGTACATGCCGGGGAGGTATGTCGCGATACACATGGTCGAGTGGAATGGAATGAGTCGGGAATTTAGGCGGGAAATGAATAAGTAATCCCAACCCTCGCAACAACACTTGACAATGTACTCAAGATATGTGATAGTTCAATGTTTAGCAGTGAAACTATACTCATTTGATTATTGGTTTGGTTGGGCTTCGGCCCGATGATGCTAGACTCGAAAGTGATGGACTGGGCCTGTTTATCAAACAACTTATACCTCCCTTCACTTGTTGAGCCACGACCCATCCTCAACACCCAATATCAGTACCATGAGACAATTTCATTTGGCAAATTTTTGTGTTTCAAAATGTTAACATATGAAATAGGCAAGGACACATTTTTATACCAACAAGACCACTGGTTGCACTAAGACTTAATATCAACTCTAGCAATAAATTGTTTAACAGTTTGGGTGTCTTGTCACACAAATAGAGTGAGACCCGAACACTCGAGACATGACTCTACTATGGTGGCTTCGTTGGACTGATGCGTAGGCTGTTGGTTGGGTTGACTCGACACCCACAAGCCACCCTCATACAACATTCGAGTTCATAAAAAAAAATGTCAATCTTAGATAAGCAAACACGCCCATTAAGGGGCTGGTAGGAGCAGCTTCAACGCACCCTTGTGCTGATGGCGTTAGCCAATCCATGACACCCTACATGGGTGATGGTGGTCGACTCATAGCAGGACCAAAATTTCTTTTGTGAGCTTGAAGTGGTAAGTTGAGGCAAGGAAGTTACAAAAATCAAAATTTATTTAAGCGGGTCTCGACATAGTAGGGAACCAACCAAAACCCATCCACAATGGCTCGACCATAGTGGGTTTTGACCCGTAACCAAAGTCATCTCAACCCACAGTCATACCGATTGGTACCATGTTAGGCAGGGGTAAGGGCTTGACCAAGAGATGAAAACATCAATACTTCCAATGGGTTTCTAACTACAACAGGTTCGACTTAGGCCACAACCAAGTGCAAACCAAGATTAACTCAAGTAAACAAGACCCAAAAATAAGCCAATGTTAGGCGCAAAACAATATTAAGTACTTTCATTACTTAAGTCAATACCCAAGTTTTATTAGTATGCTTGTTTAGTTTGGCCACACTTTAACAACAACAACAAAAATATATATCACAGAACATAGATTGAATCGACACTCAAAAAAAAAATCAAGTCGATGGTCAATAACTTTATTAGTTTCGAAATCAATTAAAACAAGATAGCAGATTTTCATTAACCAACAATATTACATAACAACCAAACAAAAGTTATTTACATACGAATGAAAATCATTAAGATAAAACAAGAGGGTTTCAGATTCTTACAACACTGATGAAAGATCGACAACCAGAAGTTCAAACTTGAGTCCAAGCAGCAACCACACCAAGGGATATGGTGCCACAATGGATCGAATGGAATAAAAAGAAGGAAAATTAGTAACCCTAATACCAACCTTTTGTATATCGAAAATCGTTTATAACTAAAAATGGACTAAAAACAAAACTTGGTTTCTTCATATGTTATCTCGTGACTCTTCTTGGGGAGAGGGGAAGGCAAATAGTAGAAAGTAACCCCTTGGCGTGCAAGGGTTGTCTTGAGACTGAGCAAGTCGAGAGGCAAAAGTTTGATTCCCCCCTCAATGTTGAATCTTAGCTTCTCTTAAATTTTATTTTTGATATGGCTTTAGAGAGAGGGAGAGATTGATTTCATCTGGTTTTTTTTTTGGGTAAAAAGATGGAAAGCGTGTTTTTGGGGGAGAGGGAATACAGATATATATTGGTGGAAGTGAAAAGGTGAGGCGTGAGTTTATCTTCTTATTATTACGTTTCATTTTTTTTTTTTTTTTTTTTTATAAACGTATATGTACATTATAAAAGTGATAGGCAAAGTCTTGTATATTAGTAGTTGTGTTTAATACACGAAGAGTGTGTCGTGTGTACTCCGTGTCCCGTTGAGCTCAAGTGTCAACGCGGTATTCTTGGTTTGGTTCAAGTATGAGATATAAAATTTATGATTGAAATTTATTACATTTTTGTCGTTACTATAATAGTGTCGGTACGCGTGTCGTGCTGTGCTCGAGATAAATTCTCGGTTCGGTAAATAATTACCAGTTTAGGTCAGAAAATAATATTTTCGCATTTTCTGATAAATATGGTCGTTGTTATGAGTTGTCGTAAGTCATAGTATGTGGGTTTGCTTCCCGAATAGTTATGTAAGCTTATGAATGCTTAACTCAAATAGTTGGGCACTAATAAATTAATATTTACTATTAAATAAAGGTGAAAAATTACCGTTTGTCACATCCTTCCCGCCTTGGAAAGAAACCGTCCTCGGTTTCACCTACAATTACCCACGGGTGTTGAGAAAAGATGAGGATATTTACGCTTGATTTCGTCTTCACGCTCCCACGTGAATTCGGGACCTCTACGAGAGTTCCAACGGACCTTGATAATAGGAATGCGGCTTTGCTTAAGCCGTTTGATCTCTCGGTCAACAATTTCAACCGGTTCCTCAATAAAGTTCAATCTTTCATCGATTTGGATTTCTTCCAAGGGAATAGCAAGAGTTTCGTTTGAGAGACATTTCTTCAAGTTGCACACATGAAACACGTTGTGCACAGAGCTGAGTTCTTGTGGTAGTTCGAGTCGGTAAGCTACCGGCCCGATTCTGGCTAGAATCTCGAAAGGTCCAATGTAACGGGGATTTAGTTTTCCACGTTTCCCAAAATGGATCACACCTTTCCAAGGTGAAACTTTTAACATGACTCTATCTCCAACTTGAAACTCAAGTGGTTTTCGTCTCTTGTCCGCGTAGCTCTTTTGGCGATCTCGTGCAGCTTGTAACCGGTTCTTAATTTGTACAATCTTTTCAGTAGTTTCTTGTACCAAGTCAGGACGAGTAATCTGACTTTCTCCGACTTCAGCCCAGCAAATTGGTGATTTGCACTTCCTTCCGTAAAGTGCTTCATATGGTGCAGCTTTGATGCTAGTGTGATAGCTGTTATTGTAAGAAAACTCGGCTAGTGGCAAATGCCTATCCCAACCATTTCCAAAGTCTATCACGCACGCTCGCAGCATATCCTCCAAAGTCTGGATGGTCCTCTCACTTTGACCGTCTGTTTGAGGATGATACGCAGTGCTCATGTCAAGATTACTTCCCAAAGCATCTTGAAGACAGAATTTTGACGTGAAACGGCTATCTCTATCAGAGATGATAGAAATTGGGACACCATGTCGTGCTACAATTTCTTTTATGTATAGCCGCGCGAGTTTATCCATGCTTTCGTTTTCCTTGATTGGTAGGAAGTGGGCGGACTTGGTAAGACGATCAACGATTACCCAGATAGTGTCGTAACCGTTGGATGTCCTTGGTAACTTGGTGATAAAGTCCATAGTTATGCGTTCCCACTTCCATTCGGGAATCTCTGGTTGGACCAGCAAACCTGATGGGCGTTGATGTTCAGCCTTGACCTTGGAACAAGTCAAGCACTGACTGACGTAGGTCGCAATGTCGGCCTTCATGTTGGGCCACCAGTATAATTTCTTTAGGTCAAGGTACATTTTGTCGGCTCCTGGGTGTATAGAGTATCTAGACTTGTGGGACTCGTGCATAATGAGGTCACGCATCCCTCCGTAAAGTGGAACCCAACTTCTGTCCTTGAAGCACAGCGTCCCATCAGACCTCTTTACAAAACCATTTTCATTCTCAGGCATACCATAGATTTTCTCATTGGGTCTATTCTCTTCCTTGAGTGCCTCAGTCTGAGCCTCAAGGATTTTTGATGGGAGAGGTGATACGATTGTCATACCCAATGATCGCACCCTCAGGGGTTTTGGTCTATCTTTTCGACTAAGAGCATCCGCTACCACGTTTGCCTTGCCAGGATGGTACCGGATCTCACAATCATAGTCGCTGAGCAATTCCAGCCAACGACGTTGCCTCATGTTGAGCTCCTTTTGATCAAGGATATATTGCAAGCTCTTGTGGTCTGTATACACAACACACTTGGTACCATAAAGGTAGTGTCTCCAGATTCTGAGTGCGAATACTACTGCTCCCAGTTCTAAGTCGTGTGTTGTGTAATTCTTCTCGTGTTTCTTCAGTTGGCATGAGGCATACGCTATCACCTTCTCTCGTTGCATAAGTACAGCTCCTAAGCCGCTGTGCGAAGCGTCGCAGTAAACCACAAAATCTTCACTGCCCTCAGGTAGGGCCAATATAGGCGCACTGCACAATTTATGCTTGAGGAGTTGAAAAGCTTCTTCTGCTTTATCACACCATTCGAACTTTTCACTCTTCTGGGTTAGCTTAGTTAAAGGTTTTGCTACCTTGGAGAAACCTTCAATGAACCTACGGTAATAACCAGCAAGTCCTAAGAATTGGCGTATTTCGGTGGGTGTTGTAGGTGGCGCCCAATCCTTTATTGCTTCGATTTTTGCAGGATCCACGTGAATGCCTTGACTATCAATCACGTGACCCAGAAATTGCACTTTTGGTATCCAAAAATCACACTTCGAAAATTTTGCATACAACTCCTCCTTCTTTAGCAACTCTAAAATTTGTCTAAGGTGTTCCTCGTGCTCCTTTTTGCTTTTGGAGTAAATCAGGATGTCGTCGATAAAGACAATCACAAATTTGTCCAAGTAGGGCTTGCATACCCGATTCATGAGGTCCATGAATACTGCAGGGGCATTGGTCAAGCCGAATGGCATAACTTGGAATTCGTAATGACCGTATCGAGTTCTAAATGCGGTTTTTGGGATATCTTCTTCCCGAACTCTAAGTTGGTGGTATCCTGATCTCAAGTCGATTTTAGAGTAGACGCATGAACCTTGAAGTTGGTCGAATAGGTCGTTAATTCTTGGGAGTGGGTATCGGTTTTTAATGGTTAGTTTGTTTAGTTCCCTGTAGTTAATACACATCCTGAAAGACCCATCCTTCTTTTTCACAAACAGGACTGGAGCTCCCCAAGGTGAGGAACTTGGCCTGATGAACCCTTTTTCTGAAAGTTCTGACAACTGGTCTGAGAGTTCTTGTAATTCCGTTGGGGCTAATCGATAGGGTGCTCGTGCCACAGGTGCAGTACCAGGCACTAAGTCAATACGAAATTCGACCTGTCGAGTTGGCGGGAGTCCAGGTAAGTCTTCAGGAAAGACTTCTGGGAAGTCTCTCACGATTGGTACATCTTCCAAACATTTTTCCTCTGACTCCTTTCCTTCCTTCTCGGTAACTTGCGCTAGAAAGAGATGACATCCTTTTTCGATGTACTTTTGGGCCTTGGTGCAAGAGATGATGTTTAGTCTTGACGCGTTTCTTCTATCTCTCCTGTCACCTTCTACGATTAGGACTTCGTCCCCATATGGTAGGCGAACGATCTTCTCGTCGCAAATGATGGAGGCATGGTACTTCGATAACCAATCCATGCCGACAATTACGTCAAAACTACCTAGTTCAACGGGCATGAGGTCGATGTTGAATGGATGGTTTAATAGGTTTAAGGTACAACCTCTAATGACAGTGTCTACCCTTTCTATGTTTCCATTAGCTAACTCCACATTGTATATGATGTCTAAAGTGGTCGGGGCAATACCAAGAAGTGGACTAAATGCAGTTGAAACAAAACTTCTATCTGCCCCAGTATCAAACAATATGGATGCATAACGGTTATTTAAAAGGAACATACCCGTCACAACGTTCGGGTCCTCTTGGGCTTCTACCTTGCCCACAGCGTAGACCCTCCCACGGGCACCTCCTCCATTGCCTTGATTTCCTTGATGCCCTGCAGCTCCATGATTCCCACCGTTTCCTTGGTTCCTCTGATTACCCTGATTACCATGGTTACCTTGGTTACCTCGGTTACCTCCATTTCCTTGATTCCTGGGCTTTTGGCATTCATTCCGGTAATGCCCTTTTTCACCACATCCAAAACATGTTATTTCAGCCTTCGGGTTGTTTGTTGGTGTAACTTGTGCATTAGCGAGGGGCCTTGCCTTGCAATCCCGGGTCATGTGTCCTATCTTTTGGCACTTGTGACACTTGACCGTGCACCGACCATTGTGGTGCAACTTGCAGCGGTTACACAATGGTAATTTGCCTTCATACGCTTTCTTTTCTGTTGGT
The DNA here is from genome assembly GCA_030686995.1 of Artemisia argyi. Classification (NCBI taxonomy): domain Eukaryota; kingdom Viridiplantae; phylum Streptophyta; class Magnoliopsida; order Asterales; family Asteraceae; genus Artemisia; species Artemisia argyi. Next base: position 11,580,280 of record CM060690.1, read on the forward strand.
CCAGCAGCGTAAACTTTTGCAACTTCTTGCCTTTTGTTTGAGTGGTGGTTAGTGTGGTTGTTTCGGGAGTGGTCATCCCATTTTCTTTTGTTTGTCACCACTGCTCCGACTGAGTCTTCAATCATTTGGTCCGTCAGTTTGTTGGCCAACTCCATAGTCTCATGGAGATCAGCAGCCTTGGAGGTAGTGACATTCCCCTTGACATATGGGTGTAGCCCTCCAATGTACCTTTCCAGCAAGCGAGCTTCAGTCGGTACCATTTCAGGACATAGTAAGACTAACTCTTGAAAACACTGGTTATATGTGGCCATGTCGGTGCCTTGCACCTTGAGATTCCAAAATTCAGCCTCCAACTTCATGACTTCGTTGCGAGGGCAATACTTTTTGAGCATCATTTCCTTGAAATTTTCCCATGGCATTGCATAGGCGGCATCATGGCCAGCCGACTTCAGATAGTTGTTCCACCAGGTCAAAGCAGCATTCTTGAAGGTAAATGATGCAAATTTAACCCTGTCTTCATCCGCACATCTGCAGATTCGGAATACAGTTTCCAACCTTTCCAACCACCTGACCAAAACAACAGCTCCTTCGTTTCCCTCAAAATAATCTGTCATGAGCTTTTTGAATTCCTGATAGTTACAGCCACGGTTATTGTTGTTTGCCGGTCTAGAGGTTCCGACATCAGTAGTTGAATTGTTCACATTTGCTGCAGCCAGTGCTGCTGCCACTCGCTCTTCAACTAGTTGGTCGAGCATGGCTTGATCTACAACAGGTGGAGTTGTTGCAGTAGTTCTGGTGGAAACTGGGTTAGCACGAGTAGATCTAGTTGCTTTCCGTTTGGGAGCCATATTGCTACGTAATAAAATAGAGAGAATAAATAAGATTTCATAATAAGAGTTTGTCATCATGCAAGAGTATAGTCACCACAAGTAGAGTATACTGATAACATCAATTATAAAGAGAATGACACAATAGAATAACCAACCAAGCTTGTTATAGATTAAAATCGATATGCGTTCACAAAATTACAAGCTCATGGTGTAACGAAAGAAAAGTACAAGTCTTGAATACATAAACGGAAATATAAGTCTCGAATAAAAGAGAAAAGTACAACAAATACTAAGCTTGCACCATCTAATACAACAACACTACTCAACGCGAAGTCGCTCCATGCCTAACACCAGCTCTGCCTGTGTGTTCTCCAACTGCTCCAACCGCCTACTAGAGTCCTGGATAATCGTCAGGTGTGCTCCGAGCCTAGTCTCTAATGATGCGATCCTCTGCTCCTGTGCATGTACTAAGTCTTTGGTAAACTCCAAATCTGAGATACGTCTCCTAGCAGCTAGAACCTCATACCGGTCCTCCTGTCCAGCTCTAGTCAACCTAGCAATCTGAGACTCCATATCATGCATCTGGTGCCACTGACGCCACGCAGTATCCCAGACTGATGTCAACTCACTCCGCATCATCCCCACACAATGGCGCATACCCTCAAGCTCACCACCTAACATACCAGTACTGTCATCCAATCTCCCTAACCTATCCAACTGCTCAGTATGCTCCTCAAGTAAGCTCTCATGTGACCCCAGTAAAACAAAGATCTGCTCCAAACCAGTCACCTCTCCATCCTCCACTGGTGAAGCAACCGGAGGTGTGGAAACTTGAACAGATGGTGATGGTGGCACAAAAGAAGGCGAAGAAGGTGTATAATCTGGACTCACAGCACGAGGTGCGGCACTAAACACACACTCAACATCCCTCCATATCTCACCATTAATCTCCTCCTCATGAACTCTCCTCGATCCCTGCCCAATCTCAAAAGTAGAAGGAACAACCCCTAAACCCTTCTCCAAAGTATGGAGTGTAACAGCTCCCTGACCCAAACCTGATGGTATATCATCATCTGTATCACCTCCCTGAATCTGTGCATCCCTCAAACTTTGTCCCGTCTCGCAGGTGATCGGCACATCCTCAAGGATAATCTCCAGTGGTCTCATACTCCCATCTGTACCTGTATGCTCAGTGGTGTGCTCAACCGGTGTAGTCTCATCAGGTGTAACCTCAGCTGGTAGAGGTTCCTCTTCGGGATCTTCCTCCGAATCAGTCTCAATAGCTCTCCTCAATCTCTGATGTGGAGGGGAGTGAGGTAATGGTGAAGTAGGAGTATGCTCATATGATGATTGAGTCCTCCTACGGGGCACTGATGATAAAGCAGATGTTAGGTGTATGTTACGCCCTCGGACTCTCCTGTAAGAAGCCTGACGTCTGATAGTAGGGTTCTGAGCATGTGAGGAAACATGAACGGACTGAGTGGTAGTGATGTCAGTAGTGGGTGTAGGCTGAGAAGGAAATGATGGAGCAGGTACAGACTCAGTGATCTCAGGATCTGAAGCATTAAAGTCCTGGAGTATGATGTACGGATCCTCTGAGTCTGGTGTGATCTGGAACAGTGGAGTGTCAATGGAAGGCATAGTCTGTGACACATACGGTATAAGTGTGTAAGTATATGTAGAATACTCATAGTAAATAATATAAGTTTAGTGCGTATAAGAATACTTATAGTGCATATAGTCAAGTAAGATCATCAAATAGTAAAGCATAATTAAGGCAAGTAAAGTGGCAAGTAAGGCAGGTAGGCAAGTGGTGGTCATAGGGACTTGTTTTTGTAAAAAGCGGTTATAGTTTAGGATTTATATGTACCTAGTTCTCTATAACTTTGGCTCTGATACCAATCTGTAACACCCCCAAAATCGGTACAGCGGAAGCATTCGGGTCATGGGGTGCTACTAAATTGGAGATCATAACACAAGATAATAAAGAACGGAATACATACTCCGTTACAAATACATTTCATTAAAATTCATCCAAGTTTACATCAAGTTTTAAAATAAATAGATAAGCCCAACGTCAAATGGTCCCATAAAAACAAGTCATAATGTTGTGTAAAAACACTTAGGTAAATAGATTATGACCATCGCCTTGCCATGCCTTGACGAAAATAAGCAGCTCAAACACCTGAGTAAAACATGCTAAAAGTCAGCAAAAAGCTGGTGAGTCTATAGGTTTATCAGTAAAGTAATGTGGACCAATAGTTTTGTGTACAAACATTACAACGCATATAATGTCATACAAAAGTAGTCTATCGCGCTAGCACTAAGTTCATGCAACCGAAGCTAAACAGTTTAGTATGCCACAATGTAGCACATATAATAATAGTGAGGGCCCATAGCAAGTGTTTAACCCAATACACTCGTAGTCCGACTTGGTATACATTCGCATTGACCCGTCTGGCCAACCGAACGGGGGAGTTACCCCCAATAGATCTATTTATATCAATCGCGCTTCCTAACAGGAATTAACCGTTCATGAAAGTGGGCATAACAGTGGGTTTAGGGCTTAGGCTAACTACGCAATAGTGTTGAGAAATAATAGTGTGGTCCAGAAAATGTTTTGCATGTTTCTCACCCCATAGTTTTGTAAACGAGTATAATTAAAGTGGGGCTATAAACTCACCTTAGCGATTAGTAGTCTCGATAGTGAAAAGTCAAATAGTGATAGTGAGCGGCACCGACACGCGACCTAGAATAGTACGGTAAATTTTAGTTTACATTTTTAATATAAGACTCAATGGAGTTTAAATAAATTTATAAAGGTTTTAAAGTGTTTGCGTCGTTGTTGCCTGTGTGGCAGCGTTTAAGTTTGAAACAATTTTCTAATTGTGTAAGTATTGACTCATGGGAGTGTATAAGTGAATACGTAGGCAATATATTACCGAAGATAAATAAACCTTTGGGTTGACGATAACCAAAGGACGGAGTACAGAAAGTAATTATAGTAAATATTAGACGTTGACGGAATATAATAGCCTTATAGTTAGAATTAACTATACATAATTTAATTAAGTCTTTTTACAAAAGGTTTGTCATTATAAAAGTATGCAATTAAATAGTGGCTTTATTTAAGTGTTTTTTTTTTTTTTTTTTTTTTTTTTTTTTTTTTTTTTTTTTTTAAATAGACTAGTAGACTATGTATTGTAAGAAAGTATACTTATTGTAAATATTTTACTTATTGTTTGCTTATTAGTTTTGGTAAAAGTACTTTTAAGTGTAGAATTCTTACGAAAGTTGAGCGTGACTCATATATATATATCAAACGTGTTATGTCGATTTGTACATGCCGGGGAGGTATGTCGCGATACACATGGTCGAGTGGAATGGAATGAGTCGGGAATTTAGGCGGGAAATGAATAAGTAATCCCAACCCTCGCAACAACACTTGACAATGTACTCAAGATATGTGATAGTTCAATGTTTAGCAGTGAAACTATACTCATTTGATTATTGGTTTGGTTGGGCTTCGGCCCGATGATGCTAGACTCGAAAGTGATGGACTGGGCCTGTTTATCAAACAACTTATACCTCCCTTCACTTGTTGAGCCACGACCCATCCTCAACACCCAATATCAGTACCATGAGACAATTTCATTTGGCAAATTTTTGTGTTTCAAAATGTTAACATATGAAATAGGCAAGGACACATTTTTATACCAACAAGACCACTGGTTGCACTAAGACTTAATATCAACTCTAGCAATAAATTGTTTAACAGTTTGGGTGTCTTGTCACACAAATAGAGTGAGACCCGAACACTCGAGACATGACTCTACTATGGTGGCTTCGTTGGACTGATGCGTAGGCTGTTGGTTGGGTTGACTCGACACCCACAAGCCACCCTCATACAACATTCGAGTTCATAAAAAAAATGTCAATCTTAGATAAGCAAACACGCCCATTAAGGGGCTGGTAGGAGCAGCTTCAACACACCCTTGTGCTGATGGCGTTAGCCAATCCATGACACCCTACATGGGTGATGGTGGTCGACTCATAGCAGGACCAAAATTTCTTTTGTGAGCTTGAAGTGGTAAGTTGAGGCAAGGAAGTTACAAAAATCAAAATTTATTTAAGCGGGTCTCGACATAGTAGGGAACCAACCAAAACCCATCCACAATGGCTCGACCATAGTGGGTTTTGACCCGTAACCAAAGTCATCTCAACCCACAGTCATACCGATTGGTACCATGTTAGGCAGGGGTAAGGGCTTGACCAAGAGATGAAAACATCAATACTTCCAATGGGTTTCTAACTACAACAGGTTCGACTTAGGCCACAACCAAGTGCAAACCAAGATTAACTCAAGTAAACAAGACCCAAAAATAAGCCAATGTTAGGCGCAAAACAATATTAAGTACTTTCATTACTTAAGTCAATACCCAAGTTTTATTAGTATGCTTGTTTAGTTTGGCCACACTTTAACAACAACAACAAAAATATATATCACAGAACATAGATTGAATCGACACTCAAAAAAAAAAAAATCAAGTCGATGGTCAATAACTTTATTAGTTTCGAAATCAATTATAACAAGATAGCAGATTTTCATTAACCAACAATATTACATAACAACCAAACAAAAGTTATTTACATACGAATGAAAATCATTAAGATAAAACAAGAGGGTTTCAGATTCTTACAACACTGATGAAAGATCGACAACCAGAAGTTCAAACTTGAGTCCAAGCAGCAACCACACCAAGGGATATGGTGCCACAATGGATCGAATGGAATAAAAAGAAGGAAAATTAGTAACCCTAATACCAACCTTTTGTATATCGAAAATCGTTTATAACTAAAAATGGACTAAAAACAAAACTTGGTTTCTTCATATGTTATCTCGTGACTCTTTTTGGGGAGAGGGGAAGGCAAATAGTAGAAAGTAACCCCTTGGCGTGCAAGGGTTGTCTTGAGACTGAGCAAGTCGAGAGGCAAAAGTTTGATTCCCCCCTCAATGTTGAATCTTAGCTTCTCTTAAATTTTATTTTTGATATGGCTTTAGAGAGAGGGAGAGATTGATTTCAACTGGTTTTTTTTTTTTTTTTTTTTTTTTTTTTTTTTTGGGTAAAAAGATGGAAAGCGTGTTTTTGGGGGAGAGGGAATACAGATATATATTGGTGGAAGTGAAAAGGTGAGGCGTGAGTTTATCTTCTTATTATTACCTTTCATTTTTTTTATAAACGTATATGTACATTATAAAAGTGATAGGCAAAGTCTTGTATATTAGTAGTTGTGTTTAATACACGAAGAGTGTGTCGTGTGTACTTCGTGTCCCGTTGAGCTCAAGTGTCAACGCGGTATTCTTGGTTTGGTTCAAGTATGAGATATAAAATTTATGATTGAAATTTATTACATTTTTGTCGTTACTATAATAGTGTCGGTACGCGTGTCGTGCTGTGCTCGAGATAAATTCTCGGTTCGGTAAATAATTACCAGTTTAGGTTAGAAAATAATATTTTCGCATTTTCTGATAAATATGGTCGTTGTTATGAGTTGTCGTAAGTCATAGTATGTGGGTTTGCTTCCCGAATAGTTATGTAAGCTTATGAATGCTTAACTCAAATAGTTGGGCACTAATAAATTAATATTTACTATTAAATAAAGGTGAAAAATTACCGTTTGTCACAAGGGTACAAAGAAGAAGGCCACTGAAGTGGCTAGTACGAGCGGGACCAAGATTGCTACATCGAATCCCTTTGATGCCCTTAATATGATTGATACTGATGAATGCGACATTCCTACTGATGTAGTGGCTAAGGATGGGGCTGAGTTGGTTTCTGGCAGTACAATGGAAGCTATGGAGGTTAGTCCTACTCTTATTGTTGAGAAAATTGTGGAGCTTGAAAAGCTAATTATTTATGGGAAATTTACTCTTGTGGATGATGATTGTCATCCTATTAAAAAGGTAGATTATCCGGGTAATAAAAAAGGAGCTAAGGTGGATGGGTCTCAAAAGACTGGTAATGTATCACAAAAACCACTTGTGAGTGTTGTAAAAGAGAAGGTGCAAGCCGCGGCTAGTGAGTCTAGTTCTTCCTTTTATCCGTCTACTACTTCTACTAAGAGGGCTAACCTATTCTTTAAAGTGGGAGAGATTGTTGATTCAGACAATGATAAAAAGGAGGTTGTGAACACTTTTGATTAGTCAGTGAACCTACTTGGTGGTGGTCACGATCATGAAGATGATTATGATGGCTATGCGAAGCAGGTCTACAATCTTCCAAGAAATTTGGATTCTTTTTATGACATGTATGATATCAAGCTCCAAGGCCTTGGTAGGAAGTAATTTTGTTTTCGTAGGAGGCCTTGTTATCTTTTAAGTAGTGGTTTATTTTCTTGTTTAAAGAATATGAAGTATCTAGCTATATAAGCTTTTCTGCCTACGTAACGGGCTGAGATAAGTGATTTACCCATATTATTTGTATTTAAACGTTTTTTGAAGTAATATATTACCGGTTCTTTTGACTGTTTACCTAAAAAACTGAAATTGTGTGGTTATATATGCATGCATTATGAATATCACAAGAGATAATACACACGTTTCCAAAATGCATGGTAAACTTTCTTTCCTGTTAGATAGGACCACTTATTAATTAATTGCTCTTTGTTTTCTTTTTGATAATGGATTTTATAATCTGATAGATATCCGTAAAAGATTTGGAAAAAAGTTTTCACAAAATAATGTGCTAATTTTGTCCAATTGAGTAAATTCTTGCTTTTTTTAATTAATTTTTTTATTTGTTTTGGTTGGACAAATGATCCTGCCACATCATTTTTCTTTTTTTTTTTTCTTTTTTCTTCTTTTTTTTGTAAATCTTTGACATAGCACTCCTCTTTGAAAATATGATTGGTGTATACTGTTTTCGTTCTCTTGTTGATCACCATACATGAATATAGAGATAACTCAGAGAAGCGACGTGACTATTTAACTTATTTTATCTAAACTATGTAGTTAATAAAGCCGTTAGTGATTTTAAATTAATGTTATCCATCATTTTGTGCAACCGAAATTTTCTTCAAAGCAAAGAGGTTATCGGGTTAAACATGATTCCATATCAGGATGTGAAAATTGCAAAGCGAAAACCTGTTTAAACTAATTAACCATAAATCCATCATAATGTAAGAATCTCATATCAGCATACTTTTTCACATCTTTAACTTAATTAATGCAAGTATGCAACTAAGATCTTAGAAATCGATAAATGCAAGTGTTTTGTGTATAAAGCATGAATCTAGATTACCATGGTAGAATACTTTTTCAACTATAATCACAAAAAATAAAAGACATTCTACACACAAAAAAGAAATAATAATAATAATAATAATAATAATAATAATAATAATAATAATAATAATAATAATAATAATAATAATAATAATAATAATAATAATAATAATAATAATAATAATAATAATAATAATCCCCTTGATCCTGATGTTCATCTGTGGGCGATTTTGGCGACGGGGGAGGATACACTTGATCCTGTTGTTCATCGTCTTCCTCCCTCTCCCCACCCTTGATTCAACCTTGTGTTGGATCGTATCATCTTCTTGGTTACTTCTTGTTGGGAGTCGTTGCATCGGTGTTGGGCTGGCTTCACTTGTATCCTCCATTTTTCAATGTTCTTTATCCCTTAGCTGGTTCTTGGCGAATTGGGTTTGTGGTAGATACCTGGTTGGGGGGAGGAACTGTTTCCGTTTGCTTGTGGAGAAGAAGCAGCTAGCGATTGTCACCTTGTTGGTTGGTGGGGGACCGGAGAAGAAGGGGTTAGCGGTTTGCTGTGTGGGCGAGGTCCACTGATATACACTTTTGCATAGCGAGTTGTCCTTTAGTGGGGACCACTTATAGCGGTTTGTGCCAGTTTGTTTCATAAGGTTGTAGCGAGTTGGTGATTGGGTTGGTGCAAAGTTTCTGTGGGTCCCACCCTGGATAGCACTTTGTTCATTTCTATTATTGACTAGCGAGTTGAGTATTGTGTGGACTCTAGATACAATCTTGTGTATGTTCGGCTTGGAATTTTTATGTGTTGGGCTTGAATTTATTGTGGGCTGATGAGGCGAAAAATGAACCACTTTTAGGGGGTCATTTAAGCCCGGAATTGGATTTATTTGATCAAATATTACCCTAAATCGTTCCTTTTGTGATTTTAGGTACTTTGGGAGTGAAATCTGGAAAAGGAAGCAATTCGGACGTTTTTGGAGCATAAAAGTGAAGAAAACGCCAAAGACTTAATTTTCCATGCTGGAAACAGTGCATGACGGCGTCAAGAGGAAATTCTTGACGGCGTCAAGAGTAAAATCCATGACGACCCAGAAGAAACCTGAAGGCGTCACAAGAAGGGCGTCAAGAGTTAATTTTGTGACGGCCAGCATAAGGAGTACACATGACGGCGTCAGACCCAGATCTAGGCAGTCCGAGGAACTATTTGGCGGCGAGATAACGGCGTCAGACATTTGTTCTTGACGCTGTCACCTTCTAAAATCTATATATAGTTTTCTATTTTTCATTCATTAAGGGGAACTTGTGTGGAGAAACCCTAGGGCCGAACTTTGTGAACCCTAGCTCGTATTTTAAAGTAAATTCAAGGGTTTTCACCCCTTGAATCCTATCATGTGCTATTGAGATAAGTCTTCTCTTAATTCAATCAGTATGTCTATGTGTTGGTTGTCTATATCTTGTGCTTGTCTTGATTTCAACATGCTAGGCTATATTTATCTTGTGTTTGCTTAGATCTAATGAAACCTAGATGTTAATTATGTGTTGATTACTTGTTTATGGTTGTATTGGATGAATGATTTCAATGTTAGGCTTAAGAAAACTGGCAGATCTCCATTGTGTAACATGCTTGAACGTCTTAGGAAACATGAACCGATGTGTACTAGGTTTTATTGGTTGTATTTAATGCATGAGTAAATTCTAATGATCCCATGTTAGGAGATTCTTAGCCGGCTCGACATAGGAGTGAAGTAGGCACTCATAGGATTGGGGAAGTAAGTACGCCACCCCATGAATGGTATTAAGGAATACAATCCGTCATCCACGCAACTATAACAAGTAATTAACGTGTAAAAGATATCTAGGGAGTAGTGAAATCTAAGTAAACACATTTCTCCCACTTATTGCTCACAACCTTAGTTTAAATTAGTTTGTTTTCATTTTTAGTATTTTATTTTGATTGCATCTTTAGTATTGGGTTAGTTGACTAGCAACTAATTCCGCACAAATTCTTCAAACCCGAGATTTTAATTTGCTTTCAAAAAAATATAAAAAATACAAAAAGAATCATCCCTCATCTCTAGACCTAGTCTTTAGGTTTTCTAATCCTAGCGACACTATTCCTAGCTGAACGATCAGTCCCCCGGTACTTGTCATTATACTATACTACATCGATCAGGTACACTGCCTGGTGGGGGTTGTAAGCTTCTCGAGATCCCTCGAGAGGTAAAGCCTGGTGCAAACCCCACGCATCAAGTTTTTGGCGCCGCAGCCTCGGGAATAGTTATTGTCTAGGTTAGAATCTCTTTTTATTAGGTCTACTTGCTAGATTCCTTTCTAGTAAGATTTTATTTTTATTTTTTAGGTTCTCTTTAGTCTATCTTATTTCTTCTTGTTTTTGTTTGTACTAGTTTGGTCTTTATGGAATTAGAAAGTCGCCGTTTAGAAGTTAGCAAGAGGCTTATAGCGCATAAAAGAAGAAAGAGAGAAGTTAACACATTTAAGGAATTCATTAAGCCTCTCCAAATGAAAATTGAGTTTACGGACTTCGCTCCAACCCCGGTTGAGTTGAGTTACCATAGGTTCCTTTTACAACACCCTTGCCCCTCAAAATATAGAAAGACACCATGGATTAGGAGGCATAACTTTAGGAACATAAAAATTCCTTGCATGATTGGGTACATGTCTAGAGAGCATACATACATTGACTTAAAAGCACCCATGAATATCATGTCTAGGCTCTATTACAATTGGATAATGAACGAAAGGTTAAGCCCTAGAAAAGACCCTTACAATTCTAATAGGCTACGTAATTTCGTCAGGAGAGTTAAAGGGGTACACATCTTTATAGGAAATTTTACTTATCAATGCGACTTTGTAATCCTAGAAGATGTTAGAGGCATTATAGATCCACACCTAGGAGAAATAGTTTTAGGACAACCTTTTGTTGAGAAGACTAAGATGTATTATGACCATGAGAAGGGGATAGCTCAGTTTACTGATGGGATAGAGAAGGTCACTTTTATGATGCCTCACATGAAGGAAGAATTAAAGGGCATCAAGAATCTACAAATTGATGAGATTCGGCCCTATGAGGTTAAGGGAGATGGAATTACTGATGACGCCTATTATGAGAAGAGGCGAACATACTATTCGGGTTGCATGAATATAGGCCCGGAATACAAGCGTGATGAGAATTGGGTTAGATGTTTTGAGTTGGCACAAAAGTGGGAAAGGAAAACGTAACCCATGACCTTGAGTCTAGCAACAAGACTCGTAAATAAAGAAAAGCGCTTCTTGGGAGGCAACCCATGTTTTGTGTGATTTTTATTTGGTTTGTCTGTTATTTGCTTCCGTATGCACGCTTTATTTTTATTATCGGTAGATCATGTTTCAAAACTAAATAGTGGAAATACTTTACTTTGTTGTTTGACCTAGTCTTAACTTCACTCAAAGGTATTTTTGCAAAAGATAAGTGTAAGGGGAAACCCCAAATATGTTTTTAAGAAACAAACCGATCATGATTCTCCACAATATTAAGTGAACATGTATATTCATATTTGTTAGAGTCAAATGCTTGTATCGAGTCATAATGAAGTTTTGCAGGATTTTCCAGGAAGTAGAACCAAGTTTTTCCAGAAATTTTCCGGAAACTTAACATTAGAATTTCTGCAGGTCACTTCTGACGGCGTCATGAGTTTACTCTTGACGGCGTCACATATAAAAATCTGGAAATTTTACTAGTTTTGTTTTTCTAACGGAGTCTTAAAGTTTTTGTTGAATTACTAGTTTTATAATCTCCAGTAAATCTGCAAACATCATTCCACAAGCATTATATCTTATTTTGTTTTCTAGGATTTAGTAACATATGTAGATTGCCGCCGATTTTATGCGAGGTTGCCTTGTCTGTTTTCTCAGGATTTACAGGTTATGTATGACAAGAAGATGATTTATATTCTGGAAGGGAAGCTTTGATTGTTCATTTTCTTGGAGGAAGATCTAACCTGGCCACCTTATTATCCATACCGAGCGAATCAGGGGAGTATTTGATTTCATTCTTTTTACTTCTTTCACTTTTACATTCTTTACTTAAACATTGGGGACAATGTTCATCTTAAGTATAAGGGGAGGATAAAATGATGATACCTTACAGATACACTTTCGCTTGAGTTTGTTTGTTTGATAGTAGATGTGTAATAAAACTATGAGAAATACTTGTTAGTGCAATTTTAGCGCCAAATTAAAATTTTTTTACAACATTTAGGAGTGAAACTTTAGCCATAGCAAGCGTCTCATGGATAGGAGATTGTATGACTAGCACAAAACCGTACTCTTCAGAAAAATTTTCCACCCAAATATGTGAGGTTCGCCTTTAGATTTGATAGGAAAAGTATTTACTATTAGTGCTTATGAGTGTACCGGTAGCATTTAGATTCTAGAACTTGCGTTAGTGATGCATCCCGAGACCGCTAGTGAGACTACATTTGTGTAGCAGGATTTACTACACGATAAGAGGCATTAGGATCACCCTTGTGTTAAACCCGTATCATAATTACTTGACCATTTAAGTCATATTACTTGGCTAGTTAAGTCAACTAATTTTTCCCACACTTTAGCGTTATACTCATTTTTAGTACACGAAACCCCTAGTACACCCCTCCGAGCCTATCTTTTCGTTTCTAACTTTAAACATCTTACTTAAAGGAAGAATTTGTTACACCCCACTTAAATGTACACCCAAATCGCCTTAGCCTTCCGTGTATGCACTCATCTTTAGTGCATTATTGTTATTTGTTAAACCCTAAGTTAACTATCTAATTGATTACATGGTTGCTAAGTCGAGTCATATCCTTGTACATATTGTTTTGGGACGATTGGGACTCATGGGTAAAGTACTTATTTTATGGAGTAATGGGAAAGAACATCATATATTACCCCCGTATGTGCGTTAATCTTAAAAGTACTCCAAGTGTTTTGATTTTCTTAATTCGAGTCATTAGATTAGTTTATTGTAAAGTATGTAAAGATTCAAGTGTAAGGGGAATGTTCATTCCCTATGATGTATTATTTTGGATGGTAGGGTAAGAGTGTATGCAAAAAATAAAAAAAATAAATAAATAAAAAATAAAAAAAAATAAAAAAAAAATCAAGAAAAAGAAAAAAAAATAGAAAAAGAAAAAGAGAAAAAAACATACGGACTACCATCCCTTTTCATTCTATGTTCATTTTATGTTTTTTGTTATTTTTTATTTATTAGCTTAAGTCGAGTCTAGTCTTGGCTTAGCAACGCCATATTGTACATGTAATTAACCAAGATTGTTAACTCGCCACTAGTAAAGACTGTCTATATCCAACAAAATCATGTATTTCATATCTCTACACCTAACGTTACAACCCTTTAAAAGACCTCTTTGATAGTTTATCCTAGGTGCTTACGCCATGTAGTGGAGGTTTGATCCTTTCCCAAGCCTATGGTAATCTATTTTGCTATGACAGGTAGTGAGAGATATCTTCCGTTTCCATATTGTAATTTATACTTTATTACACCCGAGAGATGTGAGTATCTAAACACTATTTGTGAGGTGCTAGTATATGACCTCCATGCTTGTCTTTGGTCTTTAGTGGAAGGATTATTTGTTGTAATTACTTTTATATTAGTGTTAAATGACCCCTAACTTGTATTTTGAGTAGAATAAAAGCGCATTTGCATGAGGACAAGCAAATCTCAAGTGTAAGGGTATATGATGAGGCGAAAAATGAACCACTTTTGAGGGGTCATTTAAGCCCGGAATTGGATTTATTTGATCAAATATTACCCTAAATCGTTCCTTTTGTGATTTTAGGTACTTTGGGGGTGAAATCTGGAAAAGGAAGCAATTCGGACGTTTTTGGAACATAAAAGTGAAGAAAACGCCAAAGACTTAATTTTCCATGCTGGAAACAGTGCATGACGGCGTCAAGAGGAAATTCCTGACGGCGTCAAGAGTAAAATCCATGACGACCCAGAAGAAACCTGAAGGCGTCACAAGAAGGGCGTCAAGAGTTAATTTTGTGACGGCCAGCATAAGGAGTACACATGACGGCGTCAGACCCAGATCTAGGCAGTCCGAGGAACTATTTGGCGGCGAGATGACGCCGTCAGACATTTGTTCTTGACGCCGTCACCTTCTAAAATCTATATATAGTTTTCTATTTTTCATTCATTAAGTGGAACTTGTGTGGAGAAACCCTAGGGCCGAACTTTGTGAACCCTAGCTCGTATTTTACAGTAAATTCAAGGGTTTTTACCCCTTGAATCCTATCATGTGCTATTGAGATAAGTCTTCTCTTAATTCAATCAATATGTCTATGTGTTGGTTGTCTATATCTTGTGCTTGTCTTGATGTCTGCTATTGCTGATGACTTGCTTGGGTCCATTACTGGAGTTGTTAATCTGTTCCTTAGTGGAAAGTGCCCCAGTCAACTGGGGGAATATATCGCTAGTGCCCCCTTGACTCCCTTAGTCAAGCCTGGCGGCGGTATACGCCCTATTGCTGTTGGCACTGTTTGGCGTAGGCATGTGTCAAAGGTTGCCTCCTCTTCGGTCGGTGATTCCATGAACTCTTACTTGCAGGATTTTCAATTCGGGGTTGGAGTCCCTGGGGGTTGCGAGGCTGTCCTCCCCTCTGTAAATAGGCTCATTGAGTCTAAGGGGCGTGAAGTTGGACTTTCCATGCTTTTAGTGGACTTTAAGAATGCTTTTAATCTTGTTGACAGGAGTGTCTTGCTTCAGGAAGCCAGGGGGCGATGCCCTTCTATTACCCCGTGGGTTGAGTTCTGTTATGCGCGCTGATGAGGCGAAAAATGATCCGTTTTTAGGGGGTCATTTAAGCCCGAATCCGACTTTATTTGATCAAATATTGCCCTAAATCGTTCCTTTTGTGATTTTAGGTGTTTGGAGAGTGAATTCTGGAAAAGAAGCCATTTTGGACGTTTTTGGAGCATAAAAGTGAAGAAAACGGCAAAGTACCAAATTTCAATGCTGAAGATACAAGGTGACGGCGTCAAGACTACCATCTTGACGGCGTCAGACATGAGGAATTAAACACCGTAGGTGGTGACGGCGTCAGAAACCATCATGACGGCGTCAAAGTGGCAAGAATAAAATACCGTGGTTGGTGACGGCGTCACATAGGCCGTCATAAGTAGATCAAGGCCGTCCGAGGAAGTATATGGCGGCGAGGTGACGGCGTCACAAGTAACTCTTGACGCCGTCAGCCTACTTTTCCTATATATAGTTTTCTAGTTTTTTCATTAAAAAGGAGAGAAGTTTTGGTGAAACTCTAAAGACGATTTTGGTGCCTCTTTTACAGGTTTTTCAAGGGTTCCAAACCCTTGAGACCTTGCATTGTAATTGAGATAAGTGTACTTTCAATTCAATCAATATGTCTATGTGTTGGTTGTTTATATCTTGTTCTTGTCTCAATTCTACTATGCTAGGCTAGATCTCTTTTGTGTTTGCTTAGATCTAATGAAACCTAGATGTTGATTATGTGTTGATTACTTGTCTATTCTTGTTTTGGGTGAATGATATTATATGTTAGGCTTAAGAAAACTGGCAGATCTCCAAATGGTAACATGCTTGAACGTCTTAAGAAACATGAACCGAGGCGTACTAGGTCTTTATTGGTTGTATTTAATGCATGAGCCACTGTTTACAATCCCTATAGTTGTGCTGGGTCATGGTGTAGGAGGAGATAAGAGCTCATAGAGTTGGGGAGTTATGTATGCCACCCCACGAATGGTATTAAGGAATACAATCCGTCATCCATACAAGTGTAACAAGTAATTAACGTGTAAAAGATATCTAGGGAGTAGTGAAGTCTAAGTAAACACAATTTCTCCAACCACTGCTCACAACCTTAGTATAATTAGTTTATTTTCATTTTTATTATTTTATTTTGATTGCATCTTAGCTTTGGGTTAGTTGAATAGCAACTAATTCCGCCCACTCTTCCAAAACCCGAGATTTTACTTGCTTTTATAAAAATATAAAAATACAAAAATAATCATCTCTCACCTTTAGAACTATTAATTAGGTTTTCTAATCCTAGCGACACTATTCCTAAGCTGAACGATCAATCCCCCGGTACTTGTCACTATACTATACTACAACGATCAGGTACACTGCCTGGTGGGGGTTGTAAGCTTCTCGAGATCCCTCGAGAGGTAAAGCCTGTTGCGATTCCCACGCATCAAGTTTTTGGCGCCGTTGCCGGAGAATAGTTATTGTCTAGGTTAGGATTTCTTTTTATTAGGTCTACTTGCTAGATTCCTTTCTAGTAAGATTTTATTTTTAATTTTTTTTAGGTCTTCTTTAGTCTATCTTATTTCTTCGTGCCTTTGTTCGTAACTCTTTACCATCCGACATCATGGAAGGTAGTAACATCTTTGAACCCATCATCCCACCACAACAAAACCCACCATTGGAACCTGATTGGCTCCAAACGGTCAACCTAAACTGACCAGGGATGGTCAACAAGGTCAAAGGCTTAGAATCAATCTCCGTGGAAGTATAGTGTTTCCCCAGGTCGTTATGTCCCGACGAGGTGTGAATTGTAAACAAACGGTTATGTGATCGGGTGAATTTGGATGAGAAAAAGGTTTGTGTGTGATTCAACTAAGGAATCTACAATGAAATAGCTTAAACAAGCTATGTGAATAAGACGGGAAAGTTTGAAAACCCAGAAACGATTAAAACTTAAAAACGCGTACGTTACGTCTAAATAAAACGTAAACATACGAAATAAAACGCGAGTTTTAGCAATATAAAATACTTACAAAAGTGAAAATCACATTTTTACAATCCTAATAATAAAAGAAACTTTTTAGAAAATTAAAATTACTTTTTACACTATTTAATTATTTAATATTAATTAAAAACTATTTATTACTAATTATTAATATTTAATACACTTAAATATAATTTAATACTAATTAAATACTAGAATGTAATATATTCATAATAATAACTAGTATGGTTTTGTGATTAGTAAGATTCAAGAAAGAAGAAAGAAAGAATAGGAAGATGAAGTTTAGAGAGAGGAAGAGAGTTGGGTGATTTCTAGAGAGAGAGAGTTGAGAGAAAAGAGAAAATGTTAGATTGAATGAAAAGCACCAACCCTCTCCACATGTGGAGAGGGGTATATATAGTTACCTACAAACGCCCACACCCGGGCTGTGGATCAGGCATACAGTGGGTAAAGACCCGTTCCTTCTTCCACGGTGTTACTTAATCTAATACTAATTAACTAATAAACAAACTAACTACGAGCTAACTTAATGCTATTACAATCATTAGGTGACCGAGACTTTTACAGGAATATTTGTATTCCTAACAATCTCCCCCTAAGTGAGGTCACCTTTGAAGTTAAGATCTTTGGTCTTTAAGCATTCTTTAGTCTTTGTAGCTCGTAGGATCTGATTCTTCTCTTTTCAGCACACTTCGTACTTCAAGCAAGCGAACTTGTGAGTAGAGTTCCTTTGTGATGTGTGATCTTTGAGCTTCTTTGAGATCATCAGCCAAAGTAAATCTCCAAGCTCATCCTTTGTTGTATTGCCTTCATGTGATGTAGTGACATAAGGACCATCATGCTCACACCCTTCTATATCTGGAGACGTTGCATTAGAGATGTAGATCAGGAGACTTTTTCATCAGAGTTGCGGAAACGTTTTTGGTAGTCTCTCAACATTTGTTGTAGCAAGTCTCTCATCTTCATTGAAAGTGTGGAGGATGTGTGAGCATGAGGTATGGATTGACCTGATTCAGGTGGAAACTGGAGCCATCAACGCCATCTTTATATGTGTCCCTGAAATAAAACAGTTAGCAATAAAGATAGAGAACGAATATGGCTTTGTCATTCGTTCTGCGAGGACAGACTACCCTCCGGTTTTGTGAAAACCGACCTGTGATCAGGTAGAGTCTCTTTTAAAGAAGACTCTCCTTGACAGGAATTTCCATCTTGTAGTAATGAATTTTCCAAAGAGTCCACTTCGGAATCTTCTTACTTAGCATGTTCTCATACCGGAACGTCTCAAAGCAGACAGCACGATAGAGTGAATCGGTGAATAGATATTCACGGATTGATGAGAAATTGATTTATAGAAATCACTCGCGTGTCATATGATAAACATTTTTGAGACACAACGAGAGTTTTATACTTTGAATCACATTTCCATCAAAAATACTTTTGTTTGAAAGATATTACACACTCAATGTGCTTGAAAGATAAGTTGGTGAGCACATTGAGAGGTTTTGGCAAAAGTATCCGTCAATCCATATCCTGGAACAAGTTTGATTCAAATTTGAATCGCACCATTGTTGCTTTCCAGTTGTCACTTGATCATTGATCCAAGATCGATCTCACATGTCACCTACCAAGAGCTTGAGTGATGTTCGCTTTAGAAGGATTTCCATCGTCATTGTGAATATTTTCATATCACTCGGATGTTCTGGCAATACCACAAGGATAATGCGTAGGACTCTAAATATTTTATCTTATTTTCCACATTATGTGAAACAATAAGCATATTAGGAATGTGTCCTAACGAGATTTATGGATGATCTCATGGCTCTAGACTCAATAGTGCGTTTTGATCCGCTCCTGGAGACTGGGGAGGCGTCTCCTGTTTAGGTATCAACATAGCTCGCAATGAGCGGTCGATACAATGCACAGGGTTCCCCGGGAGAATGAAACAAGCTCTTTTAAGAGAACTTGAGTGGTTGGGAAGTTTAGTGTAGTGCGTCACTGGGTCCATGACGTCTTGTCTTCAATACCGGTGTTACCTTAGTAACCGCCAGTAGATTATGAATTGAACCCGGTTTCTGCCCTAAGGTTGAATATTTGGAGGGCTATTTCTTTTCACCCTTTCACATTTCATTTCTTTTTCATTCTTCAACCCCTTCAGTGCTTACCGAGACTTCACCACTAGAACCTTGTTGGGTTTGTTCTAGTCCTAGCTCTATCTCAGTCCGCACTCTTCCCTTTCTCACTTTACTCCTTTTTTTCATAATCATTCCTAAGGACTTCTAATCTATCTATGGATTGTCCCTGGGAAGATCCTTTCGGTTCTGGTGGATCATGGGAATTCATACCTAACCTTAACCAACCTTATAACTCCATGCATAAAGATAAATGGTCGGTCTTTGGTATTACTTCCACAAACGCCTTTTGCTCCCCCTCAATATGTGCATCGATATTCGAAAGTGTTTAGCACATATGTGGGAGCCTATTATTGAGTACAAAAGATCACTTTTGATTATCAGATTTCATATTTAAATCACATTCTCTCCCCCGATCAAAAATTTCAAATCATTCGAGATTTTTGATCTCAATTGATTTAAATAATTTAGAAAGTGTTTTTGGGAGAGAAATGCGGTCAAGTTTAATATTTTCTGATAAAAGGAACTTTTTTCTTGCTCCCCCTCAAACTGTGAGGGAGGTTGTTATGTGTCAGATTTGAAGAGTTTGTAAAAGATTCGAAGTTTTAATGAAAACTCTTTGAAAAATTTACTCATTCTGACACATAACCATCACAAATCGGATTGTTGTATTAGTTATGTACAAAGTGTGGGGAGTTTTGTTGATACATAAAATTTTAAGAAATCACTCTCCCCCTCAATCAATGACGGATGTTAAAGCATGAATATTTTCATAAACTATTGACGTCATTGATTGAGTGAAAATTTTATCAAACTTTTGAGTTCAATTTGATTTTCATTCAAAATTTCATGGTACCACCAAGTTTTGCACAAACACTTTCCGGAAAAATCATAGAAGGGAAAGTATTTGGCGATAAAAAGAAGATTTCTCTTCTTTATCAAGAAATAATGCACTGAGGCGTACATTAGATCGAGGGTGCATGAATATAAAGTAATTCACGCTCGGATGAACGGCACCCTTTGTTAGGAACAACCGTCTTTTTGGCGACGTGTTTTCCTTAATTTTGAAAACCGGGTTGCTATCTGAAGTAATAGCAAACCATATTTTTGAAGTCCGGGTTGTAGCCTGAAATGACTACAAGCCATAATTTTGAAGACCGGGTTGTAGCCTGAAATGACTACAAGCCATAATTTTTAAGGATGTTTTGAGAAACGACATGTTTTAGAAAAAAAACTTTATTTGAAACCGAAAAACTCTTGCTCAAGCATATGTATGATTCCGTGTCATTATTAAATGACATTTCTAGAAACGTACATAATATTGATTACACAAGAGACATGTCGTGAGAAGAATATTTTTGGATTTTTTTTTTTTTTTTTTTTTTTTTTTTTTGATTTTTCAGATTTTTTATGGTTTTTTATAGGTTTTATATTTCTCTATTTTCTTTTTGTTTTTATATTATATACAAGGATATTTGAAGCAAATCCATTACTCCTCATTCTCTTCATGAAGACTTTTGACTGATTCTGGCGAGAGACACTTCATACCAAGTAGCAGGAGAATAAATAGAAACCGTTCTTCCTGGAAGTGCCTTTGTGAGGAAATCTGCCAGCTGTCATTCTGTCCTTCTGAAGAAAAATTCCACAACCCTATTTTCCACTTGTTCTACCAAACCTTTGGAGAATCCATTTGTCAGAAGAAGCATTGACAGTATATCGTACCAACAAGGATTATCTTTGCTCCATTTTGCAATATTGTTCATGTGGTTGAGGGTTAGGAACTGATGTAGCCCTATCAAGATCTCCTGAAGAATATGCCTTAGAGGAAAATTCAGGAGCAAGTGTGTTGTCGAACGGAACATCATTGGGAGGAGGAAATGAATTAACTTCAAAAGAATCGTCGACTGCAGTGCCTTGATGTACTGGTGGAGATTGAAAGTATGATGATGTTGACGAATGACTTGCTGTTGGAGCGTCTTGACCTATTGAAACAGGACAAGATGAACCATTTTGGATCGTTTGGTACATGAGCTGCGATGGCTGGTGGTACCGGTGTATCACCAATTGGTAGCTCGACATATTCATCAACCATTGGATCAGCCAAGATCTCCAAATCCTTATCGGTAGGAGGTACATAAGGTACATGCAGGAGTGGGATACTATACAAAGCTTGAACTGGATGGTTCAGAAGACAAAAATTTAGACGCGAGTCCTATACTGATGTGTACAGAAGCCATTTGATCAGTCAGCTCATTGTAGAAGTGTGTAGCCAACATCTCTGAAACATCCACTACCAAAGCTTTCGAGGCTCTTGAGTAATCGTCTGAAGCCGTAGATGCCATGATGAGATCTTAAACGGAATTTTACAATTTTGTGACTTAAACCGAGAGATCGGTTCTCTCCCGGGATTTTACTAAAGTCAACAAAAGAAACCGAAAGATGTAATATGTGAGTTAGACTTAGAGTGAGATCTTGGATAAGTTACAACTAGCATTAAGTGTCAAGTCGCGACAAGTCAAGTTACAATAGATCCGATCGTAATAAGTCAAGTTGTAACGATTAACTCACAACGTCAAATTACAATCAGATTAATCGAAACGACTTAAGTCACAACAATTCACCAAACACAGATTGATAACAAATCACAAGAATCTTACTACTGAGTCAATCGCTAGGCACCACCAAATTGCTGAGTTTTGGCCTCCTCAATGTGAAGCTTTGGTAGCTTCCCCCCAAACCGACAATCATCTTCATGAGACACTTCCCCCAAGTAGTTGAAGTGATGCAAAAAGTCTCATTGCATGAAGCTCGAGAACCCGAAGAGAACGATTACACCGAAGTAACAGGGTGAACCATGGATCATCTCTACGGTTAACAATCCCGGAATGTATGATGAAGCCCGATCACATGACCCTGTTGTACATCCCCAATGTATACATTACTTTGAGGTTTGGAGCAGTTGTCAATTAGGGGGAATCAGATATCAACATCTTCATTTCACTAAATGCTTTCCAGCTATCTTACACATGCTAACTCAATCCATATTGTACGCATGCATCCAACACAAGAAGAGACGATGACACCAAAGTAACAGGTTGAAGCACTGATCATCTCTGCGGATATCACCTCCGGAATATATGATTAAGCCCGATCACGTGAACCTGTTGCGCGTCCTTGATGTACACAAATTCACTGATCATCTCTGCGGATATCACCTCCGGAATATATGATTAAGCCCGATCACGTGAACCTGTTGCGCGTCCTTGATGTACACAAATCTCTCCCCTGATGGTTGCGATCTCATCGGAATCAGCATAACATAGTGTACATGAACCATTAACCAGAAGCACTTTACCAAAAATCATATCAGCTCATATGAAGATGTCGATAAGCAATATCATCTCACTCTCCAGTTGTTCTTCTCATATTTCTTCCTACTGAAAGCTGAAGTAATACATACCACAAGTATCAGAAGACCACTTCCCCCACGTAGTTGGAATAATACACCAAACGCCACAAGTTAATACACTGATTTTCTCTACGGTTATGACATATGTCTTCCCGGGATAACTTCAATTAAGAAGAAGTATTATATTCATCACGTGTACTCGTTATGCGTTCAGATGTATGTCTCCTTCCCCCTTGCTGGTTTTGATACATCAGAATCAGCAACAACTTATAGGCACATCTACTTGAAATCATGAGAGGAGAACAAAATTGGCTCAAATAAATCTTGTGAGAATCAACTGCTACAAAAAATTTCTGACTATCATTATCAACCCTTGTGTAGACTGTTTGAAGTAACCACTGATGAAGCCAATCCAATAAACCAAACTTGAAACTGAAGAAGAATTCCCCGTTCTTGTGACTTAAGCTTGCACTAATGTGTGACTAAGAGCGGTGTAGAGAGTTCGTACAACATCGAATCCCTAAGTACTCTATACTCTTCAACCAACCAACCATCAAGTATAAGACGTACATCACCTCTTGACTACCGACAACTTCATGTAAGTTGTGACACTCCTTGAAGTGATAGTTATTTTGTGGTAATAGAAATGAATAAATACCAAAATAACTAGATATCCAAGTCTTCGTCATTGTAAAGGTAAAGGCTCAAGCAAGGATCTCGAAGAGTCTTCATCCAACCAACCCCGACTTCAAGATAAAATAAGATCACTCCTTTGCGAAAGTCAACTTCAATCTCAAATACGGGATACCACATAAACTCCATGATTACTTGACATTCCATGTCCAAATTCTTAGTCGTTTTGTCATTTTAGCCGACATTTTCCATAATGTCCTTCGGGTTGATTTACAGAGTGCACATTGGTAGGAACAACAATCCTTGATTATAGAACAAAACGACGGATCATTATTCATGTGTGCATCTTCATAATCATGATAGTCATCATCAACACCTTGAGGAGTAACTGGAGATTGGATTACTTGAATAGTCTGAGTAATACTTCTGGATGGTGCATCTTGATCAATCATCATTCGTTGAAGCTTGGAAGTAATCATCAAACATAAATCCCAGTCATCCTTTGTAAGTAGAACATTAGGTGTTGGAGGAGAGTCGTATGACCATTCTTCAAGCATCAATCAACATGTGGTATATTCACACTTCTCCCCCTCAAAAATTGCAAGCGAGGTTTGCCATTTTTGATTGAGCAAGTGAATAATAATACAATTAGTCATGTATTTTATTCACACTTCTCCCCCTCAAAAATTGCATACGAGGTTGCCATTTTTGATTGAGCATGTGAATAAGAATACACTCCATCATGTAGTTTATGCACTCTTCTCCCCCTCAAAAATTGCATACGAAGTTTGCCATTTTTGAAAGAGCAAGTGAATACGAATATGAGCCAAGATGAGTAGATCCACTTGATGACTTTATTTTCATTGATGGACGGGGCCTGAAGTGTTGTCAGCAGACACCATAATAATGAAGTACGAGGCTTGAACCGTTGTATCCAAACGTCATAGTCGTTGAAGAACGAGGCCTGAACAGAAGTATTCAGACGTCATATATCATATGCCTCAAAGTTGAGCTTCTTTAACCCCTGATTGATGAGATATCACTCTTTTCGGCAACCAAACTCTGAGTCTTTCCTTAATCGTATTGAGCGATGTACCTGCACTTAAGTAAAGACTACCTGCACTGACATTGGGAGTTTGTTTGCATTTATATGGGTTAGTGATATCAGCATATATACCATTTGGGGTTCTACTGTCACCCTTGGTTTTGCAATCAGTGAACATCTTTCTCATAGGTATCCATCTAAGACCAACAATCTTAAAAATTCTACCCGTCGGTATCCACCTAAGGCAAGTTCTGGGAGTGTTTGGTTTCTCATGTAAAGTGGGAGTCTTGTTAAGAGAAAACCTTTGTCCTAAATCAATCTGCCTGCCAGGTTTCTGAGTATAACTTTTTGATTCTACGGGCTTGTTGTAGTTTCTAGTCTTAGATGGTAGAATCTTATCACAAGTATTCACATCCTTCAGGAATTTTGTAGCACACTTGTCATGATTTGCCTTAACAACACATTTCAGACAAGTTGAACAAACAAGGTTTTTGGATTTCGAACAAGGTCTAGGTTTCTTAGAGTGATTTGCAACGGAAATCGCTTTAATCGATGTGCAACTACTCTTGGACACTAGACAATTCCTAAATGTTTGTTGAGTGCTCACAGATTTTGGTTTGCTGCAACTGGCCGAGTTCTGCAATAGGCTAGAAGGGATCCTATGAGGTCGTGAACCTAAGATTCCATCCTTTTGAAGTAGAGCCCCATTCCTAGCTTTTTCAAGATTAAAGTTCTTGTACAAGTCATTTATATCATAAGAGATTTGAGTTTTAACGCTCGGTATTGACACTGTTTTCGAACTTAACCCGGAAGAGTCAGGTGTAGGTGTAGCTACTTGTTGACCTTTAACAGACCCAGAGGCATTTTTCTTAGGCAAATTATGTGAAGTGACTGGTTTTGTCAAAACTTGTTTCGGATCAACTTGGGAGGCAAACCGCAATTTAGAAAATTTTGGTCGTTCAGATCTAAACGCAGTTGGTTGCCTAACAACACTTTGTTTCCTAAGAGGTTGTGAAAGTGGTTTTCCCAAGATTGATATTTTTGCAAACTTAGTGTTCACACTGTTACCTGTTAATTTTCTTAAATCATTTCTTAATGCCACAATTGCAAAACCCTTTTCCTGAAGTTGAGCTTTGAGTTCATCATTTTTAGCAATCAAAGAAGTTGTTTGCTCTACATTCTTAGTTTTTGTTACTTTGATTGAGTCACATAGGTCTTTACACTGAACTTTCAAAGCCTCATTTTCCTTATGTAATTCAGCCACATGGGTTGACAGTTCACTAATTCTAGACTTGGTTGCATCAATGTCCTTGTTAGATCCGACTAAGCTACATTTCACATTCATAGCGGAGATATGTTTCTTCAAGTTGGTGATTGTCAAGTTTTTGGCTTCAAGCTGGGCTTTTAAATCATTAATCATAAAGAATTCACGAAAATCAGGAAGTTCCGGATTTTTACATGGTTGGTTAGTTTGAAAACTTTCTTTCTGTTGTTGCATTGCGATTTCAAGTGAAATGCAATGTTTTTCAAGTTGTGAAAATCTGTTTGAAAGTTCATTAAAAACTTCTTTATCAACCATGTCATTTGATTTAACCATCTCAGCCTTAAACAAAGAATTTGACACATCAGCATGTTCAGCATACTGATCACTTTCTCCCCCTTTATGATTCATATTTGTTGAATCAAAAATGATATTGCTATAAATCTTTTCCAACAAGTATGTGTCATAAGTGGGTTTAATTTGATCAGTATGATGTCGATCATTGAGAAGCACATTACATTGATTAGTAAGGGGTACCTCAGCACAAGATACTTGTTCTTTTGCTGATATGAAGTCTGCATCCATGTCATGTGTAACAAGAGTCAATGAACTGCAGGAGGTGTCAAGCGTATCAGTCTCTGATCCTTTGCATATCGTGACAACAGATCCAACATCCGATGCTTTACCCAAATTTCCAATACCATCACATGATTGCACCCGAGATGCCTTCACCATGTCGTCATACATAAGTTTGTGCTGTGCTCTTTCCTCAATAAACCTCTTCACATTACCCATGCATTGGAGTAGTGTTTCTCTGAACGCATTAACTTCAATTTCAGTGTAATTAGTGAAATACGTATTAATCATTTGATTCTCAGTGTATTGTGAATCAATGAACACTTGGAGTTGGTTGTTAATCACACAAAAGGCAGCCATGGAACTTCCTTCAGAAAAATTTCCTTTGTCAAGTTGTTGTTCAAGTTGGTCTAAATACTGAGTCATTTTGACAGTGAAGGTCTGAACATCTTGACCAAAGAGTGATGTGAAAGCACGTTCGTACGCGAATGCACGTTCGTATCCTGTTAAGTATCCAGGTCGTTCAAAGATAACCTTAAGATGTGAGTGAAGTAGTTGAAAACATTCTATGTAGCTTTCATTTGCATTGTGAAGCACTTGTTGTGGCTGAATCAACTCTCTCCCTTGCGAATTAGAGCACAAAGATTCCATATTAACAATATTAGAATCAAACACCTTTACTTGTTGTACAAGGTTGGAAGATTTAGACATTTTGTGATCGTTCACGGGATTTTACAATTCTATGATTTAAACCGAGAAATAGATTCTTTCGCGGGATTTTACAAAATCAAGAAAAAACCGTGAGACAATGAGAACCCGTTGGATCGGTAAATGATGAAGTGATTGTTTGATGAACGTGATGGTTGTATGATCGAAATCCGAATACACCCCGAAGTTATATCCAATAAACCCGAAGAATATCTCAACTCAAAAGAATTCTCACGCTCGGATTCTTGAGGCTCACCAAAATTATACCAAAACAATATAAACACTTAAACACAAGTTAACCAAAAACTTGTATGACAATTTTGTGGTAAAATGAATTGCGTCCTTTATTGGTTAAACCTCACTTGTTCCTTTAGAAATCACGACAACAGTCCACAGAAATGCAAAGCCAATCCACAAGATTAAATGCAAAGCCCAATAACCATCTTAAGCATAGGCAGCCCACTCAGCACACGTGGTAACCTAAATTAATACTTGTATATAATCCTAATCACCTCTAAATTAGGGCAGCCATTATACTCTTATCACCAAAAAAAAAAACGCAGACAAACATATCCCTTCTCCCTTTAAGCATAAACAGACGCACCCAAAAGAAAATATTATGCCTCCTTCCTTATCACTCACTAGCAGTCACCACTTGATCCACTCCAACTCAACCACCAATCAAATAACAAATCTTCCACTAAAGTTGGTTACTAGTTTCGATTTACCCACAAATATGCTATAATCTTTTAAGCTCTGAAGTGAAACAGAACACAAATTGACCAGGTATGATGTGTCTCGTGGGGTTGAAAATTGTATTGAGTATATTGACCGATTAAGAAGTAGAGTGGAACAAGTTTGTATAGTGAAATCAAGGGATGTTGGTCTTTCAAATAGCACGATGATGGATTACAACTTGTGAATGATTAAAATACAAGTATTGAATCTGAGATCTCTTTTCTTTATTTTTATTACTTCATTTATGTTGTAACAATTTTACCCGAACCTAAGAAGTATGAACCAATAGTTGTTTTGTACTCTCTTAATCGATTTTGTACATTCAAACGAGAAGGAAAAAGAAGGAAAAATAATAATCCTCTTTATATGTCAATGATGATTTTGTTCTCGTTTGGTTTTGACTTTGGACGAGTTTGATTACAACACGAGAAAATCTGAGATCTTGAATTTCATTTTGATACTTGTTTGTGAACTGGTTTAGAATTAGATGAAGGTAACCGCAAAAAGGAATTAACCGCAAAAAAAGTTAACCGCAACTCATTAACTGCTAAGATGATCTGAGCTAACCGCAAAACAGGGAGTTAAACGCAGTTTTAGAGTTAACCTCAAAAAGTAATGAAACCGCGGCTAAAACAAATTAACCGCAACTTTCAGGCAATCGCAAGACCGAAACCAATCGCAAAAGAAATATGAGCTAGACGCAGCAACTAACCACAACTAGGAATAGGACAAAACAGTCTCAACAAGTATTTTTGTCATTTTCCTGTGAAATCTAAATGCTGCCAAGAAAACATATACTAACCGCAGCCAAGAAATTATATTCAGTATACCACTAACACCAACTGACCAATGAATTGTAAAATATGCAAACCAACACTAATCCAAGCACTAAACAAGTCTAATAAACGAGCACTTGTATGTTTGCAAACACCAACCGAACCAAACCAAACACCACAAAAAAACCATACTAACATCCGAGTAAACCAAGTCCTAAGATGTAACCATGGCTCTTGATACCAATTGTAATATATTCATAATAATAACTAGTATGGTTTTGTGATTAGTAAGATTCAAGAAAGAAGAAAGAAAGAATAGGAAGATGAAGTTTAGAGAGAGGAAGAGAGTTGGGTGATTTCTAGAGAGAGAGAGTTGAGAGAAAAGAGAAAATGTTAGATTGAATGAAAAGCACCAACCCTCTCCACATGTGGAGAGGGGTATATATAGTTACCTACAAACGCCCACACCCGGGCTGTGGATCAGGCATACAGTGGGTAAAGACCCGTTCCTTCTTCCACGGTGTTACTTAATCTAATACTAATTAACTAATAAACAAACTAACTACGAGCTAACTTAATGCTATTACAATCATTAGGTGACCGAGACTTTTACAGGAATATTTGTATTCCTAACATAGAAAAATGAAAATAAAATTTCTAAAATTATAAAATAACTAAAAATAAGTTTTAAAAATAAAAATAAGTGTTTTTGTCTTTTTGTGGATTTTTTTATTAATTAATTACTTATTAATTACTAATTAACTAATTAAACTATTTTAAATTAAGAAAAATACTAAATGAACAGTAAAAATTCTAATAAAATTTCTAAAATTACTTTATAACATATAAAAGCTATAAAAAATATAAAAACAAGGTTTTACTTAATAAAAACTAATTATGCTATTTTAAACTTAATATTAATTAATAATCAATAAAACTAAGATTAATTCTAGTAAATACTAAATGAAAAGATAAAAATCTGAAAAAATTATTATAACTACTTTAATATATGAGGAATTTAATAAAAATATAAAAAAGCTAAGTACTTAACAAAAATGTAAAAATGAAAACTAAAATTAAATTACATTAAATAGAAACTATCACTTAAAAATTAAATTGGATTTTTGGAAATTTTCTTTTTGAAAACTGATTTACACCTAAAAACAACAAACTTTTGTAAAAACAAAAGTTTTATAACTCAAAAATAAGCTGTGGAGAGCTTATAAGCCATGACAGTTGACTATGGTTGACCAAAATGGAAAATGAGCTTAAATGACCAAGAGATGGGACCCACTATGATAAAATCTTGAGTAAATAAGTTAGTTAAACTTATTTAAGCAAGAAAAAGCTCAATGAGTCCACAGAATAAGCCAATAAGCAGCAATAAGCACCATCACCCATCCTGAGGACCAAACAGGCCTGAATGGCCAAATTTAAGCAACTGTGGGGCCCACTAGATGGATTGGAAGCCCAAACCAAGAGTGAAACCAGAGAGCTCAGCTCCTAGGCTTTCCAAAAAGCTAGAAAATAAGCTATGGGGTTCACTAGATTGGTCAGGGGAGGGCATGAAAGGTTGGCATAAAACCTGAGTGCATCAGTTAATAAACAGAATGGGACAAGATTAATGGGGCAAGCAGCCCAAGTGGATGACCCCTAAAACCTAAAATAAGCTATAAGCCTTGAAGTCTGGCTTATTGGATTTCCAATAAGCCAAATTTCAACAGGTGGGGCCCACTATGGAAGCCATGGCAAACCATTGAAGTTGGGAGTCTGAGACTAAGTCTGTGGTGCAGGGCAACAGAAGGTTCAACAGACCTACTTGGGGATCAATTTTCCATGGGCAAATGAGCTCCAATTTGCAATTTTCTTTCTGATGTTGTTAAATAAACTACCAAAGTGTCCAAAACAACAAATTTTATCCAATTCAAAGCAATAATGAAGACTACAAGTGATTATGAAAACTGTCCCATTTTCTTAGTATGCAAGTTTGACTTTTCTCTTTTTTGCTCAGGTTGGACTTTTATGGAATTCTAATGGCTTAATTACTACCTAGATGTAATACTAAACATGTTATCAGTATGATTTAAGCAATGCTACACTAAAATGCACCTATACCTATGACTTGGTAACCTGATGAACTATTATGCAAGCTGAAATGAAGTTACAATCTACTTTGACTTTTTTCTTCAAATGGAACTATGTTTTAAGATTCCACTGAGCTAACATGAACTAAAGCAAATAATCAAAGCCAAAACCAACACCAATACTAGGCTTAAACACAGATTGCAAGCTTGAGCCAAACACCCCCTTAAGTGAATAATTACACTACACATATGAAATTAAGCTTACCCCTACTGCTTTTAATGCTTAAAATAGATTTAGGACATGCAAAATAATCTGTGTAAACTAAGAAATCTCACAAAGAACCATAGGAACAAGAAAATGCTACAACCACTAAACTAGATAGTGAATCATGGAAATCTAAGCAACATGCAATCTATGGAACAAACAGGTTCCAAAGGGTATTAAAACACCTCTTATGAACTAAACAGGCCTGAAAAGCATAAATAAGAACCACTCAAGTTATTCTACAGTACTAGACTAAGATTTAGAAAATAGACTTACAATGATGTTAAACTGAGAACCAAATGACCAAGTGATCAAACCCTAACCTAATGCCTCCCCTGAGGTTTCTAAACCATTGAAAATCCAGAGTTCAC
Organism: Artemisia argyi; assembly: GCA_030686995.1. Taxonomy (NCBI): domain Eukaryota; kingdom Viridiplantae; phylum Streptophyta; class Magnoliopsida; order Asterales; family Asteraceae; genus Artemisia; species Artemisia argyi. The sequence continues at coordinate 11,611,173 of CM060690.1, forward strand.
CATGTTCCATGCTTCATCATTTCTTGACACTTATTTTTGAATTTCCTAGTATTTTTCTTATATTTTTGATATTTTTAGTGAACTTGACTTGAAACTGGTTTAAAGGCTTAGAAAACTTTTAGAAACTTATAAGTGAGTTGTATTAAGCTTAATGGAACAAGAACAACAACCTTAAACAATGTTTAGGTAATTTTGTCAAATTTACCCTAACATGCCAAGATACGAATTAATAAAAGTAAACTGAAATTGAGTTGAAATAAGGATCCTCTAACATTAAATAAACTGAGTTCACATGTTTTAAACTGAAAATACAACTTGAATTAAAAAGCTACATAAAAACGACATGGAAAAGTAAAACTACACTACTAACTGCTAAAAACTAATCCTCTTTCTTCTCTTTTTCTTTTCTTTTTATAAGCCCTTGGAGACTTCAAGACTTTCCCACACCTAGTTTGAGCCATTGGATGACTGAAATTTGATCTTGGCCCTTAATTAATTTTTGGCGGGAAAAAGTGGGGGAAGCAGTTTGGCAGGTAGCGTTTGTTTGGGAGGTAGTTTTGTTGTTTTATTATTGTTTTGAGGTGAGTAGGAGGGGGGTGGAGTGTTGGAGAGGTGAAGGCAGTGTATGGTGATGATGGTGTTGCAGGGATAAGTTTTGGAGGGGAGTGGAGGTTTGGTTTGACCTGGGGGTCAACGAAGGGATAATAAAAAAAAAATGGGGGAATGGATTTTATTTGTGGAGTGTGGGCTGAGGGGTGGATTGGGCCAAAGTTGTAGTGGGCTGGAGTGAATTATTGTTTTTGGGTTTGGTTTAGTGAAATTTCAAGTTAAAAACCACAAGGACCTAACTTGCAAAACTGAAAATTGCAAGGGCTGAAAATGTCATTTTTCAAAAATAGCTACAAGGGTAAAATTTTGCAATAGATAAATAATCCAAGGATATAATTTGCAATTTTCCATTTTTTTTTCTTCAAGGACTAAAATTGTCGAATCTTGAAACTTGAGGGACCAAATTGCAATTTATTTAAATCTTCATTCCAAGGACTAAATTTGACAACTTGTAACTTTCTTAGGACCAAAGATTACTTTTCTTTGAAAAATATTTCACCAGGGATCAAATCTGCCAAAGTTTGAAACTCCAGGGACTAATTTCGTAAATTTCCAAAACTTTCCAATTTTTCACCAAAGGACTAAATATGACAACTTATGATTTAAAAAGGAACTTTGGTGATAATTTTCCATTTTTTGAATGACCAGGGACTAGTTTTGTAATTTTATGAAAGTTGGGGGACTGAAACTGCCAATTTTGCAAACTTTGTGCGTTTTTCATTTGTTTTTGCTCATTTTGCATCTAAAACATATAAAACACAATTTTGAAATATTTTTAGTATTTTGATGCATTTCTGAGTGTTTTTGTATGTTTTGCAGTTCAGATTAGACCAAAAATGATGAGTGTTTGAGCACTCATCAGAACCCCTTAGGCCCCGAACCTTAGGAGAGTATTCCCGACCTAGCCACCAAGGCTACCGAAACACCATTGAGCTCACCGGAGACAATGTGACCCCCTTGCGATCCGACACCATCCGGTTGGTGCAAAGCGGATGTGCATTCCATGGACTTCGTTCCGAAGATCCAAACCAACACCTTAAGGACTTCCTCAAAATCGTAGATTCCATAGACCTAGGTGTTGAGACTAGAGAGACAACCCGATTACGCCTATTCCCATTCTCTCTACGAGATCAAGCTAGTCAATGGATTGAGCGTTTACCCGCAGGATCCATCACCACATGGGACAATCTCGCCAACCGCTTCCTTACCCAATTCTTTCCGCCAGAAAAAACTGCAATGCTTAGAAGGGACATTTTGATGTTTGAGCAACAGCGGGGTGAACCTTTCTACGAAGCTTGGGCCCGTTTTAAGGATCTCCTCCACAAGATCCCTCATCATGGCATAAACCTTTGGTTATTAGTTCAAATTTTCTACGACCATGTTGACTATCACACTAAGCGCACTATCGACAGGGCCGCAGGAGGCAAATTGCGTGATAAGAATGCCGAGGAGTCGTGGGAAATTATCGAAGAGCTCGCTGTCGATAATAATGAGATTTGGGAATTTAAACATACGATAGAAGCGGCCATCAATGCAGTCTCGACATCTGGAGGGACCACCGAAATTCCCGATGAACTCTTGTGCAAACTTGAGGCAAAAGTGGACTATTTTGAGGAAAGGCAAAGGAGACCCTTAAGTCCTAGACAAGCCACTGTCAATTCTGTCTCAAGACCAACTTCGGCACCATTATCTGAATCACCTTCTAGAGAACATGTCGAAACTTTTCAGGAATACACCCCACCTTGCCCCCCTCCCAAGGAACTTAGCTCGGAATTTGAGACTAGGATGAGAGAATATATGGCAACTCACTCTGATCGGCTTGCTAGATTCGAAGAAGCGGTTTATAAACAAAAAGAGGAGATGCAGGAGAAAATGAATGAGATGCTGAGTCTATTGGAGGAGTATACCAATCAAAGGACCCCCGAGCGAATACTGCTGAGGAAAGAGAGCACCACTCCCATCACCCAATTTGTTAACTCCGTCACCATTGTCCATAAAGATAACGAGGAGGTAGAAACTCCTGCTAAACAGGCCTTAGAAAAACCATCAGAGTCCCAACCTTTGAGTTACTACCTGAAACATGATATAAACGAAAACACCATAACAAATTGGATTAAGGGTGATAGGCGTAACCAATCATCCGGACAGGTTCCTGAGAAGGAGGAAGAAGAGGGAGATGAGTATGAAACGCTTCCTGGAGGATCAGTGGTCGAAAGATTATTGGTACAGAAAGTGGCTACTAAGCAGGTAGCATGCGGGAATTTTGAAATACCAACGAGCATTGGGGACTTGAAACATCTTAGTGCTTTCGCCGACCAAGGATCGGAAGTAAATCTTATGCCCCTAACTATTTACATCCAACTAACGTCAAAAATGCCAGCACCTACTCGTGTTAGGCTATCTCTTGTTGGACACTCGTACGTATATCCCCTAGGAATCGCAGAAGATGTATTAGTCAATGTTGCAGGATTCATGTACCCCATTGATTTTATGATCATTGATGATAAAGGGGATGGATGCATGCCAATAATTCTTGGGGCACCATTCCTCACCACCGCTAGGGCTGTCATTAAGTATGAAGATAGGAAGATTGAGCTTAAATCTGGAAAAAGAAAGATTAGCTTCCACATGATTCCGCGAAGTGGGCATGAGAATTTGAGTTGGAGAATGATCAAAAACAACATTGGCACGACACCCATTCGTGTTCAGAATAAAATTCTTGCATGGGAGGCAAGAATCAAAAGCTATAAGAAAGCAAAGGATGAAAGAAGAAAAAGCAATAAGGTTCCGATTGAACTCAAACATACTCAACACGAAAGAAATCATGCACCGTTTGAGGAAGGGAATTTGGTGCTCTTGAGACACTTAGAAACAACAATACCACCCGATAAACCAAGTCCTTGGTGGTATGGGCCATTCACAATCGAAGGATTGAGCCAAGATGGGGTAGCTAACTTGAGAAGCAAATTAGGTGGGAAGGTGATTGCGAGTATTGATAGATTGAGGCACTACCACCATAACAGTAATGATCGCAATTATATGGGGTACATCATTTCAAATGATGGAATCACGTAGTAACCTATGACTTTGAGTCTAGCTACAAGACTCGTAAATAAAGAAAAGCGCTTCTTGGGAGGCAACCCATGTTTTGTGTGATTTTAATTGTTTGTTTGTTATTTGCTTCCGTATGCATGTTTTATTTTTATTGTTGGTTGATCATGTTTCTAAATTAATAAGTGGAAATACTTTATTATGTTGTTTGGCCTAGTCTTAACTTCAACCTAAAGGTATTTTTGCAAAAGATAAGTGTAAGGGAAAACCCCAAATATGTTTTTAAGAAACAAACCGATCATGATTCTCCACAATATTTAATGAACATGTATATTCGTATTTGTTAGAGTCAAATGCTTGTATTGAGTCATAATGAAGTTTTGCAAGATTTTCCAGGAAGTAGGACAAAGTTTTTCCATAAATTTTCCGGAAACTTAACATAAGAATTTCTGCAGGTCCATTCTGACGGCGTCAGAGTATTGCTCTTGACGGCGTCAGGAGTTAAAATCTGGAAATTTTACCGGTTTTGTTTTTCTAACGGAGTCTTATGGTTTTTGTGAATTATTAAGTTTTATAATCTCCAGGAAATCTGCAGACTTCATTCCACAAGCATTATATCTTACTTTGTTTTCTAGGATTTAGTAACTTATATAGGATGCCGCCGATTTTACGCGAGGTTGCCTTGTCTATTGTTGTCAGGATTTACAGGTTATTTATGACAAAAAGATGATTTATATTCTGGAAGGGAAGCTTTGATGGTTCATTTTCTTGGAGGAAGATTTAACCTGGCCAACCTATAATCCATACCGAGCGAATCAGGGGAGTATTTGATTTCATTCTCTTTACTTTTTCACTTTTACATTCTTTACTTGAACATTGGGGACAATGTTCATCCTAAGTGTAAGAGGAGGGTAAAAAGATGATACCTTACATATGCACTTTCGCTTGAGTTTGTTTTGTTTGATAGTAGATGTGTAATAAAACTATGAGAAATACTTGTTAGTGTAATTTTAGCGCCAAATTTAAATTTTTTTACAACATTTAGGAGTGAAACTTTAGCCATAGCAAGCGTCTCATGGATAGGAGATTGTATGACTAGCACATAACCGTATATTCAGAAAAATTTTCCACCCAAAAATGTGAGGTTCGCCTTTAGATTTGATAGGAAAAGCATTCATTATTAGTGCTTATGAGTGTACCGGTAACATTTAGATTCTAGAACTTGCGTTAGTGATGCATCCCAAGACCGCTAGTGAGACTATATTCGTGTGGTAGGATTTACTACATGATAAGAGGCATTAGGATCACCCTTGTGTTAAACCCGTATTACAATTACTTGACCATTTAAGTCATATTACTTGGCTAGTTAAGTCAACTAATTTTTCACACACCCTTAGCGTTGTACTCATTTTTAGTACACGAAACCCCTAGTACACCCCTCCGAGCCTATCTTTTCGTTTATAACTTTAAGCATCTTACTTAAAGGAAGAATTTGTTACACCCCACTTAAAATGTACAACCAAATCGCCTTAGCCTTCCGTGTATGCGCTCATTTTTAGTGCATTATTGTTATTTGTTAAACCCTAAGTTAACTTTCTAATTGATTACATGGTTGCTAAGTCGAGTCATATCCTTGTACATATTGTTTTGGATCGATTGAGACTCATGGGTAAGTACTTAATTTATGGAGTAATGGGGAAGAACATCATTTATTACCCCCATATGTACGTTAATCTTAAAAGTACTCAAAGTGTTTTGATTTTCTTAATTCGAGTCATTAGAATAGTTAAATGTAAAGATTCAAGTGTAAGGGGAATTCTCATCCCCTATGATGTATTATTTTGGATGGTAGGGTAAAAGTGTATGCACAAAAAAAAAAAAAAAAAAAAAAAAATCGAAAAAATCAAGAAAAAGAAAAAAAAAATAGAAAAAGGAAAAAGAGAAAAAACATACGGACTACCATCCCGTTTTCATTCTATGTTCATTTTATATTTTTGTTATTTTTCATTTATTAGCTTAAGTCGAGTCTAGTCTTGGCTTAGCAACGCCATCTTGTACATGTAATTAACCAAGATTGTTAACTCGCCACCAGTAAAACTTCCTTTATCCAACAAAACCGTGTAATTCATATCCCTATACCTAACGTTACAACCCTTTAAAAGACCTCTTTGATAGTTTATCCTAGGTGCTTACGCCATGTGGTGGAGGTTTGATCCTTTCCCAAGCCTATGGTAATCTATTTTGCTATGACAGGTAGTGAGAGATATCTTTCATTTCCATAATGTTATATTACTTTATTACACCCGAGAGATTTGAGTATCTAAACACTATTTGTGAGGTGCTAGTGTATGACCTCCGTGCTTGTCTATTGGTCTTTAGTGGAACGATTATTTGTTGTAATTACTTTTATATTAGTGTTAAATGACCCCTAACTTGTCTTTCGAGTAGAATAAAAGCGCATTTGCTTGAGGACAAGCAAATCTCAAGTGTAAGGGTATATGATGAGGTGAAAAATGATCCGTTTTTAGGGGGTCATTTAAGCCCGAATCCGACTTTATTTGATCAAATATTGCCCTAAATCGTTCCTTTTGTGATTTTAGGTGTTTGGAGAGTGAATTCTGGAAAAGAAGCCATTTTGGACGTTTTTGGAGCATAAAAGTGAAGAAAACGGCAAAGTACCAAATTTCAATGCTGAAGATACAAGGTGACGGCGTCAAGACTACCATCTTGACGGCGTCAGACATGAGGAATTAAACACCGTAGGTGGTGACGGCGTCAGAAACCATCATGACGGCGTCAAAGTGGCAATAATAAAATACCGTGGTTGGTGACGGCGTCACATAGGCCGTCATAAGTAGATCAAGGCCGTCCGAGGAAGTATATGGCGGCGAGGTGACGGCGTCACAAGTAACTCTTGACGCCGTCAGCCTACTTTTCCTATATATAGTTTTCTAGTTTTTTCATTAAAAAGGAGAGAAGTTTTGGTGAAACCCTAAAGACGATTTTGGTGCCTCTTTTACAGGTTTTTCAAGGGTTCCAAACCCTTGAGACCTTGCATTGTAATTGAGATAAGTGTACTTTCAATTCAATCAATATGTCTATGTGTTGGTTGTTTATATCTTGTTCTTGTCTCAATTCTACTATGCTAGGCTAGATCTCTTTTGTGTTTGCTTAGATCTAATGAAACCTAGATGTTGATTATGTGTTGATTACTTGTCTATTCTTGTTTTGGGTGAATGATATTATATGTTAGGCTTAAGAAAACTGGCAGATCTCCAAATGGTAACATGCTTGAACGTCTTAAGAAACATGAACCGAGGCGTACTAGGTCTTTATTGGTTGTATTTAATGCATGAGCCACTGTTTACAATCCCTATAGTTGTGCTGGGTCATGGTGTAGGAGGAGATAAGAGCTCATAGAGTTGGGGAGTTATGTATGCCACCCCACGAATGATATTAAGGAATACAATCCGTCATCCATACAAGTGTAACAAGTAATTAACGTGTAAAAGATATCTAGGGAGTAGTGAAGTCTAAGTAAACACAATTTCTCCAACCACTGCTCACAACCTTAGTATAATTAGTTTATTTTCATTTTTATTATTTTATTTTGATTGCATCTTAGCTTTGGGTTAGTTGAATAGCAACTAATTCCGCCCACTCTTCCAAAACTCGAGATTTTACTTGCTTTTATAAAAATATAAAAATACAAAAATAATCATCTCTCACCTTTAGAACTATTAATTAGGTTTTCTAATCCTAGCGACACTATTCCTAAGCTGAACGATCAATCCCCCGGTATTTGTCACTATACTATACTACAACGATCAGGTACACTGCCTGGTGGGGGTTGTAAGCTTCTCGAGATCCCTCGAGAGGTAAAGCAAGGTGCGATTCCCACGCATCACGCGCCCTACCAGGCTCTATTATGAGGACTCCATCCTTTGGTCATGTCAGGGTGTCCAACAAGGTGATCCGTTGGGCCCTTTGTTATTTGCCCTAGCTTTGCACCCTTTGATTCATGCTATCAATCAGTCATGTGAACTTACCCTTCAGGCGTGGTACCTCGATGATGGTACAATTGTTGGAGATACGTTCATGGTCGCCAAGGCACTTGACATCATTAGGACAGTGGGGCTCGCTCGTGGTTTGTTTTTAAATGTTGACAAGACTGAACTCTTCTGGCCTGCCGAAGACCCTAGAAGCAGAGTGGAGGGAGTGTTTCCTATAAATATCCCTCGCCCGCTCAATGGTGTCAAACTTCTTGGTGGTTCGGTTAGTTTGGACGAAGGTTTCTGTCGGGATTTGGCGTCCAAAAAGGTCTCCAAAACCATACATTTAATCGAGGCAATTAACAAACTTAATGATCCGCAATGTGAGCTTCTCCTTTTTGCGTAATTTTGTAGGAGTTTCGAAATTATCTTATGCTTTGAGAACATGCTCCCCCTTGTACTTATCAGAGGGCCAAGCTTAGTTCGATCAGACGTTACGTGCCTCTTTGGAGAAAATTGTTACTGCTTCGGGGCCAGGGTTTGGTGATTGGCAGTGGAGGCTTGCCACTCTTCCAATAAAGCTCGGTGGTCTTGGCATCCTTTCAGTGGGGGATATCATCCAATATGCTTTCCTCGCTTCTCGGATGAAAACGAAGGATAAGATACTCACCAAAACGGGTATTGTTACACATGGCCTTTCATTCCAGCATGTTTTGGACATATTCAACGCTACTTGTAACACCGACTTTCTCACGGTCACCGGGGGCGCTTCTGCCCCCCAAATGATGAAAACCTTAACAAAGTGTTATTCCGGTGTCATTGAGGAAGACCTTGTTTTCAAGTACTCACTAAGTCCAAGGTAGGTGGCTATACTTAGCAGTATCCGCGCCCCACATGCGCAGGACTTCCTCTTCGCCATCCCTATTGACGGTTTCGGACAAAAGATGAATCCTCGCCAATTTCGATCGGTGTTATGCTATAGGCTTGCGGTTCCTATGTTCTCTGAAGGCAGCTTATGCCCGAGTTGCAATGTACACCGTATGGACCAGTGGGGGGATCACGCGGTCCACTGCGCTAGCGAAGTGGGTGTTAAGTTCAGGCATAATTTGGAGCGTGATATCCTTGTTGATATATGTTCCAAAGCTGGGATTATGGTGCGTAAAGAGGCTCCAATGGGATTTCTTTCAGAGGAAGGGAGAGAATTACGTCCTGCAGATGTGCTATTGTTTAACTGGTTCCAAGGTAAGGACGCATGTCTGGATGTGATTGGGGTCTCTCCGTTTGCTGGGACTGGATTAACGTCATGGGCTCCTGGGGCTGCTTTGAGTAATGCTGTGGAAAAGAAAAGGAAGAAGTATGCGTCCAAGTGTGAAGACAATGGATACAAGTTCGTCCATTTCGCTTTTTCCACGTTTGGGTAACTTGATGTGGAAGCTTTGAATACACTTTCGCGTGTTGGGGCTATTGCCAGTAGTCACTCTAACAACGTTAAGAGCGGTGCTTTTACTTTTCATCTAATTAGTTTGTGTATTCAAAAAGGAGTGGGAGCACAAATTGTGTCTAGACTTGTGCGTTGCAATGTGGCACGTTATGCGCGCAGCGCGTATAGAATTTTTGAGGTTCGAGCAAGAAAAGAACGATAATGACACATGCATTATCTAGATGGATAATTTATTCATATTACATTAGCTTGTGTTAAGCATTTTTTCTACGTGAATAATTTATTAACATTATTGTACTAGCTAATTGTGATAAAATAAACAAAAATTACTATTTGTTGTTATTATGAGGATATAAGTCTATGCATTATTAAAAAGATATGTTATTAAAATATTATATGTTTTAGGAGTAATTCGACCTCTTTAAAAAAATGTTCTAGTTCTGTCATTGACTGTATAAGAAGCACGCAAGATGGTTACGCGCGAGGTCGGTGCGCGCTTGCATATGATGCACGTTTTATTGTTTCGTGGCGATATCTAATTTGACTTTAGTGTAGCGCGTAGAAAATTAATGAAGTGCATTGCTGACATGAAGCATGCCTCAAACATGACAAAAAAAAAAAAAATGAAGCGCGTTGGACACGTGACTGCTCTGAGTTGTAGATGAGCCACATGTCTTCTATATAATGGAGTCGCACTTGTTTTGTGCGCCGAAAGTTCAATTTGGTAAAAAATAAATAATAATAATAATAATAATAATAATAATAATAATGCACGATTCGTTTCCGTAACCCAGGGTAATAAAGAGTTTAGTAAATTTCTATTAATATAAGTACCGTATGTTAGCTTAATGTAGCCCAAAGGTTGTTGCTTTAGGTCCGTCCGGTACTTATTAATGTTAGGTATGTCTTATTGATTACTCCTGTTTAATACAGTATCATGTAATTTTAATAGCTTAACAAATCATCGATTATGGTTGATACAGTTTTCAGTATTCCGTTAACTTTTAATCTATTTCTCCAAAAAGACAAATAAACTCATCAATATTGTTAACTTTTATGTCGACAAATAACCTAGTTTTCCAAAATGAAAATATAAAGGAGATACTATATAAAAAGATTCGATATTTCAAGAGACGAGTCACGAGTTATCTATAATTCCATATGGCACAAAGTGTAATAATATATAAAAAACTGAAGCCCATTTATAACAAACCATTACTTATATAGCCAAAGAACCTAAAGTACCACTCCACAACACAAGTTACAACATACTATTGCACCCAAAAACACAAACCATGAGTATCACGTTACTGTTCCTAGTCCTAACCATTGCAACCTCGGTTGCATCTCCGCTAAACCAAATCCACTTGCTCAAGCCACATCCTGGTTCCGCGGGGCACAAACACTCGAAGCTCAACTGCTTGAGCTGGCGGCTAGCCGTCGAGACCAACAACATCCAGAAATGGAAACAAGTTCCCGAAGCATGCGAAAACTATGTTGGACATTACATGCTAGGGAGACAATATCGTAAGGATGTTGATCTTGTAGCAGCCGAAGCGTATGAATATGCTAAAGGACTTAACATTACTAAAGATGGCAAGGATGCTTGGGTTTTCGATATCGATGAAACCACACTCTCTAATCTCCCATATTATGCTCGTGACACCGTTGCTTTTGGGTATGTCTCATTAAACTTATAAAAGTGTTACATATTTCTTACTCGTGTTATATATTTACGTCTCAGTAACAAATGTACTTTCATAAGTAACAATGTATTTTCTCCTCTCATTAACATGAGCGATAACGCTGGGACAAAAGCTCTTTGTTAAATAACAACGTAATTTCTTTTTGACATTTCGTGTTTTTGATGCTTTTATTGTGCGTTTTCAGGGCAATACCATATAATGCAACGGCGTTTAATGCTTGGATAGAGGAAGCAGCGGGACCAGCGATACCAGGGACTCTTAAACTGTACAAAGGATTAATAAAGCTCGGATTCAAAATCGTGTTTCTCACTGGAACAGAAGCTGCTTTCGCAGAAGCTCGTACTAAAAATATGAAGAAAATTGGTTATACCAAATGGGAGAAGCTTATCTATAAGTGAGTAACTAATTCACTTGATGATGAATTGTAGTACATACTGCGGATAAATTTCCTTAATTTGAAATTAAATTCTAAAGTTTGTTTAGACACTTATAAAAATTAGAAAACTGAGAAAGAAAAAAAAATGTAAACACTTGCTAGTCTCTATATGATTATTGAAAAATATGTGCAGGGGTGAGGGAGAAGGTAGCGGAGTTGTGTACAAACAAGCCAAAAGAAAAGCATTGGAAGAGGCTGGATATCGGATTAGAGGCAATATGGGTGATCAATGGAGCGATTTACTTGGGAGCAACCCTGGCGATCGAGTCTTCAAAGTGCCCGATCCAATGTACTACATTGGTTAAATGATTTCAATTCATTACTTGAGGAAAATGTTTCAAGTTTATGTTTTGTAGGAGTTTGTCACAATAAGACTTGTTCAAAATCAAGCAAACTTCTTTTTATTTCAATCTTTGGTTTGGTCCTACATTTGTAGAAATTCAACCAATAATTCGCCTTGGATGAATATTATTGTTTGTTGAGCTTTTATTTTTGTATGGCAAGAGTAAATTTATTAGAAGAACGATTACGGAGAAGCTAAGATTACAAAGCAACCCAAAAAAATAAAATAAATAAATAAATAAATAAATAAACACCGACTCTATTAAGTGCATAAATGCTACTAACGAGGTGTGCGTCAGTCCGTCGTGTTGCGGCGAGGCGTCGATTTGTGTGGATGATCTTTCAAGTAATGTAATTGTGTTGAGATCAATAAAAATGTTTTCCTGCCATTGATAGTTCATTCATAGATAGACACAAAACAGAAAATTTGCAAACGGCTAGTGTAACACACATGACTTAAGAAACAGAAAATTTGCAAAAATCAATGCCATGTTTCAAGGAAATTACAAAAGCAAATATAGAATGGCACTAACAACCATAATACTATGCTATGCATGCAAGAGTAACTTAACTGACCTTAAAATCGTACTAAGTTAACACAAACGACAATAGATTATCAGTATGTGGCAGCTTAGTTCATAACCGACCTTTCTAGATATTCTAGATCAATGTTACCAATATACCTGTATATATAAGCAAAGTACAAAAAGAGACTACTTTCAAAATACAAACAACCAAACGCAGGCCGGCCCAAAAGTTGTGGGCTAAAATCAACCCATTAAAGGCAGCCAGTGAAAAGATACCGAATCGACGCTATTATATATATCTTCTAAAACCCAGGCACTTCGTGTCATCGCGACACGTGTCGTTTTACTGTAGCATGAACAGTGCTACACTAAATGCTACAGTAGTTTTTTTAACGCGTCGCTACAGTATTCGGTACAATTTTTTTTTTTTTTTTTTTTTTTTTTTTTTTTTTACATAAATTTCCGTATGAAAATTTGTTTTTTAAAAAAAAATTAATAACAAAAAATAAAAACAAAAAAATACGAAAAATAATACACTTACAAAAATTTCTTATACAAATTTGTTTCTTTTAAAATACCCAAACAACCAAAAAAAATTTCAGACACAACGCAAAAAAAAAAAAAAAAAAAAAAAAAAAAAAAAAAAAAAAAATCCGTAAACATAAACAAATTATGCTTCCAAGTAAACATATGCATACTTCAAATAACAAAATTATTAATTACACCGTACAACCGACAAAATACAAAACACAAAACGCACCCGCAGCAACGCGCGGACAACCCCGCTAGTTTAATATATAGAGTAATAAGCTTTTCAAAACACCAACAAAGAGCCACATTTAATATTTTTATCTTTTTATAAGCGGGGATATACTTTCAACATTTTTTTTCTCTTTTTTTATGGGTATTAAATATTACATGATACAGAATCTTTTTATAGACGGACATCTCGATATACTTTCGACAATTTTTTCCTCTTTTTCTATGGGTATGAAATATTACACGATACGGAATCAAATGTGATCTGTAATACGAATTTTAAAGTTCAAATTACAACTCACATGTGATTTCACAAATGACATGTGATTTTTAAATAACGAATCACATGTGATTTCACGAATCACATATGACGTTTAAATTAACAAATCACATGTGATTCTATTGGCATAAATTTCAACACCCAGAAAAAAACTTGAAAAAAAGTTGGTCGAAAGTAAATAAAGTGCCCCTCTAATGAAAGATGATTTTATGTCCGACATGATGATGTAATTAGTTTTACTTAACTAAGGATCGGTAGTTTATGAGATATTTAATAATAAAAATGAGAATGCAAATAGTTCTTCTTTTTTCTTTTCTTTCTTTTTTTTTTTCTTTCTTTTTTTATTATTATTTTTTTTTTATTTTTTTTATTTTTTTAAATAAAAAAATGAGCAACTAAGATTGTCTCATTTGATATTTGATTTTTTTAACCAAACTCACCTTCTATTATTTCAAAATGTAATATGATTCATTAACTTCAAATTTTTGTTTTGTTAAATATTAAGAACACTTTTTTTCAATATAGAACTTCCTAATCTAATATCATATCGCATTTTTATGATATATATTAACTAATCTCACAGGAGGTCACAAATTCAAATCTAACAGGGAGAAAAATAATCCTCTAGTGGCCACAGATGTTCGTCACAACGAGCTATCCATAAAGGTAGTCGTTTTAAAATTAGTTAGCTCGCAATGTAGAGTTAGAAACCCGGCTAAAGAAAGAAAGAAAAAAGTTGACTGGTAATAAATAATAAGTATAATAATAAACTGAGGATAGAAAAACATCTATGATCAACTTTTGATCGGCTACGTAGATGGCATGTACCATAATAGGAGGCGTTTTATTTTAGAAACTAAAAAACACTCACATACCAATAGACCAATCAGAAACCTCCATTAAAAAAAACAAAATTAAATAATAAAAAACACGGAGGGACCAAATTTGCCAATTCGGCAAAGTTACCCCAACAACCACACCCACTGACCCATCATTTTCCACACAATCGCAATCACAAAAAATCAAAATTCTCTCTCTAACCGTCATTAACAACTGCCACGAAAACTCAAAATTAACCGATTTTAACCGTTCAAATCATCAATAAAACACTAAAATGGAAGAATCATTGAGTGCAAAAGAAGATACAGGAAAAAACCGATTTATTTTGAAGGTATTGAATCTCAGGATGAAGGTACAATGCTTCCGACTAATTATTTACTAGTTTTATTAGTATTTCTAGTGATTTTGTACTTATTTATGAATATTATTGCTACTTATGAATATTTTTGTGTATTTTCTGTTTATTTTTGATGTGGTACTGTGATGCATGTGATGGATATGAACTTATTTGACTTTTATAAGATATTATTTAATTAGATTTTACAGTTTTTCTGAATATGTAGAGAGATTGTTATAATAATGTGATGAATATAGTGATTTTCTTCAGTTTTTTGTTGAATATCACTTGTGATACAACATATGTGATGATGATGTAGTGGTTTACTTCAAAATATAGTAATATATCACCAGTGATAAAACAGTTGTAGTTGCTTTGTTCAATTTTTGGTAGTATATCACAAGTGATAAAACAGTTATAGTGGTTTTATCATATTTTAGCAGTAGAACATATCTCATGATGATGAATAGATGTAGATGATTACTTAAGTTTATGGTAGTATGTAACCAGTGATAAAACAGTTGTAGTGGCTTACATAAGTTGTATGTGAAGGTGGTTTTATTTAGAATTTGTAGTATATCACCTGTGATAATCATCACTTGTACTGATAACTAGTATATATGATGAGAAACTAAATTTGTGCTTTTTGAAAAAAAATGTAGATACTGATATTTTTGGAGATCTAGACGTGATACAAACTTTAAACGGTTAGTTTATCTTAATAAAGCTTTACAAAAAAAATGCATACATTCTATTAAATATCTGAAAAAAAATTAAATGCAGTTCTGAAGACAAGTAAGTTGTTGCAAGTATCACCAGAGATTGATAAAAGTAAAGGTATATTGTAAGATACAAGCTTGCATACTTTTAGAAGAATCAACTATGATAAAAACCTGAATGTATGTGGTGTACTTTATTTTGACATTTATCTCTGTATATCACCTGTGATACATACACATTTGGCAAAATGTGTGTGTATAATTGCAGTAGAATGTTATAAATAATATGACGCACACACATTAAGAGTTTATCTATCACATTTATCGTATTCAAAAAACTTATTTGGAATTTGTTTTATGCAGGTATAACAAAGAAACAAACCCCTAAAAAGAAAATTCGAATCACTATAAAAAAAAAGACACGGAAACAACTGAAACAACAACAACATCACAACTATTAGCAACAACAACAACAGCGCCAATCACATCACCAACCACATCATCACCAAGGACAAGGTCAACGGCAAGAAAATCAACAAGCACACCAGAAAAAACAAAACCAAAGCCACAAACTTCAAATCCAGCAATACTCGTTACACCAATAAGTCAAAGGTCACCTGCAAAAACACCAACACCTGAAACAACACCAACACAAACACCACCAACCAATAAAGGTTCAACTCAGTTATCACCAATGATATCACCAACACCTGAAGGAACACCTAAAATATCACCAGTGATACAACAAACAACAACAGCAATTGTTGTTGCAAACATAGGAGATGAAGAAGAAGAGACAGAGCCTTCAAAAAACAAGAAAAAAGGGTCGGTGCACAAGGTTGAAAAGACAACGAAAACAATTGCCAAGAAAAAACCAATAGCAAAAAGGAAAACAACAGAAACAGAATCCCCAATTGCAACAACAAGAAGCAAAACAAAGAAACAACGATTAGAAGAAGAAGAGGGAAAGAAAAAAGTGGCCGGAAAAAGGAAAAGGGCAGAAAAAGAAAAAAGGAAAGGAAAAAACACGGTGGAAGATGCGGATGATGATGATGAATTTGTTGCTGAGAAAAAGAAAGGTAAGGATAAAGGAAAGAAAAAATTGCAAGAGCAAGATATAGATGATGAAGATTTTGAGGTCGAGGTGAAAAAGGATAAGAAAAAGGGTAAACAGAAAATGGAAGAGGAAGAAGATGATAAAGCAATATGGTTCAAGTCGTTAAGAGCAAAGACGACTGTAAAACCCTTTTATGTAGCTACACATAAATTGAGCCCAGAGAGAAAACAACGGGTGAGACAAATGGGCTTTGGCTCATTACTTGGGTTCCCATACATCAAGTTTCTCGCAAAACTACCATACTTCTTATTAAAAAACTTGGATGAGGATAAAATGCAGATAAACTTGCCAAAAGGTGGGGTTATCAAAATAACTCTAAGGAAGAATAGAGAAGTACTAGGAATCCCAATGGGACCAATACCATTCTATGCTCAAACAAAAAGGTTGCCAAAGGACTCAGTCTACTGCCAATTCATGGCATAGCTACCACGCAATCCAAGGCAAAAAAAACAACACTTTTATTAAACATAATTCAAAAATCAGAAGGAACATACTTCATT
Source organism: Artemisia argyi (assembly GCA_030686995.1). Classification (NCBI taxonomy): domain Eukaryota; kingdom Viridiplantae; phylum Streptophyta; class Magnoliopsida; order Asterales; family Asteraceae; genus Artemisia; species Artemisia argyi. The sequence continues at coordinate 11,627,829 of CM060690.1, forward strand.
TTTTATTTGAATTACTTGATGTTCTTTGCAAACTGCCTTGCGTCTTGCAAAAAGTCAGCAATGTTGAAGTATGATGTGCTGGAAACCATAAAATCATCAGAAGACATACACAAGATAGATTGGTGCACATACATCTGGAATTGCATGAAAAATAGCAAGAAAAAGTGGGATGATATGATGAGTGTGTAAATACTCATCATTTTTATCGTATCTGAACTGCCAAAACATCCAAAAACACTCAGAAATGCATCAAAATACAGAAATTATCCCAAAAGTGTGTTTTATATGTTTTAGATGCAAAATGTTTAAAAACAAATGAAAAACGAACAAAGTTTACATAATTGGCAATTTCAGTCCCTCAAGTTTTATAAATTGTCAAAACTAGTCCCTGAAGGTTTAAAATAAATAAAAAGTCAACTTTGATCCTTGGAAAATCAAACTTGTTCAAAATTAATCCCTGGATGAAAGTTTTCACAAACTGGCAACTTTTACCCCTCAAAATCCAAAATTGACATAAAAGGCCCCTGAACTTTCAGAAATTATCAAAATTAGCCCCTGGTCAAATTAATTCAATGAAAAGTCAACTTAAGTCCTTGGGAAATCAAAAGTTTTCAATAATGGTCCTTAGATGAAAATTTTTAAGAATTGGCAAAAATGGTCCTTCAACTTTCAGAATTTGCAATTTTGGCCCCCGGGAATCTAATTTTGGAAATGCAACATCAAAGGTCCCTATGGAATTATAATATGGCAAGAAAGGTTCTCATAGCAAGTTTGGAAAGTTGGCAACGTTAGTCCTTGAATTTATCAGCAATCATACCTTTAGTCCTTGGGCTTAACTAACCTTAAAACACATGGGCCCTTTTGTTAACTTACACCACTAATATATCCCACCCAAAAATAAAAACACCCAAGCCCACCATTTAATCCCATAAAACAAACCAAACCTACCCCCCCTCGTTTAATACCAAACTCAGGTCGAACACAACCTGGTCAACCTCCACATCACCCAATCTTTTTCCCTCCCCCGTGCCTGCAAAACCCTGCAAACCACACCAACACCATCATTCACCCATACCCCTGCTATACCACTGCCATCACCACCCTACTCTCACTTTCCTCCACAAGACTCCAAACCCCCCCCCCCCCTGCCAAGAGCTAATTGACAAATTGCAAATCCCCACTTATCCCGCCAAAACCAATCAAACGGCCAAAATAATCTTTGGTAATCCAATGGCTAGTAAAAGAAGTGGGAAAGAGTCAAGGGACCCCTGGAAAGATATAAATGAAGAAAGGAAGCATGAAGACCAGTGTTAGTTAGTTAGTTTAGTTTTAGTAGTTTTAATGTAAATTTAGGGACGAAGTTAATTAAAATTAATGTAATGTTTTAAATTAAGCTTTGTAATTTCTACTCCCATTAGTGTAATCAATTTCAAGAAGTAATGCAATTCAGTTTTTTTTTTTTTTTTTTTTTTTTTTTTTTTTATTATTTTTTTTTTATATATGAGCCTTCACAGTTAACTTCCATGATTGAGTTTAAATTTTTATGTTAAAATAGATTCCATCAGTTTTCACAAGGTTGTTCTCAATTCATATAAGCTTATTTTAGCTTAATATAGCTAATAGTATGCTTATTAGGTAGTGCAATAGCTATAACTTAAGAGCTCTCAATTAGTCAAAGTTGGTCAAACTGCTTATCCAACAAGCACTTGAGATCATTCAGCTGATACCATTGAAGGTTTCTGAGTCCTCACAGTCCATTTCATGACCTTCATAAGTGGTAGTCTTCAGTTGCTTGATATCAGTTACATGCTATTGTGAGTTAATTTTCTCCAATTCAAATTTATTTGCACATTGCTTATTTTCAGTTTCAATTTGTGCTTATATGTGATCTTAGACTTAATTAGTGTATTGGAGTTGTGTTGTCACTTGTGATACTCTGAATTGATTAGTTCCCTTGTTAATGCATTCTAATAAGTTTACTGATAAAGATTGCATAATAAGCTTATTGATGATATAGCTTTGTTCCCTGCTTCTTTTTGGCTCTTCTTAGATTCCTACAGCCCTGTTAGTCATAGTGCACAAGTGGTTTAGTTTATATCACATTAAATCAACAAAAACAGAAAAATCAGGTTCAGAAAGGGGTGTTTGGCAAAATTTATTTCAGGGTACATCAGGGTATTTTACCTATTTCTTGTTGTTCTTTTTGGTCCCCTTAGGTTGTATTAGGACTAGTCAACAACAAAATTTGTAGGTTTAACTTCTAAAAGTCAAAAATCTCCTAGAAGCTCAAATCTGTGTTCAAATGTGAAATTTAGAAGCTGAGATCTTGCATTTTAGTAGATAATAGTGTCATCTAGGATAATTAAGCTTTAAACTTGTTTCTTATTACATTTAGAGTAAGCATTGTTCAGTAGAAAATTCAAGAAAGTCAAACAAGAGGTTTTCATCAAAAGTCAAATTTCCATGTTACTCAGTTTTTTCCAATTATTGAGGGAATTTTCATGAATTTTCTGTGTGGAAATAGAACTTGTGCTTCTCACTTATTGTAGTACCCCATTTAGTCTTTAGAATCCAACCTAGAGTTTATTTTTATGATTTTTCTTATGAGCTTATCTCATAGCTTGAACAGGCCTGCAGGCCTTTGACATGCCCTGCACCAGGGGAGTTCATTTCACTGGTCTGAATTCACAAGCTTTTTGTAAGTCCATCAGTGGGTCCCACTAATGGCTCTTTGGCTTTTTGGAGGGGCAAGTAAACTAGCTTGAAAGTCCCAGGCTAGTTTTGAGCTTACTAGCTTATTTGGTAAGCTAAACCAAAGCCTAAAGCTGCCTATGTGGCCTGTTTGGCTTTGCTATATTAGGATTGCTTATTTTGGCTTCCTTCAGCTTAATCATTGCCTTTAGCTTGTCTTTCTAGCTTATTCTGAGTAGATCTCAGTTTTGGTTCTATCTTATTCTAGCTTTGGTTCACTAATGGTTGCCTGCTCTCAGCTTTTACAGCTTCATAAGCTCACTTTTGCTTGTTTTGGTCCACTGTGGTGGACTTAAGCTCCAACTGAGCTTATTTCTAGGTTCTAAAAAGCTTTCTTTTACAAAAAGTGTCTAATTATAAGTGTATTAGTTTTGCAAAGTTAAAAGTAAAAAGAAAAATGTTTTGCAAAATATGCCAAGAGTGGGATTTGAACCCCTGACCTCAAGGGGTGCACCATCTGCCCCATATGTTTGTTAGTGTTGTTTGTTTTCAGTTTTATTTATATACTAGTTCACTTTCTCTTTTAGCTTATTTGCTTAGCAGCTTATTTTTAAGCTTTTCATGACTTTTATATTTTTCCTAGCTTTAGTGTACCACTTAGTATTTTTACAAAAAGTTTTATAATTTCTACTTTTTATTAAGTATTTTTTATAATTTAAATTAGTTTAAATAGTATTTAATTAGTATTTAATTAATAATAAATAATTAAAAAGTCAAAAAAATAATTTTCTTTTTTCTAAAATTTTCTTTTATCGTTAGGATCGTAGAAATATAATTTTCCTGTCCGTAGGGTTTGCGTAGCATGAATTTCACTTTTTATTTTGCGCATTCGCGTTTTATTTAAATAACTTTTACGTTTTTAAAAATTTAGGTTACGTAAGTAAAAGTAGTTTGTAAAATAAAGAAAAACCAAAAACATAAATAAAGTGATAGCTTCTATTTAAGCCGTTTGGCTTATTTTTCTGCTTATCTTTAAGCAAACTTTAATTTTAAATTTTTAGATTACGTTTTAGGTTAACTAGGTTTCATGTTATTGTTAATATAGTGTGTTTAAATCGTTCTCACTTATATTTCCATAGCGTAATCATTAAAATCATTCAAACCCTATTCCTGTCCAATGTCACCCGATCACAAACCCGTTTTTATACCATCCACACCTCGTCGGGACATAACGACCCGGGGAAACCCCTATACTTCCACGGAGATTGACTCTTAGGCAGTTTGACCTAGTTGACCATCCTTTGGTAAATTTAGGTTGACCGTTTGGAGCCAGTCAAATTTTGGCGCCGCTGCCGGGGAGGTTGTGTGCGTATCTAAACAGTTTTACAGATTATTGAATCTGGATATACACTCATTGTATATTTACCATCATTTGTTCATATTTTCTTATATAAAAAAACAAAAACTGTTCCCGAAAATATTTTTAAAATCAGTTTTCAACGAACACAAAAAAAAAAACCCAAAAAGATTTTCTTTCCTATTTGTATATAAAATGTTTTCCAAAAACCACAAAATATCCATCTTTACCCTCCTACCTTTTTGATTCTTTATCCCTACCCCTCTATACACATTTGATTCTTTCTATGTCTCATCCACACTTTCTTATTTGCCAATGGTGTGGTAATCCTCATAATGGTGGTGATTGCCCCAGTTGTGGCATGGTAGAGACAGGAAACGAGTCTGTCTATAACCAGAATCCCTATTCCTACCATGACACGACTGATTTATTCCACCAGCTACCACACCATGAGACTCAGCAGTTTTACTGTTGTGAGTACTGTGGTGGTTCACACTACAGTTCTGATTGTCAATCGGGAAACACGCTTGTCTATGAGCAGTTTCCTGATAACGATTATGACTCTAGCACATACAACCCACAGCCACATCGGTTTTATTGTTGTGATTACTGTGGAGGTCCGCACTTCAGCACCGATTATCAAACAAGGAATCCATTTCCTTGTAACAATTGTGACACATCGTATTATGACGAACCTCCACCTCAGCCAATTCATCAAAGTCTTCTCCTTGATCTTTTGGACTTAGTGAAAGACTTGAAAGGAATAACACATACCCCAGATAATCCAAAACAAAAATCGATGGAAGAATTGTTAGCTGACGAACAGGCTGCTAAAATAAATTCCCAAGATGCTTATGAAAGATCTATTAGGGAATCAATAGCAAAAGAAAAAGCAGCCAGATCTAGCTCACGATTCCGTTTCATTCCTGATGACAGTGATGACGAAGATACACTTGATATTCTTCAATTCTATAAAGATTCATCAGATGAGATACCATCAGTTGAGATTCCATCTCAACCCATTGTTATCACACCCGAGGTTCCCACTCACTCTTTGAGCATGGGGGACAAGCATCTTGACACTGTTCCTGAAAAGGAATCGGACGAATTCATAATGTCTAGTGTTGAGAACCTTGTCCCAATCCCAAGAGAGTCACAGGGAATTCTTGATCATTTATGTGATATCCCTTCTCCTCTTGTCTTCTCGACTGATCATGTTGAGATGTTCTCTAATTCTACTGATGACGATTCGTTATCTTGTGGAGACATCGTTTTTATGGAAGAATTACCTTCTAAGCTAGTTAGCTTAGAAGAAGAGAATGATGAGATTGACACTGAAATCAAAGATGAAGCACTTCATGCAACATTATTGAATTTCGATCTCCCCACTTCTAAAATCGAGGCTTTAAAAAAGAAACCTATTTCATCTCCTATCCCCATAAAGGATAGTGACATTTTCTCCGAGGATCCTATTCCGGAGTTTGAAGCCTTTACTTTTGATCATATGGGAGAGAAGATTAGTGGCAGTACCACTTCTCATTCTCAAATTTCTCTCCCCGAATATGATTCATTCACCTTTGAGGAGTTCTCTGGTGAACTCACTCATATCATATCTCCACCGGAGTATGATAACTTTTACTTTGATCTAGACAAAGATAATCTTGGTGTTCTGGAGGGAAATATTCTCAATCTTGAGAATTTGATTGATATCACCCTCCCACCCATAATATGTCTAGATCATACGAGCTTAAATGATGAGATTCATGATACACCAATTATGGATTCTCTTGCTGATGATGATGACTTTGTCTTGATTGTCATCAAGATCTTTTTACCCTTCTTCACCTACCGGGTGACTTCTCCTGTTCTTCATTCCTTCGGGAATGAAGACATTATATTTGACCCCGGCATCACCGCTTATAGTTTATACTATTTTAAGCTGGGATTATATCTCATCGGTGTGGAACTTTCACGTGCTTCAAATGTTTGTCCAAATATCTTGAATGAAAGTCCGATGGAGATTCCTTCTTCCACATCATGCTTCCCCAAGAACCAATGAATTCGGGGTCGAGTCAAGCTAGCGACTCGGTAAACAAAAACAGTAGCATGTACTTAGGGTTTTCACCTTAAGTGTGGGGGTGTTACCCCTGCTGTGGTTACCAATGAAGTGAAAAACAAATGGTGTTTCCACATTTAGCTTGTAATGTTGCCCTTTTACGTTCAAAGAGTCGGCATAATAGCCGGGACTTTGAATATTGAGGACAATATTCATTCTAAGTGTGGGGGGGGGGGGGGGGGGGGTATTCTAGCGAATTTTATCACATTTTACTATCTAGTACCCCCGTTTTTGGCCAAAATTTCAATTTTTTTTTTTTTTTTTTTTTTTTCACTTGTGCTTCAAAAATTTTGTGGTTATCAGTCCGCCATGTCTAAACGACAAAAGGATTGGATAATTCAGGAGCAAACGGCTCTTGGTAAAGATATATCAAATCCGTTTACGGCTTGCAATTTGCCCAAAATTGTATGTTATATCAACTCGCTATATCCTAAAAAGTGAATGAGTTGGCTAGCCCGCAAGATTATGGCTTGTGGTAAAGGCAGTGGAAAAACCATAATTGGTAATCAGCTCACCAAGATGTTGACTATTCCATCAAGAGTTGGCTAGTCCAGAAGCAAACGACTTTTGGTAAAGACAAATCAAATCCGTTGACAGCTGGTGGTTTGCTCAAAATCACATGGTTATCAAGTGGACCATAGTTCTTACTTGAACTGATACATTTGGCTACTCCAGAAGTGATGGCTTTTGGTAAAGAGTTTCAAATCCATTAAATTTTCTCAAAAGATTGCTAGGGACTAGCAATAGTTTAGTGTGGGGGATTGATAAGTGTGTAAATACTCATCATTTTTATCGTATCTGAACTGCCAAAACATCCAAAAATACTCAGAAATGCATCAAAATACAGAAATTATCCCAAAAGTGTGTTTTATATGTTTTAGATGCAAAATGTTTAAAAACAAATGAAAAACGAACAAAGTTTGCATAATTGGCAGTTTCAGTCCCTCAAGTTTCATAAATTGTCAAAACTAGTCCCTGAAGGTTTAAAATAAATAAAAAGTCAACTTTGATCCTTGGATAATCAAACTTGTTCAAAATTAATCCCTGGATGAAAGTTTTCACAAACTGGCAACTTTTACCCCTCAAAATCCAAAATTGACATAAAAGGCCCCTGAACTTTCAGAAATTGTCAAAATTAGCCCCTGGTCAAATTAATTCAAAGAAAAGTCAACTTAAGTCCTTGGGAAATCAAAAGTTTTCAATAATGGTCCTTAGATGAAAATTTTTAAGAATTGGCAAAAATGGTCCTTCAACTTTCAGAATTTGCAATTTTGGCCCCCGGGAATCTAATTTTGGAAATGCAACATCAAAGGTCCCTATGGAATTATAATATGGCAAGAAAGGTTCTCATAGCAAGTTTGGAAAGTTGGCAACGTTAGTCCTTGAATTTATCAGCAATCATACCTTTAGTCCTTGGGCTTAACTAACCTTAAAACACATGGGCCCTTTTGTTAACTTACACCGCTAATATATCCCACCCAAAAATAAAACACCCAAGCCCACCATTTAAGCCCATAACACAAACCAAACCCACCCCCTCGTTTAATACCAAACTCAGGTCAAACACAACCTGGTCAACCTCCACCTCACCCAATCTTTTTCCTTCCCCCGTGCCTGCAAAACCCTGCAAACCACACCAACACCATCATTCACCCCTACCCCTGCTATACCACTGCCATCACCACCCTACTCTTACTTTCCTCCACAAGACTCCAAACCCCCCCCCCCCCCGCCCCGCCAAGAGCTAATTGACAAATTGCAAATCCCCACTTATCCCGCCAAAACCAATCAAACGGCCAAAATAATCTTTGGTAATCCAATGGCTAGTAAAAGAAGTGGGAAAGAGTCAAGGGACCCCTGGAAAGATATAAATGAAGAAAGGAAGCATGAAGACCAGTGTTAGTTAGTTAGTTAAGTTTTAGTTGTTTTAATGTAATTTTAGGGACGAAGTTAATTAAAATTAATGTAATGTTTTAAATTAAGCTTTGTAATTTCTACTCCCATTAGTGTAATCAATTTCAAGAAGTAATGCAATTCAGTTTTTTTTTATATATGAGCCTTCACAATTAATGCAATTCAGTTTTTTTTATATATGAGCCTTCACAATTAACTTCCATGATTGAGTTTAAATTTTTATGTTAAAATAGATTCCATCAGTTTTTACAAGGTTGTTCTCAATTCATATAAGCTTATTTTAGCTTAATATAGCTAATAGTATGCTTATTAGGTAGTGCAATAGCTATAACTTAAGAGCTCTCAATTAGTCAAAGTTGGTCAAACTGCTTATCCAACAAGCACTTGAGATCATTCAGCTGATACCATTGAAGGTTTCTGAGTCCTCACAGTCCATTTCATGACCTTCATAAGTGGTAGTCTTCAGTTGCTTGATATCAGTTACATGCTATTGTGAGTTAATTTTCTCCAATTCAAATTTATTTGCACATTGCTTATTTTCAGTTTCAATTTGTGCTTATATGTGATCTTAGACTTAGTTAGTGTATTGGAGTTGTGTTGTCACTTGTGATACTCTGAATTGATTAGTTCCCTTGTTAATGCATTCTAATAAGTTTACTGATAAAGATTGCATAATAAGCTTATTGATGATATAGCTTTGTTCCCTGCTTCTTTTTGGCTCTTCTTAGATTCCTACAGCCCTGTTAGTCATAGTGCACAAGTGATTTAGTTTATATCACATTAAATCAACAAAAAAAGAAAAATCAGGTTCAGAAAGGGGTGTTTGGCAAAATTTATTTCAGGGTACATCATGGTGTTTTACCTATTGCTTGTTGTTCTTTTTGGTCCCCTTAGGTTGTATTAGGATTAGTCAACAACAAAATTTTTAGGTTTAACTTCTAAAAGTCAAAAATCTCCTAGAAGCTCAAATCTGTGTTCAAATGTGAAATTTAGAAGCTGAGATCTTGCATTTTAGTAGATAATAGTGTCATCTAGGATAATTAAGCTTTAAACTTGTTTCTTGTTAAATTTAGAGTAAGCACTGTTCAGTAGAAATTCAAGAAAGTCAAACAAGAGGTTTTCATCAAAAGTCAAATTTCCATGTTACTTAGTTTTTTCCAATTATTGAGGGAATTTTCATGAATTTTCTGTGGGGAAATAGAACTTGTGCTTCTCACATATTGTAGTACCCCATTTAGTCTTTACAATCCAACCTAGAGTGTATTTTTATGATTTTTCTTAGGAGCTTATCTCATAGCTTGAACAGGCCTGCAGGCCTTTGACATGCCCTGCACCAGGGGAGTTCATTTCACTGGTCTGAATTCACTAGCTTTTTGTGAGTCCATCAGTGGGTCCCACTGATGGCTCTTTGGCTTTTTGAAGGGGCAAGTAAACTAGCTTGAAAGTCCCAGGCTAATTTTGAGCTTACTAGCTTATTTGATAAGCTAAACCAAAGCCTAAAGCTGCCTATGTGGCCTGTTTGGCTTTGCTATATTAGGATTGCTTATTTTGGCTTCCTTCAGCTTAATCATTGCCTTTAGCTTGTCTTTCTAGCTTATTCTAAGTAGATATCAGTTTTGGTTCTATCTTATTCTAGCTTTGGTTCACTAATGGTTGCCTGCTCTTAGCTTTTACAGCTTCATAAGTTCACTTTTGCTTGTTTTGGTCCACTGTGGTGGACTTAAGCTCCAACTGAGCTTATTTCTAGGTTCTAAAAAGCTTTCTTTTACAAAAAGTGTCTAATTATAAGTGTATTAGTTTTGCAAAGTTAAAAGTAAAAAGAAAAATGTTTTGCAAAATATGCCAAGAGTGGGATTTGAACCCCTGACCTCAAGGGGTGCACCATCTGCCCCATATGTTTGTTAGTGTTGTTTGTTTTCAGTTTTATTTATATACTAATTCACTTTCTCTTTTAGCTTATTTGCTTAGCAGCTTATTTTTAAGCTTTTCATGACTTTTATATTTTTCCTAGCTTTAGTGTACCACTTAGTATTTTTACAAAAAGTTTTATAATTTCTACTTTTCATTAAGTATTTTTTATAATTTAAATTAGTTTAAATAGTATTTAATTAGTATTTAATTAATAATAAATAATTAAAAAGTCAAATAAATAGTTTTCTTTTTTCTAAAATTTTCTTTTATCGTTAGGATCGTAGAAATATAATTTTCCTGTCTGTAGGGTTTGCGTAGCATGAATTTCACTTTTTATTTTGCGCATTCGTGTTTTATTTAAATAACTTTTACGTTTTTAAAAATTTAGGTTACGTAAGTAAAAGTAGTTTGTAAAATAAAGAAAAACCAAAAACATAAATAAAGTGATAGCTTCTATTTAAGCCGTTTGGCTTATTTTTCTGCTTATCTTTAAGCAAACTTTAATTTTAAATTTTTAGATTACGTTTTAGGTTTACTAGGTTTCACGTTATTGTTAATATAGTGTGTTTAAATCGTTCTCACTTATATTTCCGTAGCGTAATCATTAAAATCACTCAAACCCTATTCCTGTCCAATTTCACCCGATCACAAACCCGTTTTTATACCATCCACACCTCGTCGGGACATAACGACCCGGGGAAACCCCTATACTTCCACGGAGATTGACTCTTAGGCAGTTTGACTTAGTTGACCATCCTTTGGTCAATTTAGGTTGACCGTTTGAGCCAGTCATGATACAACGTTTGAAAATTGGTACTACGGACCCCATGTGACATTCACAGTAAGTAAAAGTTAACTTTAAAGAATAAGCTTTATATGAAATGTGTTTTATAGTATCACCAGTGATAATTTCAAAATTTTGTTTTTTTATAAAGTAGATTTAATTTAGAATTGATTTTAATAACTAATTGTATTTTAATGAAAGTTTTGTTTCATTGAAAAACAACTTATTTACTTGCATTACACGCAATTCGAAGAAATGGATGTTCCACGGAAATGGCCAGCAATTAAGAATTGGAACCAAGATTTTATAGAGGAAAAGCAGGAGAAGGAGATGGACGCACAACAATTCGGTTTGGTGATGGTCATTGAAGAAGATGAAAACAATCAAGAAAATGAAAATCAAAAGCTGAGACAGGTAAGATATCACTAGTGATAAATTAGCTTATTAATTGATATAACTAGTGATAAATACTTATGTTTTTTTATTTATTATATATATATATATATATATATATATATATATATATATATATATATATATATATATATATATATATATATATATATTACAAACAGGACGTATACGACACAATAAAAGAAAACTTTGAAAGAGTTTTAAAAGAGAAAAAAGAATTAGAAACTTCCATCAAAGTAAGCATGGAGATGTACCAAGGGGATGAAATGATAGGGAGGTTTTTAGAAAGGTTCAATGCAGAATTCAAAATAGGAATAAGAACTGATGAATTTGGAAGATTGATAGAAGATGAGGCAGGCCTTAGCAGAAGAGAAGATGAAGATAATAGAGAAGAAGATGGGAGTAGTGATAATGATGAACAAGATGGCAATGATAATAATGGAGGAGGTGATGAAGATGGAGAAGATTATGACATAGAAGATATTGAAAATGAAAATGAAGGAGAAAATTTGGATGAAAATTTAAACGACGCTGCCATAGAAGATGCAGAAAAGGTAAGACATATTCAGTAGTTATGTAAATGCAGTATCACAAGTGATACTTATGTGTATATTGTTAATATGCAACCTGTTTCATATGAGGTATCACACGTGATACCTAATATGGTCTTTATTAACAAATGAAAGTAATGGATAGTATCACCTGTGATATATTGAATAGTTTTGTTTATGCAGTATCACAAGTGATAAAATACCTATATATACTTAATTTTTTGTTTCAAATTGACATACATGCTGTAAAAGAAGCTGCAGAGAAAGAAGCTGCAGAAAAAGAACATGAGAAAAAACAGGAAGAAGAAAAGGTTAGATTAATTCAATACTTATGTGTACATTGTTAAAATGCAACCTATTTCATATGAGGTATCACATGTGATACCTAATATGGTCTTTATTAACAAATGAAAGTAATGGATAGTATCAACTGTGATATATTAAATAGTTTTGTTTATGCAGTATCACAAGTGATAAAATACCTATATATACTTAAATTTTTGTTTCAAACTGACATATAGGCCGTAAAAGAAGCTGCAGAGAATGAACATGCCAAAAAACAGGAAGAAGAAAAGGTAAGATTAATTCAATACTTATGTGTACATTGTTAATATGCAACCTGTTTCATATGAGGTATCACATATAGTTTGGTTTAGCTTATTTTAAAAATGGAAACATTTCTGATGAAAATTTAATTTTATTTCAAAAATTGAACAGGCTGAAAGAGAAGCTGCAATTCAAGAACATGAAAGCCCATCAATTCAAGTAAAGCCATTCGGAACTGGAAAGGACATTGGTGAAGTAAGCATCAAAGAAAATGAAATAAAAGAAAGAAAAAGGATAGTAAAACCGTCAATGTACTTAAAATCGCCGTATAATAATAAAATGGCGAATGTGATGGAGCCATTGACAGAAGCTGAAACACTGTTAGCATACATCGTGTTTTCAGTGGAATGATACATCCTGTAAGATTCTTATATTTTGCTATTTATATTTTAATTTATGTTTTTTTATCACCAGTGATATTTATATATATAACAAAGAAACTGACATTTATCACCTGTGATACAAAAATACAGAGACGAGTTGTTTGATGATGGAAAGGGAACATAAGTACCAAGAATAACATTATAGTCACTTTCGCCAGGGATACAAATTGAAAGCCTTGTTATTGACGCATTCATTGCGGTGATGAATGAAGAAGAGAGAAGCAAACTAAAAAAAGAAAAGAGAAGATACTACTTACCATTGGGTGCAACGATAAATATATTTAAAATAACAAAAATAAATGTATATCCAAATTTTTTATGCGCCTAATAAAAAAAATCATTTTAAATAATCTTTCGTATATTGTGATAAAACAGCATCCGCAGATTGAAAGGGAGAAAAAAGACCTGGACGAACAGATTAAGCAGTTTATGGATATAATCAACAAGGATGAAACAAGTAACAAATTGAGAGATGTAAACCTGGTATTCTTCCCCATCATCGCTCATGGACATTACTATGTCATAGTATTCGACCTTGAGAAAGTTCATGCAATAATACTTGACAACAATATATCTGATGGAGATTACGACGGAAAATACAAAGCAATTTTTGTTTTTGTGGTAGTTACGTCTGGACTGATCTATAATTGTTTTTTTTTTTATTTGGATTAATATCACTAGAGATAGATTTTATTTTGTTTTTGTTCTATTTGGATTAATATCACTAGAGATACATTTTATTTTATATGAATAATTTTAATTTTATTTGCAAAAAGAGATGTTTATTCATTACTTTATGAGAACTAAACACTCAGTATTGGACAAGTTAGTTAAAGAAGCGCAACCAAAGATACCAAAAATGAAATGGAAAACAAAAGAAAACAAGATAGATTGTGGCCTGTATATGATGATGCATATGGAGATGTTTCATGGTGAACTTGGACTAAAATGGAAGACAAACATCTTGGATGAAAGAAACCGACAATATGCTTAACAGATTAAAAAAATGGGGATGAGGTATGCTGCCAAGATTCTCTTGCATGATGTGAACAAGAATAGCAAGATGACGTCAGATTTCGCAATCAAATTTGCTGAAGAAGACAGTGACAAAGAAAAGATGAAGATGATGGTTGAAGAAGCTATGAAGAAAAAGGCAGCAGAAGAAAGCATTAGTTGAATTTAATGCTTTTCCAAAGACAATTTATTTCCAAAGACAATTTATGATTCTGTTTTATGTATTTTAGATTTCTAAACAATGATGGTTAAACTAGGATTAAGTATTCGATAAGCAAAAATCCATTGAAGCGCTGCCGAGCCATGGAATGTGACGGACAACCATCCAAGTTTGGGGTTACCTAAGAATGACGGGGGCGCTCTATTAGGTCCTGAACCACATTCTCTGGTGGTGGAGATTGTGTTATATTCTGTTCTGGATTTTGCAAAATCTGAATGCATCTAGGATTAGATGATAGCTATGCAGAAAAACTATGGTATCTTTGTATTTACTTTGTTCTGCATTTTGGAAAATGAAGACAGATGAAGTATTATCTTTGAGGTTTTAAATGCCTTTGAATTATATGACCAGTGTATGATTTTGAATGTATCACTGGTGATATCTCTTACTTTGTATATATGTATCACAGGTGATACCTCATATTTTGTATATAGAAAATCTAAAAATTCTTTGGGCCAGTCTCTAAGCACAAACTCTTTGGGCCAGTTACTAAGCCCAAATTATATTTAATTATTGGACTATTAAAGAAATAAAAACTTAACATATAAAATTCTTACTAATATTTTCAAAACAAAAACTAAAGCTCAAAAATTTTTAAACATTTATATAACAATTAAAAAATAATCATATCACCAGTGATAAAAAATATTAGAAATAAATTAGAAAAAATAAAAATACAAGGACCAAAAGTGTAAAATTGCAAAAAATACCCAAATAAACAATTACTGAATCGACCGTTATGACCTAGATCTGCAACATAAACCATCAGACAAAACACACACACCAACCATACGTCTAAAAATTCAAATTGAGTAAAACATAAAAGATGAATGAATTGGGAGCTGAAAAACAAGATAAAGGGAAAAACATTGAACAAAATATGGATAACGGTATGACAATCATTTCAATCAAATTTAACTATTTTTTGTTATTGTTTCCTTTGCTTATTTTCTTTTTAAACTTGATTTTTAGGTCTTTAATATGTTAGTTAAACTTCTGTCAATAAAAATCCTAGCTTATTATGAACTATTTTAGCTTAAAAAACAAAATAGTCTACTTTAAGGGGTGTTTAGTACAAGTTAATTATAATTTTTATTGATGGTTTATTGGCTTATTGTTAACTTATCTATCTGTGTTATCAGTCTTAGGTTTTTAATTTAGCTTTTGAGTAGCTTTTGGTTAGCTTAAATTTGGGTTATAAGATTTGGTCTTAAAAATGCAGACAATAAAACAGAGAAAAAAAACAAAAAAGAAGAAAACAGTTGCCAAGATTAGAATGTAAAAAAAAAACGTTATGGAAGAGGATTAGAAGAGCAACAAAAAAATAGAAGAAAAAAAGAAAAAGAAAATGGTGATGAAGGAAGAAAGGACACAGGCGGCAAAATTTGAAAGAAAGGATGAAAAGGAAGAAGCAGAAAAGAAAGAAGAAGATGAACAATCTAATAAAAAGGTTAGTATCACTGGAGATACTTTGAATATCACTTGAGATTCCTTAAATATCACTGGAGATTCTTTAAATATCAATGGTGATAAAGAAATTACTAATGTACTAAAACATACTTTACATTATGCCACAGGTTGAAAATGAAGATGCTGAAGAAACAAAAGAAACTGATAAAGAAGATGCAGCAAAAAGAGAAGAAAAAGCAAAGGGGAAAAGAAAAATAGATGAAACTGAGGTGGATGATGATGGAAATGGAAAAAAGAAACGAAAGTGGTATACATTGTTGAGGGCAAGGGCAACAATTAAGCCCCTATTTGAAGCAATGCATGGACTAAGCGTTGAAAGAAAAAGAGTAATTAGACATATGGGGTTTTGAGACTTGATTGATTTTCCAATTAATGAATTACCAACAAGGCTAGCATTTTTTATAGTAGACAACCTCGATGTAGAAACAATGAATCTTAGGCTTCCAACGGGAAACTTACAAATTTCTCCACAAACAGTGAAGGTAGCTCTTGGGTTACCAAAGGGAACAAGGAGGCTGGAAAGAAATGAAGGACAAACAGAAAAGAATGATAGATTTGAGGAAGAATGGAAGGAACAATACAAAGATGAAAACAAGTTGACAATAAATGCAATATCAAAGCAGATAACAAAGACAAGAAACATAGATTTCATCTTCAGAATGAACTTTTTGATGCTAGTTGCAAATACATTGGGAGAATGTGATAACAACTCTATCGTAAAAACAACAGTATTGGAAAACATACTTGAAGAAGATGACGTGACAGATATAGACTGGTGCACATACGTGTATGAATGTGCAAGATTATAATATGCAGAATATTATTTTATATTATCTCTTATGATATTATTATTTTAAATTGAGTTACAGGAAATTTATCAGATGTTAGAAGATAAAATAGAAAGCATTTTGAATGAGAAAGAATTGTTTGAAGAAACAATAATAGATACTATATTCAAGTCTGGGAATAACAGAAGGCTTAATAAATATAGAGAGAGATTCAATCAGATTTTCAGAAACATAAATTGTAAATCATCATCAACAGAATCAAGTGGTATCGAATTTGAAACAAGTGATAATGAAGATAACAACAATGGAGATGAAAACGCACAATGTGCAGATGATAATGGAGAATCTATGATAGTTGATAATAACGAAGGTGACCCAAATGTTGAAAATTCAGAATCAAACTTTGAAAAAGATGAAGGGATTGGAAATGATAAAGATGACGAGAGTAATAATATAAGGGATGAAGCTGCAGGAAACAAAGAAGTAAACAGAAGCAAAAAGGATGTAGCTTCAGAATACAACGAAGCCAGCAGTATAAACAAAGATGAAGCTCCAGGAAACAATGAAGGAAAAAAAGATGAAACAAACTAGGTAACAAGTTAAAAAAATGAGGATGGCGAAAAAATTCAAGATGAAAAAAATTTTTGGGATGATGCATCAATTTTTGTCGAATTGTTGAATAAAAGTGATGAAGAACTTAAAAAGGAATTCAAAGAAACGAAAGAGAAAGAGGCCAAATTGGCTTCAAAGAAGCTTGAAGTCTTAACTCATGAAGAATTTTTGGAAGCTTTCAAAGATGGTGAATGGCAGACATTTGGGAATCAGAAAAACGTCGAAGAAAAACAAACGAAACAAGCAGGTGAATCTTCTAAAAAAGAAAAAGAAAATGAACAAGCAGGTCCATCTAGTTGTCAAAGTAGGGAGCACATTTTTGAGTTCACACCAGGAGGATCTCAACCATCATTTAATCTAGGATTTGATACCCCAGAAGAACAGTTGAAACCATTCAAGAAAACAGAATCAAATGATGAAGAAACCCAATATCAGTGCCTGCAATCACCCTATATAAACGAAAAGGTCAGCACGACAGAAGAGCTGACAGAGAATGAACTACTCTTCTATGCAAGGAAATGAAGCGTAAGATTAACTTTAAATATTTATGAACTTGAACTTATCACAGGTGATACATAGTATCACCTGTGATACATGAAAAATGAGTAACATATATAGTTTCTTATAGTTATCACCTGTGATAGTTTCAAAACAGAGAACAAGTTTTCAAGGACCAAGGAGTAGAATTAATGAGAATGAATGTACAATCACTAGCACCAGGATTGAAATTTGAAACTCATGTGATCGACACATTTGCTTCAATCCTAAATTACGAGGAATGGCTATCAGATAAAGAGATAAAAAGGCATTGCTTTTATACATCAATGATGGTAAGATAATTATAATTTAAAAATAATTTATTATACTTGAATGTATCTTATCTATTAACTTAATTTAATTTGTTTTTAATTTTCAAGCAGCTCCCGGGAATAATACAGGATGAACCAGAATGCATGCTTACAAAGATAGATAAATAATACGATGAGTTTGCAAAGATGATTGCAATTCAGATGGAAGACTATATAAGAAAGCTACAATTTGAAGATGTTGACCTGGTATATCATATGAATTTATAAATTAATCAATGTACTTAGTCTATTATTTTTAAAACTTACATCATTTTTATAAATTAAACAGGTTTTCTTTCCAGTCATATCACATGAGCATTACTACCTAATAGTTTTCAACATCATCAAAGGGACATCCGTGAAAATAGATAACAGTGATTCATATGGAACATACGAAGGAAAATACAAAGAAAACTATGAGTTTGTGGTAAGAAACACTATAATGAATGCTTCATATATAATTTCTTTGTGCCAAATAAATTAAGAATATCACTTGTGATACTAGTATATAAATAACACTTTGTATCTTAATTTTCAGAGGGGTGTTTTTGCAAAACATTTGTCGACATATCAACATCCAAAAGGAGATGAATTAATGAATCAAAAAAGAAAACCAAAAATCTTAAACATGAGTTGGAGGACAAAGAAAGAAAAGATAGATTGCGGTTTGTACATGATGCTGCAGATAGAACATTATCAGGGAAAGAGTGCAACAAAATGGGAAACAGGCATGCTAAAAGAAAAAGACAAAAATCACTGAATGTAGATAAACAACTTGAGAGCAAAATATGCGGCAAAGATGATGCTTCATGAAGTAAATGATAACCAAAAAATGATGTCAGACTACGCTTTAAAGTTTGCAGCTGAAAACCCAGACGAAGAAGAAGCAAAGAAGTTGGTCGAGGAGGCAATAAAGAGAAAGATTGCACAGGAAAATGAATAGAGACAAAGATAGAGAAAATGAACAGAAGTTGTTAACAATTTGAGATTTAGTTTTGGAATAGAATCTTGTAATTGGCAATATAAAGATGTAAAACAATAGTTTTGGGTAACCTGAAGTTGTAAGACAATAGTCCCTTTGTTATGGTTTATCACAAGTGATTTATCACATGTTCATAATGTTTATGTTATGCTTTTTCTTTATCACAGGTGATAAAACTAATATAACACTTGACATAATATAAACAAATAAATAGAAAAAAAAAGTATCACAAGGGATACACAGAAATTCATTCATTCTAAAAATAACAAAAATAAATATCACAAAATTTAAACGCTTTAATCTGTTTATGTTATGCTTTTCATCATTTCAATTCTTTATCACAGGTAATAAAACTAAAATAACACTTGAGATGATATAAACAAATAAATCCAAAAAAAAAAAAAAAAAAAGTATCACAAGGGATAAACAGAAATTCAATCATTCTAAAAAATAACAAAAATAAATGTCACAAATATTTGAACACTTTAATGCTTTATCACAAGTGATAAATGTCACAAATATTTCATAAAGTCAAAAAATAAATAAATAAATAAATAAATAAACCAATCACTAAAAATCATACTTCAATTGCTCCATCACCTCTGCTTCCACCTGCTCCATCACCACCACTTCCGCCTGCTCCATCACCTTCGTTTCCGCTTGCTCCACTCCTCTTTGGACAAGTACGCCTATTGTAATCAGTCAACTCACAAATACCACATCCCTTCTTCTTCTTATTATTTTCCTCAATTGCTATCTCACGCCCACTCTTAATACGATCCTTCATATATCCCTAATTACTAGCTCTTGAAGGATATTTAACCTTATTTTTAGTAGGCTTCTTAACACCCATAAACTGATGAACCATTTGAGCAACTGTGTGAGCAGGAACTTTGGGCAACTCAGACTAAACTTCTGACTTTAACTTTCTGAGCTTGCCTACAGAAGAAGTCGGCTTTGGTTGATTCTCAATCATCAAACTCACACACGCCTCAACTAAACTGGACGCCTCAATAGCAAGCTTTTCTAACTCTTCATTCTGTTGACCATAACGTTCCTTTTGCCTCCTCAAATCAGGTGGAATCAAATCCCTTGTCCAACGCTTGAGTATATACTGATTTGGGACCTTAAGCACATTACAATTCTTGAATACACAGAAAATATGACGACATAAAATCCAGCAGCGGATAAAAAGCTGACAACAGCAAGCAACTGAACCATCTAATTTGTTATAGACCACCTTAAAAAAAAGAAAAAAAAAAAGTTAAACACATAATGCAACAGGTGATACCTAATATCACCAGTGATACTTCATATCACATGTGATACTTAAAACAAAAAATACATGTAAAAACAAAAAAATAAATGTACCTTGTACCGTCCAGCGTCTTTCTGATATAAGATAAGCTCTTCTTCAACATTCTCTGAAGTACTTTCTTCTTCATCAACCACTTCTGGAATAGTACCAGGAACCCATTTTTGCTCAGAAATAACAGACACATCAGATACCTCATCACAAGTTTTCGACTCAATAGAACATAACCATGACCCAGCAATTATCTCCTTTTGCACAAGCACAAACAACTTGCGAGTGTAAACCCTTGTTGCATGCACTTCAATTTCCAATGGCGTCAACAAAACAGGGAATGAGTCAAACGAGTTATGATCTAATCTTTCTTGTACATATCTCTGTTTCTCCATTGTAGACTCATATAAAACCATAAACTTAACAAGTGTGGAAGTAGGATTCATGAAATGCGAAAAGAAGGAATTCTCACTCTCCAACCTCGATGTAGTCCTCATCAATCCACAAAGTGGAGAATCAACAAAGAATGCCGGAATCCATGAAGATCTAATCATATACATCTTGTTCAACCACTTGTGATTTAAAAGATTAAACTCTACCATCAACTCATTCCATCTGAACTCAAACTCCTCAGGACCAATGTACATATTCCAAACAATCTTGCTAAATTTAGTCTTGAAATCAATATTATCATAAATTCTTGAAACAATCTAAAAAACAACAAAGTATCACAAGTGATACAAAAAAGAATCACTATACAGAACAATGCAAAAAACAATAAAGTATCACTAGTGATACAAAACAGAATCATTATACAGAACTGTGCATAAAACAAAATAAATAATCAAAAGTGATAAAGCAAATAATTTTATAGACAAAAATGCAATATCACAGGAGATAAACAACTTCTAAAAATTTATAAGAATAATTAAAAATGCAAATATCACAGGAGATACCTTAGCTGGAAGCTTTTGCATGATATGCCACATGCAAAGCCTGTGCTTGGAATCAGGAAGCACCTCAGCAATCGCATTCCGCATTGCACCATCTTGATTAGTGACAATGATATTTGGAGAATGAACAAATGCTTTCTTGAACGCTTTCAATAACCATATGTACGATTCAGGAGTCTCATTCTTAAGAAGATGAGAGCCAATAGTAACACACTTCCGGTGATTGTCAATAGCAGTAAAAGGCACAAAAACCATACGATATCTGGAAAAAAATTAGTATCTCAGGTGATTGTCATCATTATGCAATGAAATATAACAGGTTTAAAAAAACAAAGCGTACTTATTAGTCTTGTAAGTGGCATCAAATGAGACAATATCACCAAACTCTCTGTAGTTACACTTAGCAACCTCATCAGCCCAAAACAATCCACGAAGCTCAGCATCTTCAACAAAATAATAAAAAGAGAAGTTCGACGTATACTTCATCCGATCTTCCATACGGTTAATAAGCATCTGAGCATCACTATCCCCAATGAAACAATTTATACCACGAGTAAAGTTACAAAACTCGGTCTGCGTACCATGAACAAACGTTGTAGATCCTTTCAACCCAGAATACAAACTATGAGCTTTAGTCGCACCAAGATTATGATTAGCTGCTTTCATAATGAACAGCTGCTCATGGTATGGTAGCTTCCTCTCACTTTTTGACAAATGTTTGTACTCTATACGATCTAGTGCGTGATTATGTTCAACATCAAAGGTAGTAAGCTGATGGGAATCATATGGAAAAATGCACGCGCTTTGCAACCAGTTACCCTAAAATTTGAAGTCCTAACTTGCTTATCACCTTTCTTACGAGCTAAAGTATTCAAATGAATTCTCTTTGGGCAACCTTCCCTATTGCAAACTAGATACTTCTCTTTTACAAAATCATCCCTTAAGCTTTTCTGACTTGTAACACCCCCAAAATTTGGTACAGCGGAAGACTTAACAAGCTTTCGGGGTGTTACGGGGGATTGGTATCCATTCCAAGTCATGAAAGAACGAGATAAAGTAAACATAAGAAAAACACAACCCAAACGGAGTTTTAAAATTTACATTTATCCCAAATTTATCCAAAGTAAGGCCCAAAAGAAATAACCGTAGGTCCACAATAACATATCAGAGTTTTAGAAAATAGATCCTTAAACCAGGTGCCAAAGCTAATCCTCCAATCCAAGCATCCAAGGGCATCACTTAATTACCTGAGAAAATGCGCTAAAAGTCAGCTTTCGCTGGTGAGATCATAGGTTTAAATTCATAACTAAATCAAGTGGACATATACGCAAAACGCTTGCTAGCTAGACTAGGTCTCAATCATCCAACCAAAACGAACCAACCAAAACTAACCAACCCTATAGGTGCACACTATAGCCCAAATCAATCAAATCAATAGCTTACCTAGTTCTTGACTTGGCCTCGCTCCATAACCAATTCAATAGCTTACCTAGTTCGGGACTAGGCCTCGCTCGACAACCAATCAATAGCTTACCTAGTTCAGGACTAGGCCTCGCTCTATAACCAAATCAATAGCTCACCTAGTTCGGGACTAGGCCTCGCTCTATAACCTACCTAGTTCTATAAGCATATCAAGTTTTAAGTAAACAAAGCGATAATAGTCCACATAAAACAATTTGCACATTTCTCACCTCAAGTATTGAAAACAAAGTTCAAGAGTAAAACTGGGGCTATGACTCACCTCAAGTCCAGCAATCAGCAGAAAGAAATCGATAGAAGTAACATGTAAAGCAACTCAAATAACGGCAACTACAGACTCGGCACCTCCTGACAATATAAACTCGTTTAGAATCATTTCCTCAAAATCAAATATTCCTAATCCCGAACATATTCCTTTTTACTTTCCAAAAATCCGTTTCTCGCATTATTCTCATATTAGTTTGGAGTTTGGTATCCATGCGGGTGGAGGGTCGACACAACTCAAACCAAGAAGCCACAACGAAAAAGAATAATAAAACAATCTATAGGTCTAATATTAGCCCAATATATCATTTAAATAAATCATCGAAGTTTATCAAATCCGTCGATTTGGTAATCCCCCATATTTATTTACTTAATATATCACTCTAAGATTATACCCAAAACCTAAGTCACATAGCACGTAGAGTACTATATGGTAAGTATCAAAGTTTAATAAATTCCCTATATATATATCGTCAAGCTTACCAAATTCGTCAATTTGGCAAACTCCACGAGATATTTAGTAATTCATTATTCCTGTACGCATACCACAACCTATGGGCGTCGTAGGATACAATGCCCATTAATATACTCATTTTATATAACTAAATAGATCCTATTTAATCCGTCGATCAAATAAGTTACGTAGTTATAGAAAATGGATGTATTAACGTCACATATCCGTGACAAGCACAAAAGTCACAAAATAATTAATATAGCCCACTTGGACTCAAGTGACCACGACCTTGTATAACTCGATAGTTTCCTCGTTTATTTTAAAAATTTATTTTATTTAATATAATTATTCAACGTTATAGATTCATCATTATTTATAGTTGTTTAATTATAATAACGCTCCCGACATTTATTACACTACTTCCATAGTATATTATATATCGTCACGTTATTATAATATTGCTCGTGATCGTTTTATTTTTAATATACGCATTTATATAGTTATATATACGTTTTTCACGTCTATATACTCATATAAATGTTTATATTACCAATAATATTATTACGAGTTTTATTATTAGCGTTTGATTATAAATAATTATCGAGTTATATAAGATGGTCACATGTCCGAGTCATCACCCTCGGCTCAATGTCCAAGTCCAAGTCCAAATGTCAAGGCGTTTTGTCAAAATCAACCGTTGACTAGAGAGTCAACGTGACTTCGACACGCACAACCAAAGTCCAAGTAATAATAATAATCAATCTCAACCAAGTAATCCATCTCCGTCCAACAATTCCCATAACACATGTTACAACAATAGGGTCCGACTACGGCACCCGACTAACCTGTCTCCGTCAATCTAATTCACCGTCTCAAAACCGGTTCCAATTACCATTCGACAACAACTCCTCAATCATCAAAATAAGTCCATTGTCGAGACCACAAAGGTCTCGACCCAACCAAGTACATCGGCCAAAAACCAAATATCACAACAAAAAAAAAAATAATAACAACATGAACACAATAAGGAAGATCACCACATTACATGTAATCCGGGTTAGTTTACTAAGCCAAAATCCGAGCCGGGAGACCCATTTGGGTCTCGGCTAGACCATGAGTCACAAGGGCTCGAACCCAAGACCTATTTGGTCTCGGCTTAAGCTCACTCGAGCCTACACAAATCTGCCAACCGGACCCCGTGGGTCACGATACAACAAATATCCACAACAAGCATCAAATCGATTCCCACTCGAGTCAATAATCAAACCAACGGACCAAGGGGTCACGTTGAGCTCCCAAACGAGCCATAATCCACAATACCGAGACTACAAGGTCTCGACTAAGCTCCATCGAGCCACAAAACAAAACCAAACACATCCAAGCTATCAAATCCGAGCACCAAACGCATGAAAGTCGACACCCAAGGATACCAAACCTCACATTTAATCCATTTTATCAAAAACCCAATTGAGTTCTTAGGTTTTTAACCATAAACCCGAAAGAAACAATAAATTCGTGACCCTTGGTCACGTTTTCCACCAAAATACGATTTAAAAACTCGTCTCACCTTTGATTTCTAAAACTAAGACGTGACAAACTTTAAAAATAAGAAAGATAGTGGCGGTTTTTATGATTAAACAAGGTGAAAAGTGATATTTAGGGAGCGTGTTTATGTAGATCTTGTAGAGGGTGAGATGGGGAGTCGATTGGTGGTGGTGGCGTTGATGATGATGCGGCGGTGTGACTGTGGTGGCCGGATAAAGTGGTCGAAGGCTAGGGTTTTATGAGGGAGGTGGTATGTTTTTAGAGAGAGAGATGTGGGTGGTGGTGTTTGTGTTTTGTGCCAGCCAAACCCACGAGGACGATTTTTGTAGTTGTACTCAAAAGAAAAAAAGATGATAATCATAATAATAATATTATTGGTAGAGTGGGTGAGGTAACTAGGTGCAGAATACACGGACCAAAACCCGAAACTTAATTAAAATATACCAACTCTCTCGAACCGAACTCATTCCCAGAAATTATAAAATACCACAATACGTTCCAAAAATATATAAACCGAAACAAATCATTTAACATATTAACTTTTCGTTAGGTTATCCTAGTGCCGGAGGCGATGTAGTGCCAATTAGATATTTCAAAAATAAATCACCACAGATATACCAAACCAAATCAATAATTAACAATCAACTTCCATAAATATCACGAAGTTTAAAACCATGGTTCAACGTTTACAATTTTCAGCACGATTAAGTTTTTTTCAAATATTCCAAAAATCCATTAAATTTAAAGTAATGCGGGTTTATAATTTGTTTCTCTAAATTGCCAGTTGTCACATGACTAGACTTTCTAATACCAAATCCAGCCTCGGAAGCATATTTCGCATACATACTAATGCATTCATCAACAGAATTGTAAACACTCAACAGCTTTTGTAAAACACTGGCAGAAACTCTAGGAACCCAAAAAACCGATCCACCAGGAGTATCGATAAAATCATGATGAGGAAGGTGATAAAACAAAAAATCAAAAGCATACCACAAAAACAGCTTATAAAAACATATCACTGCTGATACTAAACATATATCATCAACAGGCTAAAAAAATAAGCAAACGTATCACTAGTGATATGTTTGATAAGCAGTTTAACAAATAATTAGAAACAGCTAAACAAACCACTATCATCAACAAACTAACCTAAACAAGCAATCATATCACTGGTGATATGTTTCATAACATGTTTAACAAATAATTATGAACAGCTAAAACATATCACTGGTGATACTGCACAATTATCATCATGTTTAAGTTGTTAAAACTAACGGCTCAAAAGCATAACACAAAAACAGCTTATAAAAACATATCACTGCTGATACTAAACATATATAATCAACAGTCTAAACAAAAAAAAAAGCAAACGTATCACTGGTGATATGTTTGATAAGCAGTTTAACAAATAATTATGAACAGCTAAACAGACCACTATCATCAACAAGCTAACCTAAACAAGCAAACATATCACTGGTGATATGTTTCATAACATGTTTAACAATAATTATGAACAGCTAAACATATCACTGGTGATACTGCACAATTATCATCATGTCTAAGCTGTTAAAACTAACGGCTCAAAAGCATAAACACGAAAACAGCTAATAAAAACATATTACTGGTGATACTAAACATATATAATCAACAGGCTAACCTAAATAAGCAAACATGTCACTGGTGATATGTTTCATAAGCTGTTTAACTAATAATTATGAACAGCTAAACATATCACTGGTGATACTGCACAAGTATCATCATGTTTAAGCTGTTAAAACTAACGGCTCAAAAGCATAACACAAAAACAGCTAATAAAAACATATCACTGGTGATACTACACATATATCAACAACAGGCTAACCTAAATGAGCAAACATATCACTGGTGATATGTTTCATAAGCTGTTTAACAAATAATCATGAAAAATCTAAACATATCACTGGTGATACTGAACAATTATCATCATGTTTAAGCTCTTAAAACTAACGGCGTAACTAATAAGCAATATAACGCTATAAGCAACAGCTTATCATTAACAAAAAACATAAAAATAAGCTTAAAAATCAAAATTAAACTCACATGATGCATTATCATCCTGAAAATGCTTTGAAGAAGAATCACGGTAACTGCTACTAGAATTATCACAAACCGCACCAGATACATTACCAGAATTATCGTAAACCGCAAGAGCTAAACAATCGGTTGAATTAACAGAAGATTTTGAAACCGAAACAGCAGGTTGATTAAGATCAAAAATCGCCATGCGCAAATCAACTAGGATAATGAGCAATCAATTTGCGCTGGAGTGCGGTGGTGTTGTGGTGGAACTGACGGAAGAGTTGTGGTGGTGTTGTGGTGGAACCGACGGAAGAGTTGCGGTGGTGTAGCGGTGGTGTTGCGGTGGTAACTGTTTATGGAGGGAAAATGTAACTGATTATCAAGGGAAGTCGGTTAAGAGAAAACACACAGTTTGTGTATGTGAAAAAAAGCGAATGAGAAAAAAATAAATAAAATAAAACTTTATATAGGTGGGATAAAATTAGGTGTAATTGATTAATTCTTAGATTAATCTAGGCCATTAGATCAAAAAGGGTGGGGGTAGGAATTTGTCCATTGGTATGCACAAAAAAAAGGTATGCATTTGAATTTTCCTCCCATAATAGATATGTGATATGTACTTTGATTGATCATAAATCAATGAAAAAATTACATGTTCTGTTTTTGTGATTTGCCTAAATGACACTTATGGTCCTCATTTGATTTTAGTTACACAAATAATATTTAATTTTTAAATTATTTGTAATGATAATTCATATTTTGAAAAATAGAGCCTATCAGTGTTATAACAATATAGACGACTCGTATAATACAAATACGGAGTATATTTTATTACACGTACGATCCTTATTTTTTAGGGATAATTACTAATATGTCCCAATTGCTCAAGTGATTTGCTTTTTTACCTTTGAATTCGGAGTTTCCATATTTAGATCAAGGCAAGCTGTAGTTTTGGGGGAACTGCAATTTGCAAGTGACAAGTGTCACTTTTCGAATTATTTTTTGGGCAACTTATTTACTCTTTGGGCAACTTGTGGCCCCATGTCGAACACTTGACGACGTATGATTGAAATGCAGGAAGATGTGGCTACTCTACATGGTATGTGGCTAAGATAAATTGGTGTTTCGAGTCCTTGTCTTGTTTATATGTCGACCAAAAAGTATAACGTTAGTACGCACGTTTCGAAATTAATGCATGCATGGTAAACTTGTTTTTTTTCTTCCCGTTGGACCACTTATTGATTGCTCTTTGTTTCCTTTTGGTTATTGGATATAAAATTACTGTATATAAATATAATTGGATTTGTGGTCACATGTTTAAGCATTCGGAATATAATTGGTTTAATTTATACTCCTTTTGTTCTACTGTTGATCACCATACATAAAAATAGAGATAACTTAGAGAGGTTCCAAATTAAAATGTGTAAAGTGAAAACTCGTATAAACTAAACATTATATTGGCTAAAAGATTACGGGCATGAGCTCATCTGTGAGCTTAGACATATTTATTAGGGTTTTTTGTATCTGGCTTTATAAATATGGTATTAATAATTGTTAGATTATGGACATTATTTTAGTAGTTGTATGTTAGGATCGAACTCGAGATTACGGGATTGCACACTTTACGTATTAAAAGTAAATGAATAATAATTATATATAAATGTTATATTAATTATTAGAACGTAAACACGTAATGATCGTTAACATTTAATGGAAAAGGCTAACGACCATTAGACGAATAAAAGGAAAGGGACTATAGATGAAAATTGAAATGTCAAGAAGGCTCTAGAACCCTTGTGGGTTGGTTAGGGTCGATTGGAAAAGGGTATCCCACATCGCTTGGTGAAGCTTTTGTTCCAAGTTTTCTATCCTATATAAACACACAAGGTTTCATTGTTTTCTCATATCTTGAACACAAAATCTTGTGTGTTTTCTCTTCTCTTCTTCTTGCAATTTTTCGACACCCCATTAAAGTTTAAGGGAGTCGAAACTTTGTATTCTTCTAGTGTTTGTGCTCGCTTTAGTTGCATAAACGTTTACTTGAAGTAGTACGTGTGTACAAGATCGTGAATCAAACACATTATTGTTTGTTTCTTGGATTTGTTCCCATAAACCCTAATTAGGGTTCTTGAGTTGAAGATTGCATTTGATTCTTGTTCGGGCTAGAATCACTACGGTATGTTTACTATTTATATTTGATTAATTAATTACATATTATATTGTCTTGTTATAATTGCTTCCGCTATGCTCTCTTGATTAGTTTGGTTTATTTTATATGATTGTCATTATATTATAATTCCAACAATAATAAGTATATCTTATGTTTTGCTTTTGCTTTTGTTTCTTTGTTTTTCTTGTTGTTGTTGCTATACGATCAAGATTAATCTCCGCTTGTTACCGGATGTATTTATCAACAAATTTGTTATTTGTTTTTACTTTTGCTTTACGAATTGTTTCCGCTTGTTGTTGGATTTCTTTATCAACAAATTATTGTTTTATTATTTTTTTAAGTTTATTACACAAGTCTAAGCTTTCGTAATTTCGGCGCTAGGACTGTGGGTGTATATTTGTTGATACATGTGATTTGTGTGAAAATCAACTTATTATAGTATAGTAGTATAGTATCGAAATGATCCGCGTGAAATACGGATCACCCGAGTCATATCCGAGTGAAGGTGAATGGAATCAAGAATATTGATTCGTGAAAATCGTGAATTGAGAAGTGTAAAAGAGAAAATAGTGATCAAGTAATTCAATTATTAACAAATAATGATGAAATATGCAAAAAGTACAAGCTAGATATGCACCAAAGTTTAAAACGTAAAAAACGGAAATGCAGCCGCGTTATTTAAAACGTAACTTTTAACGAAAAATGATCCTACGAACGTGAAATAATTTTCTAAAAATCTTAGACTACTAAAATGAATTTCCAGAAAAAGAAAATTATTTTTTTGACTGTTATTTTATTTTCTATGAATTTATTTTGATTTTTGTAATTTTAAATGAATTAAAAATTGAAGAAAATAGAAAAATAAAGTTGATTCGTTGTGTTTTGGTGTGTGCAAAAACAATCTATCAATATATCAACAACGTGAGGTCTAATTTATCGTGAGACAAATAGACGTGAAGTAGTACGAGTAAACCTTTTAGGAAAAAAATTACCTCGTAAAACTTGTGGACGTGATATTAAATTGTGAGACCGGGAAGTGATTTCCCGGGTCCTACCCCAACGAGGTGTGAATGGAAAGCTTCGAGTGAGATTGAGATTAAAATCTTGTATGTTGGAAGGATTGTTTGGTTTTGTGATACGTTTTGAAATTTGAAATTATCAAACGTAAATGAATTATAAACAACCTAAGGGGAAATAAAAGGCAATAGGTAAACTAGGGAAGTCCTAAAACACTACGGGAAGCAAAGTTAGGTATCGGGAATCCTAAAACACAAATAAACAAATAAACGTGACGATTATTTAAGTTAAACGTCAACGCGCAAAATAAAACATGAATTTTTAGCTACGCAAGTCCTATGGGTGTAAAAACGATTTTTCTACGTTCCTGATGATGAAAGAAATTTTTAGAAAAAGGAAAATTATTTTTTTGCTTTTTTTTAATTAATTATTATGTTTTAAAAACAATTTAAACTAGATTAAATTATTAAAAATACTAAAACTAATTTTAAAAATCTAGAAATTTTTTGGAAATTAGATAATATTAGTTCTAAGCTAGGAAAAATAAAAAAAATGAATAAGCAGTTCAAGTAAGCATAAAATAAGCAGTTCTAAAAGCTAGCTTAATAATAACCAAAAGACAAAACCAATTTAAATATAAGACAAAGGAAAATAAAACTAAAAGAGTAGCTAAGCACAGATGGTAGGATTGTGGTGTTAGTATTGTGTTCTGAGGTCAGGGGTTCGAACCCTCTAACCCACCTTTTCGCAACATTTATTTTTCTTTCAATTATTCTTTTTGCAAATCTTAGAAACACATGAACACTAACAATTTCAAATCTGAATTCTTTTATAAAATTCACTAAACTAGCAAACAAAAGATATTTTACAGAACTTATTTCTAAAGAGAGATTTCGAAAACTTTTTAGACTACTAATGAACGAACCACAGAAGTTAGGCAACAAGCTTAACTGCTTAAGCTTATAAGCATAAGCCAAAAGCAAACACAAGCAACCAATATGAAATACTAACAAGCTCTAAAAGTACATCAACAAGCATGAATCAAACAGAAAAGATCAACAAGCTCAGCTGAGCTGTTGGTGTACTTAGTTTAAACAGTCCAAAGGGGCATTTTAAGGGGCAAAAATAAGCAGGCAAACAAGCACATAAAGGCAATCCAATTGTACAGTCAATAAGTTCCCCTAACAATCTTTCCAAATCACCCAAGTTCAAGTCATGGGGTCGATTATTGAACAAGATATGGCTGTGAGAAAATGTGTCAAATGGAGTATTTTCAAGGGCTTATGAACTAGTGTGCAAAGCTAAATGGGGTACCTTGGCTACCTAAAAAAGCAGGTAAATAAGCTTTAAAAATTAAAAATAAGTTCAAACCTACAAATTTTACACTACTGACTATTTGCAGAACCAAATTCAAAAGCTAAATTCTATTCTAGCCGACCTAAACTAGAATGAAAAAGGGGGTTGTTGGGACAGAATAAGGTACAGCAGTTGTATAAAAATGGGTCACGTTGGGTTCTGACCAGCAAGCTACCAATTTCAGATTTGCAACAACTGCGATAGCCTTAAAGGAAATTGATCTAAAGCCAATGAAACGACTAAAGGCCTAAAACAATTGTCTAACCTATCCTAAAATTGAAACATGTTAAAACCAAAAGCTTTTAGAAAATGGTTGGGAGCTTTAAAAACTTCTTGAAAATGAAACTTTAGACTTTAAAACTGCATAGAATAACAAAATAAAGCTGAGCTAAGTTTAGATTTCAGACAAAACTGAGTTTATCTTGTGAAAAACTATTGTGCCAAACACACCTATGTGGGTGACTGTTTGAGTATTTTGAGAAGAAAATGTGGTTTTGAGCCATGAAGTTGAACAAAAGATAATAACTGAGCTTGACAACACATAATAAGAAATTAGCAATACCTGAAAAACAGTGTCAAATAAGCAAATTAAATAAGCATTGCTACAGTGGATTTCTCTCTCTCTTTTTTTTTTCTTTTTTTTTCTTGGAAGCTTGATACAAATTAACTGAAACTCAACTCGACTCACCAAACTATTACTTAGCTTGTGAATGTGAATTGGAAATGCTTGAAGTAATTTTAGGAATTGGAAATTAAAGAACAGAAATTGAAAACTGAAACTGAGAATTTTAAATTAAACTTTAAGAGCTGAGTACCAAATACATGTGAAATAAAATTAAAAGCTTAAAAATCAACTTGTAAAACTAAAAACCTAACTTGACTGCCTTTGAGGCTTACACATAAGTCTCTATTTATACTAGAAAAACCTAGGGTTTCAAGTCTTGAGCCACTTGATGTTGTGCTTCTTGTGCTTCTTTCCCAGCCCCTGGATTAGCTACAAATCATCATAGCCCTTCTTCATGATTTTGGCGACCAAAAGGAGGTGGATTGGTGACATGGTTGTGTAATCCGTGACTTCATCCTTGGAGGAGATGAGGTGGGGTGCTTTTGAGGTATTGGGGGGGGGGGGGGGGAAGGAGTGTAGCAGGTGGTTGGCGTGGAGGAGGGGGTTATTCGTTGGGTAAAGGGGAGAGGTTGAAGACAGGGTGAGTGAGGGTGTTTGGTTGACTGGTCAGAGTTGGGGCGTTTTTATTAGATCGTGATAGGGTTTGGGGGTGGTTTTGTTTATTAGTGAAGTTGGGCTAGGATTAGTGATGGGCCAGGAGGGGTTATGGGTGTGGGCTTTTGTTTGGTTTGGATTGGTTTTGATTTTGGGATTATTTAATACTTTGGTCCGTTTGGTTTAGTGGTTTATCACAAGGACCAAAAGTGTAGTTGCTGAAATTCCCGGGACCGAATCTGTCAAGTATCCAAAGTTCCCCAGAGGACCAATTTTGTCAACCTTTGATTTCCCGAGGGCTTTTAGATGATTAATTTCCAAATATAAATACTCGGGAACCTTTTTTGTCAACTTTCCAAATTTAAGGGACCAAACTTGTACAATCTCCAAATTTTTCACTTCAGGGACTAAACTTGTTCATTTTTGAAAGCTTTTTACCTAAAGATCATTATTTGGTGAATTTTGATTTTTTAAAGACTTGGTTTGACTTTTCTTTCAGAATAAACGCTCAGGGACTAGTTTTGACAACTTTTGAAAATTGGAGAACTGAAACTGCCAATTATGCAAACTTTGTTCATTTTTCGTTTGTTTTCAATCATTTTGCATTTGAAACATATAAAACACGATCTTTGGGATATTTTTTGTATTTTGATGCATTTTTTGGTGTTTTTAGATGTTTTGCAGTTTATATTTGACTAAAAATGATGAGTATTTACACACTTATCAAAAGTGAAAAATGAAAATTTAAATCTGAAAAATCTAAAATATTATAAAAGAATTTTCTAAAATATTTTTGTATTTTTCACAGCTTATTCTGAATTTTTATGAATTTTTATTTATTAAAAACTATTTAAAAATGATTTAAATTAAAAGAAAATTAAGAAAAATACTAAAACTACTTGGAAAAATCTGGAAAAATTCCAGAAAATCAAAAATATTAAAAAAAAACTTTGAGAAAAATTTTGGAATGAAAAGAAGCTGATTAAGTGCTTATTAGGCCAAACTGCTTATTCACTAATGCTTATTTTTAAGCACTTGTGAACCAAAATGGATGAAACTCTAAACACAATGATATTATGTTTTATTATGCTCAGATATGCAAAAATAAGATCAAATATAATCTCAAAAAGCCACAGAAACTAAGATATATGCAATGAGCTAAATCAATAAGCTAAATGTGATAAGCAGAACTATAACAGACAATTACAGAAATCAAACAATGATACAAATCACAAAAATAGCTCAAATGTAGCTCAGAAACATATACTAAACACCAATACAAGCTCAGTTAATCAATTGCAGCCTATAATCAAAATCAGTTCCCTGTCTCAAACAGGCTATTTCACAGGTCCAATAAGCACTAAAGATAAGCTCTAAAATTCCAACTAATGGGGGCAAAAGAACAATTGTACAACTGAAATGCAAGTTCAAGTAATTCCACTTCCAAATTGTACTGAATGCTACTCAGGAATCAGCATAGAACAACAGCTAATGAAGCAATTTACAATGCAACAGTTGACTATTATTTTCTACTTAACTTTGACCAAAATGGATTTAAGCAGCTGATTTCTACAACTAAAGTGATGAAATAAGCTGTTATTAGACTAGTTCAAGTAATCTCTAAGTATATTACAACTATGAGCTAAATTTCACTAACTACTATCACCTATAACTAACTGTGTATGTGATAATCCTAATTATGACTATATATGATCTATTCTACTTTTATGATGATTCTATATTCAAATTTAAACCTATTTGAGACAGTTACCAATAAGTCCAATTCAAAACCACACAATAACAATCTCATCCAAACACTCCCTAATTATGACAGGTTAGCTACAAACAGATGAAATCAATCCTCAATTCACCAATCAATCTCTCAAGACCAATATCTAATCACTACTGAATCACAAATCTCTAATAACTAACACTAGATCCCACCATTATTCTCAATTACTCAACTATTGCAAATCAGTAAAACCAACTAAGCTGGAGATAACAGTACTATAATCAACAACTTCTCAGTTACAACAGGAATCAATTTAAATCTCAAATAACAATCTAGAATATCAATCAAAATCAAACTCAAATAAAATATCAATACTACAGTAACTACTAATCAATGAAATAGTAAATCTTTTCAAGTAAGAAACTGTTACTCACAGATTCTATCAATCCAACCAAACAGGTTAATAAGAGATCAATTAAGCTCAATAATACTATCAACAACAACTACAATTGTAAACTAAACCAATTCCAAATCTACAACTAATTCAATATCAAAATCTAACACAAAAACTACAAATTTAGAAAGTAAAAATAGAGTTATACCAAAGAAATCTCCCTCAGCAAAACAGAGGGAGCTCATTGAGCTTGCCTATCTCTAGGATAGGCAGGACCTTCCAGGTCTGTCCAAACTATCCAAAATCACCACAGGAATCACTGATATGAGCCTTTGACTTCAGTTGACCACAACTCTTTTGTAGAGAATGAAATGAAAACATATTATATCAAGCTAGAAAGCTTGTATAAGCTGAGTATAAGCGATTGCAGCTTATTCAAAAACTATAAACACTGAATTGAAACATTTTTTTTTATTTTTTTTGTTATTTTTCTGATTTTTATTTATTTTCTATATTTTCTTTTGAAAACTATTGAGACAGTAAAAATTTATCTATGAGCTTAATAAGTTTTAAAGAACTATTGAAAACAGGATTTAAAACTTTAAGAAACCAATAAACTACACTAATATGAAATAACAATATAACAGTAAAAGCAATTGAATGAACAAAATGAGAATTTTTATTAAAACTAAAACTGAATTACAAAGTGAAAATTATAAAACTAATAAACTGAGTAAACAATTTGACAGAGTAACACTAAGCTAAATCTACATACAGAAATGAGAAAATGAACCCCTATTTATAACCAAGGGTGAGGAGGTTGGATCTCAAATGCCAAGCTAGCAATCCACACCATTCTGTGCTTTCTCTCTTCTATTCATAGCCTCTTGATCAATTTTTTGTTTCTTTGATCTCATATCAGCCCTTGGATCAAAATTCAATGCGTGGCATGTCCAATCAAAAGTTTCCATCTGTCCCCAAACGTGCACTCATTCTCTGTCCTTGTCAGAGCATCTAGAAGGCGAATCTAATGATTGGTATGACGTGCATTCTCCAATAAAGCTCTGCCATGTGTACTCATTTCTCTAATAGTCTCTCTGACACGCCCATAGCACGTGGGTATTGCTTCTAGAAGCCCCAATGATTACCAATTGATGGTTAATTGAAGTGGTGTGAGCCAATTTGGATTAAGTGATGAACTAGGGTTCATGGGGTTTAAGGGATTCTGGGTTTGGAGGGAATTGGGGGTAAAAGGTACGTTTGGGTATTTTTATTAGTGGTTGACCCAGTTTTTGACCATTGACCCTGTGTAAATAATATTTGACTATGGATTGGGCTTGGGTAAATTTGGTTGGGCTTTTGATTATTGGATTGGAAATGATATTGGGTTTATCATTTTGGCAGATTTGTTTTAAGATTTTAATATAATAAGGACCACAAATGTAATTTTTTCAAACTTCAAGGGTTGATTTTGCCAAATTCCAAAAGTATGCTTCAAGGGCCTTTCATGCCATTCTTTAGTATTTGAAGGACTAATGTTGACTTTCAGATCCCAAGCTTTGACTTTCTGACCTTTTCCCACTCTCGTGCCCGTTTTTCCGGTTTTTGCTTGATTTTTGTCTCTTTGTGATTTATCCGTACCTGCACGTTCACAAACATAAAAATACACATTCTTTGGCATTTTGTTAGCATAATTAGTCTATTTGGGTCCGTATTTGGCTATGAAAAGGTATGTGAATTAACGCATACCAACATGCGAGACCTGAGCCCGTCTGTAAGCTTATGTCTATTAGGGTTTGTATGTATCTAGCTTTATGCATCTTGTATCATTAATACGTATATCCTACGAGGTTTACATCATCTAACACATAAATCTTTAACTTAATACAACTAAAATTTTGAAATCGATACCTATAAATAATAATAATAATAATAATAATAATAATAATAATAATAATAATAATAATAATAATAATAATAATAATAATAATAATAATAATAATAATAATAATAATAATAATAATAATAATAATAATAATAATAATAATAATAATAATAATAATAATGTTTTAATGTGTGTAAAAACTGGTAAGCACAATTAGTCGAGAATAGGGATGTAAACGAGTAGAGTCCACGAATTGGATATTGGCAGAGCTCGACTCGACAATATTTTGTTCGGCTCAATAGCCCGACAAGCCTTTACGAGGAAAGCTAGAATTCAGCTTGAGAAAGTTTGAATTACGCTCGGGCTCGACTCAAAAAGCTCGAATTATATGTAATGATTTGTGTTTTAAACAAGCTAAAATTGAAATACAAGATAAGATTTGGATTTCGCTCGAACTAAGCTAAAAAAAACTTGATACATTTATAAATATACATATAATTAAACCCTTAAAATACACATAATATCTATTAAAAACATACAATATCTATTAAAAATTCGATAATAACTTAAGTCGAACCTATATAAACTTAGCTTACCTCGTTAAATATTTCGTGCTCATTTTCTAGGTTCGAGGCTCGAGCTTTTGAGGTTCAAAAAAAGCTCACCTTGAACGAGCTCGAGTTACTCGACTAAAGGTCAAATCATTTACACTCGTAGTTGAGGCATATGATAATCTATAATGTCCTTTTGACTACTATATTTATAGTCAAATTCATCCTCGAAAAAAAAAATGCTCAATTTCTCAGAATTTTAAAATATGCATCATATGTTAGCTAAATATAGCATAAACTTTGTTGTTTTATGTCCATTAAGTATTTAAGGTTAGGCTTAATATCTTGTAACATTAGTAGTTTATCGAATCTTTTTTTATGATAAAATAAAACCTCAAGTGAAGACTTTCGTATTTAAAAAAAAAGATTATTTCTCAGTAATATTTTAATTATTATTTTTTAATTTAAAAATTTATATTTTGTTAATATACTACAAAAGTAGAAGATAAAAAATATATAAATAAGATGCAACAGAGTCCAACGAGTTAAGAACAGTAATGTTATGACAAATAGATCAACGAATGTAGTTTTTAAAATAGTTAGCTTTGCAATCCAAAAAGGGATAGCGGCACAGCTTGTTACCCGTCTGCCTTCAATCACTATGTAAATTCTATTTTGATGAAATATTATCATTTTGTTAACAAAATAAAAAAATAGAATAAAAAATAATAATAAAATAAACTTTTAAATTATTATATTAAATAATAAAAAACTGTAATTAAAAATAATAAATTAAACAAAACAAAGATTAAATTATTTGTTTTTTAATAAATAAAAATATATCATTTAAAAAAAATCCGTACGTGTGTTAAAAAAATATGTGCGT
This sequence comes from Artemisia argyi, assembly GCA_030686995.1. NCBI lineage: Eukaryota > Viridiplantae > Streptophyta > Magnoliopsida > Asterales > Asteraceae > Artemisia > Artemisia argyi. The sequence goes on from CM060690.1 coordinate 11,665,762, forward strand.
GCACGCGCGAGCATTATAACTAGTATACGATTAATATAGTTTTTGGTTTCTAAAATATCACTAAAATATCACGAGCAACGAGGGACAATACAGGAAAAGCTGGGCTTCTCCTCTTCCACCAACCCAAAACAGTAAAGTCATCACTCTTGAAATATGCCTCGTCTCCCTCAATCTCCTCAGTCAGATACCTATCCAACTCGGACTTGGAATCGTTTGCCACACCCGATTCCGTCTTTCTCCTTTTCACCTCAGCCAAGTTTTTCTCTCTAAGTGCTGTAATTGTATCACTTGAACTACCAAACAAACCCTTATCATGAACACTTTGGCTACTGGAAAAGGATTGACTTGTAGCATCAGATGATGAAGAAGAAACACTCCTTGCATTCTGGTTAGAGTAAATTCTTTTATAATCATTAAATAGCGCAATCAAAGCCTTTTCACACAGGTCTGCAACCTTTGGCCCATCATCAGCACCATACATACCAATAAGAGTGACGTTAAGGTACTCCATTTTTGTACTCGGATCAAAAAGAGAAGCAATAAACACTAGCAAATTGATTTTTTTTATGTCGCCCCAATACTTATCAAATTTAAGCTTCATTTTCATAGCCATATTCTTCAAATCATTATCGTCACTTGCATGACATTCCTTCAAAACACTATCAATGCGGCTGATAGCATCAAGATATGTGTTTGAGGTAATGTACTTTGTACCTGTACAAACAAACAAACAAAGTTAAAAGTTATATACTTGCATAAATTATAAATAAATAAGAAGATACTAGATTAAGTACTTGAAACTCTCAGAGTGAGCAGATAGAAATGCTGAAGAAACCCGACTAACCTCCTCATGTTAGCCCAATCATTTGAAGTCGGCAGCCCAGGCCCCTCTCCAAGATCATGCATAAACACATAATCTTCTTCTGAAAATCTATCAAATACTTTCTCGTATTCAATTGCTACACTTAACATCAAGTAAGTAGAGTTCTACCGAGTTGGAACATCTAAGCATAGAGACTTTTGACACACAATGTTGTCCATTACAGCAAACTCCTTAAACCTCTTCAATCGTGCTGGTGATTGCCTTACCCATCGAACACCCGCCCTTACACGATCAACTGAGATTCCCACATCCTTGAGCCCATCTTGCACAACTAAATTCATGATGTGAGCCATACATCTCACATGAGTCCATTTTCCTTACAAAATACAACGATCATTCCATTTCACCAACTTAGTTTTCAAATAATCAACTGCTGTATCATTGCTACTTGCATTGTCAACAATAATAGTCAAAATATTTGGCAAAGCCCACTCAAGCAAACAACTCTATATAGCTCGTCCAATATCATTTCCTCGATGGCTAGTGATAGGACAGAGGTTGATGATTTTTTTGTGCAGCTTCCAACTATCATCAACATAATGGGCAGTGAGACACATATAGTTTATACGCTGCAAAGACGTCCAAGTGTCGGTTGTTAAACATACCCTATGAGTAGATTTTTGTAGTTGAGCTTTAAGTTTAGCTTTTTGATCAACATATAGTTGATAACAATCCCTTGTTATTGTGCTTCTCGATGGAACAACAAGAGCAGGTTGGCACATCTTCATGCATCTTCGAAAACCTTCATTCTCAACAAACTTCAAAGGCAATTCATCAATTATTATCATCTCGGCTATAGCATTCCTACATTTTTGTTGATCAAACCTCCAAGCTTGTAAACTGTGTTTCATTTCCCCGGTTTCCACAACCCTAGTTGTATTGAATGCTAAGTGTGTCTGATCAGTAGGTGGGTTTGTGGGGTTTGAGTCACATCTAGTCAAACGACCCCATAATGTAGAAGTTCCGGCTTTCGTATCACAAGAATAATCAGTAGCACAATAGTTACATTTTGCCCTTGGCTTATCATTATTGTCAATGAACTTAGTGAAATGATTCTAGACATTGGACCTCTCCTTATATTCTTTACGCTTAGCACCCTTCGAGTTCAGATTTGTTGGAGAATCTGCAGCTTCCATTTCGATATCTTGGTTGTTTTTTGCATAAGCCAGATTACTTTGAGACACTCTAACTTCCACTTCCGTGTGCTCTGTCTCATCTGCATACCTCATTATGCTAACAAGGTATAAACCATAGTGATACAAATAAGTTTCAGTAAGAAAATGATAACTTTGCAATAACAAATTTATGAAAGTATCGTTAACATAAGAATTCTTCTTTGTATATAATGAACAACAAACATTGTGTCTTTTATCAAAACAAGCTAACAGCCTAACACTCTTCAAAGTATAACATTATTGGTTAAGAACTTAACACCTTCATATAAGCAATCAACAATTTCAAATTGTAACAAGAAACTAAAAATTTCATAACTAAAAATCTAAAAGTTTCATCTCAAAATGATATAAAAAATATCATCCCAGTAATTAGGAAAAGAGAAAAAAGTCAACATAAAGTATACAAAGTTGAATTTAATTGATTGCCTTTATGTCATTATTGATATCTACTAACTGAAGTTTTAGTATAAGTGCTTCATGTATGTTGGCCTATCAGTGGCTTAAAAGAATACAACTAGAAAAATACACAAATGAGCATTTTAATTTGCATAAGGTATACGTAAACGAGTTTAGACCGACCATCTAGCCGAGCTCCTATATTTGTGAAGTTGAGCCAGTCATGAGCCCATATATCAAGTAGTCTTATAGCCACCGGTCAATTTGTTACATACTTTTTGTTGTCTCAATGTGATAATTTTGCCTTTATTGTTTAATCGCTATACCAATTTAAACATGCTACTGTCATTTGCTACATACCAATCTCAAACTGTAATATTCTATTGGCATTAAGAAAAATGAACATATTTGATTGATCTACAAATGACTAATCTGTCCACACCCATTTCATTTACCAAACGCGCCTAAAAACTTAAGTACTAAAGCGAGCATAACATGATAAGATTACACTAATTCTATTATTGTAAAGTACCTAAGAGGCTATAATACTTGATATATCAATAATCAGTCATGGCACTTTGACTACACTTATCCACAAAAAGGTAATTGGGGCTTTTGCAAAACTAATGTATGATATATTAAAATAACGATTATAATCATAGTTTTTAATGTGTCCGTTGGAGAATTTACAACATACCATTCAAACATCAATGATATAGAAATTAGTGTAGCATTTAAATAACAATGATATAGAAAATTCAAACTGAAATATTAATAATGCGTAAAAGTTGCAGATGATGTTAAAAAAACAATTGAACTAACTAACCTTTTCTGTGATTTTCTTCTAGAAGGGGGTTGTTGATTCATTTTTTGGATGACAGATGATGTGTGAAATTATAGTATGAGAGGATGCCGTATAATATGTGAATTTATAGGATTCAAGTAGGTTAAACTCTTGCTCATGGACTTGGAGTCCTCGATATGCATCAATCCTTGATTTGAGGAGTGGTTGGTTTATAAGATATTTTAAATTTTTAGGATTTTTTGTTAGGAAGATAAACATACCAAAATCTGTATATATATAATTTAAATTTTTTTGTGTAGATAGGTATATATTCGGGTTTTTCGGTTTGGTTTGGTTATGTATTTGTCAAACCCAAAACCAAACGAAACACCAATTAAAAACTTCGGTTTGGTTTTAAACCAAACCATACACCAATTAAAATTTTCAGTCCGGTTTTATTCAATTTCGGTCCGGTTTATATTTCGGTTTGTTCGGTGTCAAACCAAATACTGAACACCCCTATTTTTACACCATCAAATTAGTACCATAGTTTTTTAAAATGAAAATATAAATAAAAACTTCAAAAAATACGATTTTTCAAGACCCTCGAGTTATATATATAGCCAAAGAACCCCTAAAGTACCTCTCCACAACACAAGTTACAACTTACTATTGCACCTAAAAACACAAATCATGAGTATCACGTTACTCTTCCTAGTCCTAACCATTGCAACCTCGGTTGCATCTGATCCGCTCAACCAAATCCACTTGCTCAAGCCACATTCGGGTTCCGCGGGCCATAAACACTGGCGGCTAGCCGTAGAAACCAACAACATCTAGTAGGGGAGCAAACTTTCTATTTTACCCCCTCCATGACTATGATGCACTTCTTAAACAAATTTAGGCTATGTTTGGCGAGGGCTTATCTGGACTTTGGCTTTTAAAATAAGCCGGCTAGTAAAATAAGTCTCGTTTGTCACAATTGCTTATGGCTTATAAAATAAATCGTAAGCCTCCATAAGCCGAAGCCCATAAAATGGGGCTTATAGGGGCTTGTGGCTAGTTAAATTACTTAAATACCCTTAAAAATATAATGAATTTGTGGAAAACTAGAAGGGGGGGTTGAATAGTTTTACGTCTTTTTAATTAGTTGTAAAAATAGTTTTAGTGTTTTAAAAACTTAGGTTCGATAATATGTGATCTCAAGTCTTGCACAATATAAACAAGTATCAATACGAAATATATAATAATGATAAGTAACAATAATAAGTAAGAGATGGAAAGATCGAACCGCGAGACAAGAGATTTATAGTGGTTCGGCTACAAGGACACCTTCCTTGCCCTACTCCACTCCCCGAGCACCTAACTCGAGAGTTTTCTTCACTATATCAACAAGCTCCCTTATGGCGGAGAAAACCGTACACACCAATTTACACACCAATATTCACACCAATCTACACACCAATTTACACACCAATCTACACACCAATAATCACACCACAACACCTTCACACCTAAGTCACACCTAGCTTCTTCACACCAATAGATTTCCTAGCTTTTCTTCTTCACACCAAGCTATCAACTAATCACACAATCTATATCTAACACAACTATCTACAAGCAAATATTCACAACAATCTTCACAAAGAGTATGTAAATAATCTTGATGTTACACCAACAACTTTGATGTGGAGATCACAACAAGTTGTAATACTTCTTGTCTAGGAAGATAGAAGTATTCTTCTCTTGCACTTGAGAGGATGGAAATTGGATCACTTTGAAACAAAGAATATATATATACACTTATGATCAAAGGATGAGAAAATAGAGAATTAGATCTGGATCAGAAAGTTTAGAAGTGCAAAAGGTGAGAAAAATCTGAGGGATGAATCAGTATTTAAAGGGGGGGGGGGGAAATACTGTTCTGGAGCGTGGCCGGTCCCCTTAATTGTAGGCCGGTCCCCTTAATGATTAAGGGGGCCGCATAGTAAAATTAAGGGGGCCGCCCTCCTGAACGTTGGGTTTATTTGTCTTTTTGTGGGGAAGGTTTTTTTGGATTAGATTTACCATTTTTGGTTGGAAATTTGAATTCATATATTTATAATGAATTAAACATATTACTTTAATTCCAAAAATGTTTTGTAAAAGATATAAAATGTTTTGTGACATTTTATAAAAAATCTAGTGTTTAAGAAAATTGTTCCTTTGATCATAGAATGCAATAAACACTTTGTTTATTCATACCTTAAGTGATTTGGATGTAAAGACAAATGTTAAGCACTAAAAACTTGTTTACGACATAAGTTTTAGATTAATGAGTTTATGCTTTGTAATTATCAAAACATAGAGACATTGTTAATAAGCTAACAATGTTTTAAGACATTATTTATGTCAACAATCTCCCCCTTTTTGATGATTACAAAACCTTAAACTCATTAGGTCTAAAAATTAATTTTTAGACAAGGATTTAGAGTTTAACATTCTCTTCTCCCCCTTTTTTGTAAAATCAAAAAGGTTAAAGCTCCCCCTTAATGTATACTCCCCCTCATTTGAGAGCACCAAGGAGATGAGCTATGGAAGTCTTGGCTACACAAAATATTAGAAGAGAGCAAGACAAATCTACATGCAAAGCAATAGATAAAAAAAATAGATTCATTCAAGCATCATAGAAAGCATTACAACATTTAATATGCTTAAGGCATATTAATTATAATAAAACAAATGAAAAGACATAGTCCTATATTGCCTAGAAAGAGCACTTGGAATTGCTTGCAACTCATGGTTGATTGTTTTATTTGCTTAAAGGATAACATAAGCATGAAGCTTAATTGTTAGATGGAGAGGGATATGGGGAGGAGTATGGAGCGGAAGAGGTGGATCTCACGATGTTGTATCGTGTTAAGGGTGGTATTGGATGATTACGAGTGAGAAGATATTCAATCCAAGAAATATCTTCACTCAAGTAGAGGATTTGTTTTTGAAGGAATATGCAACAAGGGCAAAAGTGAGTGTGGTTGGTAACTTGATCCAAATTGAGAGAGTGGGGAAGGCAATTTGCATAGGGTGATGATGGAGGTTGCCCTTTGTTGCGTTGTGCAAGATGCATAGCAAGGAGATCACTAAGATCATGGATTTGGTTTATTTCATCACGGAACTTTTGCTTTTCCGTGGCAATGTGAAGAGGATCATAGGTTTGGTATGGATGGTTTGGATTTGTGTAGTTGGAATTGTAGTTTGATGGTTGGCCAATGTTGTATGGTTTGTAAAGAGGATCAAATGAATGACCTTGTGGGTTTGAGGTAAAGTTTGGGAAGTAAGAAGTTGGAGGTGTTGAATGACTTCCAATCTCATTGGTTATGATGGATTTGTTTCGAGGGCTTTTTCTTCGCCAAACGGGTTTTTCCGTCATCCTTGCTAGCCTTGAGGCTTTTGATCTTGGTTTGTTTGGAGAGTTCATGATGGGATGAACGGATAGTTTTGAGGATTGGGGATATTTATAGTGTAAGATTTGTGTATTTAAGGATGGATAAGGTTTGTAGGAAGATTGGGACAAAGTGTGTTGGTTAAAATTGGGAAATGTAGGTTGAAATGGGCTAAAAAGCAGAAAAGATTCTGTAAACTCGACCATCAGATGGCCGGTCCCCTTAATTAGGGGGCGGTCCCCTTAATTATTAAGGGGGCCGCCTTACAAAATTAAGGGGGCCGCCCATCTGGTGATTCCCAGGTTGCCAGAATTGGGTTTTTGGCAGAAAATTTGCAGAAAGGTTATGTGTTTGGATTAGAATTCAACCAAGTTCAATTCTCTTAGGCAATATAGAGTCTAATCTAATCAAGATATAGCATGCATGCAAAAGCATATAAGCAAAAGAGCAAATAATCAACACATAATAAGCAATAGGAGGTAAACAAAGGCAAGCACACTTAAGCTTCCTAAGGCACCTATCTTAGATTGAAGGCAAGGATCTTAGTGAGTGAAAAACTAGTGATGGATCAAGATGACACCATTATTAGTGAATTTGTCCTAGTGAGTGTCTATATGCAACAAATGTGGAGTTGTGATTGTTTCGACTCCTAGAAGCAAAAAGAAATAGCGATCCTAAGAAACAATCCAAATAATCTCCTTGATTCAATTTTTGCTCGATCATGAATGTCAAAGACATATATGAGATTATATACCTTGACAATTTATGTGAGAGTTTATGCATGATTTTGAAATATAATGTTTTTAGAATTAGTCAACAATGCAAGGAAAATGGTCTTCATGGGGTTCCTAGATTGTGAGAATAATTTTTAGAGAAAATTGATTGAGTTTTGCCAAAAAAAAAATTATGCAAAGCAAATAAATTTTCCCAATCTTTAGTTTTGTGCGAAATAGATTCCTAGACTCAGAAAAGGTGAAATGAAAGAAAAATAAATTTTATGCAAGTATTAATTTGAAATAATTCAATATAATTTTGTCAACTTGTTCCATCATTCCTAATCCTAAACGCAAGTGGTTGAATAATTCACGCTTAAGGGGTTTTGTGAATATATCAGCAATGTTATCTTCCGATGCAACCTTTTCTATAGATATATTTCCTTTTTGTACATTATCCCTAAGAAAATGGTGACGTATTTCTATGTGTTTAGTCCTAGAGTGTTGCACCGGATTTTTACTTAAATCTATCGCACCTTTGTTATCGCACATAATGGGGACATTTTCTAACCTAATGCCATAGTCTACGAGAGCTTGTTTCATCCATAGTGCTTGTTGACATGCCTTTCCGGCGCTTACATATTCGGCTTCGGTGGTAGAAATAGCAAGAGCGGTTTGCTTCTTCGAAAACCAAGACGTTAGACAACATCCCATAAACGTGCAAATACCGCTAGTGCTCTTTCTATCTACGTAGTCTCCCGCATGATCCGAATCCGCATATACAATGGTTTCTATGCCGGATTCCTTAGGATACCATAATCCTAAGTGTATAGTGCCTTTAATGTATCGGAAGATACGCTTAACCGCTTCTAGGTGAGAGGTTTTGGGATCCTCTTGAAAACGGACACAAAGGCAGACACTAAACATGATATCGGGTCTACTTGCCGTCAAGTATAGTAAACTACCTATCATTCCTCTATACTTGGAGTTATTTACGGACTCACCTTCATCGTCCTTTGTGAGCTTTACCTCCGTAGACATAGGTGTTTTTATGGGTTTTGAGTCTTCTAGGCCAAATTTCTTAAGCATTTCCTTAATGTACTTAGATTGGTTAAAGAATATTCCATCTTCTAATTGTTTTATTTGTAATCCTAGGAAGAAGTTAAGTTCACCCATCATACTCATCTCAAACTCATCATGCATGATTTTGGCAAATTCATCACACATGTCTTGACAAGTCGATCCAAATATAATGTCATCAACATATATTTGAACAATGATGAGATTAGGGTCTTTCCTTTTAGTGAAAAGAGTGTTATCTACCATTCCCATGGAATAATCATGTTTAATAAGAAAAGCTTTTAATCGATCATACCAAGCTTTGGGAGCTTGTTTGAGTCCATACAAAGCTTTCTTTAACTTATAAACATAATCAGGTTTTGCGAAGTCAATGAATCCTGGAGGTTGTGCCACATATACCTCCTCATTGATAAAACCATTAAGGAATGCACTTTTCACATCCATTTGGAATAACTTAAATCTAGGGAGCAAGCATAGGCAAGTAATATCCTAATTGATTCTAGTCTAGCTACGGGGGCATAAGTTTCATCATAATCAATTCCTTCTTGTTGATTATAACCTTGGGCAACTAACCTAGCTTTATTCCTAGTAACTATTCCATTTTCATCTAACTTGTTCCTATATACCCATTTGGTTCCTATGATAGTCATATCCTTTGGATTTGGGACTAGTTCCCAAACATCATTTGCCTTAAATTGATTTAATTCTTCTTGCATAGCTATAATCCGACTTTCATCCTTTAAAGCTTCGCTAATATTCTTAGGTTCTATTGCCGAGAAGAAACAAAAGAAGTTGTTTTTATCTTGGGCTTGTGACCTAAGGGTTCTTTGGTTAAGATGTCCTATTATATTATCTAAAGGATGTGATCTAGATTCTTTAATATTAACGGTTTCGTTATTTTCTAAGTGAGTTTCTTCATTGTCATTTCCTATGGGTTTTGTTTTACTAACCGCAATCGTTCTTATAAACAAATTTGGATCTCCTTTACACTTATCTTTTGCAAAATACCTTTATATGCAATTAAGACGAAGTTAAAAACAAAATAAAGCATTTTCACAATTTACTTTGAAACATGAGCCACAAACAATAAAAATAAAACATGCATACGGAAACAAATAAAATCAAACAAACAAACAAACAAACAAACAAAGAAAAACACACAAAACATGGGTTGCCTCCCAAGAAGCGCTTGTTTTTGTTCGAGTCACGAGCCTGACTCTACCCTTATTTAACGGAAATAGAGGAGGTTCTCCCTACACTTAGGATTAAGTGTGGGTGAAAGTAGCGATACACACCCTTAGGGTGTGAATATGCCACGTGAGGTGAAGGGGGTGAGTGAATGGCTTCCTTCATCCTAAAACTACCCGGATAATATTGGTTGATGGATGGGTCGGTTCCTCTTTTGTCTCCTAGAAATATATCTAAGGATGGAAAAGTGTGTAAAGATTGAGGTTCCGGTTCATCAACACTAGGAAATTCCCTAGAACTAGGAGTAAGGTTATCACTACAAGTGTTCAAACCTATATCCTCAAGTGGTGCCTGGTCCAAGGGTTCTGCCTCTATTGGAATTCCTAAAGTTTCTTCAACTTCTTCCGGGTAAGTCACGGGCGGTACGTGTGCCTCAAATGATGGTTGAGTATTTTGTGGGCTTATGTTGTTCACCTCATCATTCCATGTATCAGGATCTAGCCCTAACATTCTCCCAAGTATCTCACGTGCTTCTCTAGGCATCTCAACTTCTATGTCCGAATCATAAGGATCATCTTCAATATTCTGACTGCTATATACAAATTGCCCAAGAGATTCATCATCTGTTTCTTGAGATTCATCATCATCAATCATAGAACCTAGGTCTTTTTGATCAATGTGATCATGCTCGGCTAAATCCTCCTCAATTGTATTCTTAGGTAGTGATAATAGCAAACCTAGTGCTTCATCCAACTTATGATTTGTTGCAATGGCTCTTTCCATAATTCCTTGGAAAACTAGGTCGCATTTCCTATTGGCCTCACAAAAACTAGATCTTAAACATGGAGGTTGTTCATAAGAATCTATCCTAGGTGAAGGCTCATATGATTCATAGGTGTCTCTAAATGAGGTATTTTGAACTCTTTGGTGTGTTAGCCGCTCAACCCTATCTTGCAATCTTAGAAGTCTAAGTTTAAAGTCCATTTGAAGCAAATTACAAACAAAATCATAAAGAAAAGATGGACTACGAGAAAGCTACAAAATAAAAAAGAAAAAAAAATCTCACTTGATAGGAATCTAATGAGTAGACCTAATAAAAATCAAATTCAACCTAAACAATAACTATTCCCCGGGCTGCGGCGCCAAAAACTTGATGCATGGGAATCGCACCTTGCTTTACCTCTCGAGGGATCTCGAGAAGCTTACAACCCCCACCAGGCAGTGTACCTGATCGTTGTAGTATAGTATAGTGACAAGTACCGGGGGATTGATCGTTCAGCTTAGGAATAGTGTCGCTAGGATTAGAAAACCTAATTAATAGTTCTAAAGGTGAGAGATGATTATTTTTGTATTTTTTATATTTTTATAAAAGCAAGTAAAATCTCGGGTTTTGGAAGAGTGGGCGGAATTAGTTGCTATTCAACTAACCCAAAGCTAAGATGCAATCAAAATAAAATAATAAAAATGAAAATAAACTAATTATACTAAGGTTGTGAGCAGTAATTGGAGAAATTGTGTTTACTTAGACTTCACTACTCCCTAGATATCTTTTACACGTTAATTACTTGTTACACTTGTATGGATGACGGGTTGTATTCCTTAATACCATTCGTGGGGTGGCATACATAACTCCCCAACTCTATGAGCTCTTATCTCCTCCTACACCATGACCCAGCACAACTATAGGGATTGTAAACAGTGGCTCATGCATTAAATACAACCAATAAAGACCTAGTACGCCTCGGTTCATGTTTCTTAAGACGTTCAAGCATGTTACCATTTGGAGATCTGCCAGTTTTCTTAAGCCTAACATATAATATCATTCATCCAAAACAAGAATAGACAAGTAATCAACACATAATCAACATCTAGGTTTCATTAGATCTAAGCAAACACAAAAGAGATCTAGCCTAGCATAGTAGAATTGAGACAAAAACAAGATATAAACAACCAACACATAGACATATTGATTGAATTGGAAGAACACTTATCTCAATTACAATGCAAGGTCCCAAGGGTTTGGAACCCTTGAAAAACCTGTAAAAGATACACCAAATTCGTCTTTAGGGTTTCACCAAAACTTCTCTCTTTAATGAAAAAAACTAGAAAACTATATATAGGAAAAGTAGGCTGACGGCGTCAAGAGTTACTTGTGACGCCGTCACCTCGCCGCCATATACTTCCTCGGACGGCCTTGATCTACTTATGACGGCCTATGTGACGTCGTCACTGACCACGGTATTTTATTCTTGCCACTTTGACGCCGTCATGAAGGCGTTTGACGCCGTCACCACCTACGGTCTTTTAATCTTCATGTCTGACGCCGTCAAGATTTAACTCTTGACGCCGTCACCTTGTATCTTCAGCATGGAAATTTGGTACTTTGCCGTTTTCTTCACTTTTATGCTCCAAAAACGTCCAAAATGGCTTCTTTTCCAGAATTCACTCTCCAAACACCTAAAATCACAAAAGGAACGATTTAGGGCAATATTTGATCAAATAAATTCGGATTCGGGCTTAAATGACCCCCTAAAAACGGATCATTTTTCGCCTCATCATATACCCTTACACTTGAGATTTGCTTGTCCTCAAGCAAATGCGCTTTTATTCTATTCGAAAGACAAGTTAGGGGTCATTTAACACTAATATAAAAGTAATTACAACAAATAATCGTTCCACTAAAGACCAATAGACAAGCACGGAGGTCATACACTAGCACCTCACAAATAGTGTTTAGATACTCACATCTCTCGGGTGTAATAAAGTAATATAACATTATGGAAATGGAAGATATCTCTCACTACCTGTCATAGCAAAATAGATTACCATAGGCTTGGGAAAGGATCAAACCTCCACCACATGGCGTAAGCACCTAGGATAAACTATCAAAGAGGTCTTTTAAAAGGTTGTAACGTTAGGTATAGGGATATGAATTACACGGTTTTGTTGGATAAAGGAAATTTTACTGGTGGCGAGTTAACAATCTTGGTCAATTACATGTACAAGATGGCGTTGCTAAGCCAAGACTAGACTCGACTTAAGCTAATAAATGAAAGATAACAAAAACATAAAATAAACATAGAATAAAAACGGGATGGTAGTCCGTTTTTTTTTTTTTTTTTTTTTTTTTATTTTATTATTATTTTTTTTTTGCATACACTCTTACCCTACCATCCAAAATAATACATCATAGGGGTTTGAGCATTCCCCTTACACTTGAATCTTTACATACTTCACATTAAACTATTCTAATGACTCGAATTAAGAAAATCAAAACACTTTGAGCACTTTTAAGATTAACGTACATATGGGGGTAATAATATTATGTTCTTCCCCATTACTCCATAAAATAAGTACTTATCCATGAGTCCCAATCGTCCCAAAACAATATGTACAATAATATGACTCGACTTAGCAACCATGTAATCAATTAGAAAGTTAACTTAGGGTTTAAAAAATAATAATAATGCACTAAAAATGAGCGCATACACCGAAGGCTAAGGCGATTTGGGTGTACATTTAAGTGGGGTGTAACAAATTCTTCCTTTAAGTAAAATGCTTAAAGTTAGAAACGAAAAGATACGCTCGGAGGGGTGTACTAGGGGTTTCGTGTACTAAAAATGAGTACAACGCAAAGGGTGTGGGAAAAATTAGTTGACTTAACTAGCCAAGTAATATGACTTAAATGGTCAAGTAATTATAATACGGGTTTAACACAAGGGTGATCCTAATGCCTCTTATCATGTAGTAAATCCTACCACACGAATGTAGTCTCACTCGCGGTCTCGGGATGCATCACTAACGCAAGTTCTAGAATCTAAATGCTACCGGTACACTCATAAGCACTAATAATAAATGCTTTTCCTATCAAATCTAAAGGCGAACCTCACATTTTTGGGTGGAAAATTTTTCTGAATATACGGTTATGTGCTAGTCATACAATCTCCTATCCATGAGACGCTTGCTATGGTAAAGTCCCACTCCTAAATGTTGTAAAAAATTTTAAATTTGGCGCTAAAATTACACTAACAGGTATTTCTCATAGTTTTATTACACATCTACTATCAAACAAAACAAACTCAAGCGAAAGTGCATATGTAAGGTATCATCTTTTTACCCTCCCCTTACACTTAAGATGAACATTGTCCCCAATGTTCAAGTAAAGAATGTAAAAGTGAAAAAGTAAAGAGAATGAAATCAAATACTCCCCTGATTCGCTCGGTATGGATTATAGGTTAGCCAGATTAGATCTTCCTCCAAGAAAATGAACAATCAAAGCTTCCCTTCCAGAATATAAATCATCTCCTTGTCGAACATAACCTGTAAATCCTGACAAAACAACTACAAAAACCCAAAGCATCAAGCCGAACAAAGATAACTCACAACTAGATGTAATTCCAAACTTAGGAATAAAAACAAAACAATTAAAGATATAATGCTTGTGGAATGAATGTTTGCAGATTTCCTGGAGATTATAAAACTTAATAATTCACAAAAACCATAAGACTCCGTTAGAAAAACAAAACTGGTAAAATTTCCAGATTTTTACACGTGACGCCGTCAAGAGTAAACTCGTGACGCCGTCAGAAGTGACCTGCAGAAATTCTTATGTTAAGTTTCCGGAAAATTTCTGGAAAAACTTCGTCCTACTTCCTGGAAAATCCTGCAAAACATCATTACGACTCGATACAAGCATTTGACTCTAACAAGTACTAATACACATGTCCATTTAATATTGTTGTGGTTCATGCTCAATTTCGTTCTTATAAACAAATTTGGATCTCCCTTACACTTATCTTTTGCAAAATACCTTTATATGCAATTAAGACGAAGTTAAAAACAAAATAAAGCATTTTCACAATTTACTTTGAAACATGAGCCACAAACAATAAAAATAAAACATGCATACGGAAACAAATAAAATCAAACAAACAAACAAACAAACAAAGAAAAACACACAAAACATGGGTTGCCTCCCAAGAAGCGCTTGTTTTTGTTCGAGTCACGAGTCTGACTCTACCCTTATTTAACGGAAATAGAGGAGGTTCTCCCTACACTTAGGATTAAGTGTGGGTGAAAGTAGCGATACACACCCTTAGGGTGTGAATATGCCACGTGAGGTGAAGGGGGTGAGTGATGGCTTCCTTCATCCTAAAACTACCCGGATAATATTGGTTGATGGATGGGTCGGTTCCTCTTTTGTCTCCTAGAAATATATCTAAGGATGGAAAAGTGTGTAAAGATTGAGGTTCCGGTTCATCAACACTAGGAAATTCCCTAGAAGTAGGAGTAAGGTTATCACTACAAGTGTTCAAACCTATATCCTCAAGTGGTGCCTGGTCCTAGGGTTCTGCCTCCATTGGAATTCCTAAAGTTTCTTCAACTTCTTCCGGGTAAGTCACGGGCGGTACGTGTGCCTCAAATGATGGTTGAGTATTTTGTGGGCTTATGTTGTTCACCTCATCATTCCATGTATCAGGATCTAGCCCTAACATTCTCCCAAGTATCTCACGTGCTTCTCTAGGCATCTCAACTTCTATGTCCGAATCATAAGGATCATCTTCAATATTCTGATTGCTATATACAAATTGCCCAAGAGATTCATCATCTGTTTCTTGAGATTCATCATCATCAATCATAGAACCTAGGTCTTTTTGATCAATGTGATCATGCTCGGCTAAATCCTCCTCAATTGTATTCTTAGGTAGTGATAATAGCAAACCTAGTGCTTCATCCAACTTATGATTTGTTGCAATGGCTCTTTCCATAATTCCTTGGCAAACTAGGTCGCATTTCCTATTGGCCTCACAAAAACTAGATCTTAAACATGGAGGTTGTTCATAAGAATCTATCCTAGGTGAAGGCTCATATGATTCATAGGTGTCTCTAAATGAGGTATTTTGAACTCTTTGGTGTGTTAGCCGCTCAACCCTATCTTGCAATCTTAGAAGTCTAAGTTTAAAGTCCATTTGAAGCAAATTACAAACAAAATCATAAAGAAAAGATGGACTACGAGAAAGCTACAAAATAAAAAAGAAAAAAAAAATCTCACTTGATAGGAATCTAATGAGTAGACCTAATAAAAATCAAATTCAACCTAAACAATAACTATTCCCCGGGCTGCGGCGCCAAAAACTTGATGCATGGGAATCGCACCTTGCTTTACCTCTCGAGGGATCTCGAGAAGCTTACAACCCCCACCAGGCAGTGTACCTGATCGTTGTAGTATAGTATAGTGACAAGTACCGGGGGATTGATCGTTCAGCTTAGGAATAGTGTCGCTAGGATTAGAAAACCTAATTAATAGTTCTAAAGGTGAGAGATGATTATTTTTGTATTTTTTATATTTTTATAAAAGCAAGTAAAATCTCGGGTTTTGGAAGAGTGGGCGGAATTAGTTGCTATTCAACTAACCCAAAGCTAAGATGCAATCAAAATAAAATAATAAAAATGAAAATAAACTAATTATACTAAGGTTGTGAGCAGTAATTGGAGAAATTGTGTTTACTTAGACTTCACTACTCCCTAGATATCTTTTACACGTTAATTACTTGTTACACTTGTATGGATGACGGGTTGTATTCCTTAATACCATTCGTGGGGTGGCATACATAACTCCCCAACTCTATGAGCTCTTATCTCCTCCTACACCATGACCCAGCACAACTATAGGGATTGTAAACAGTGGCTCATGCATTAAATACAACCAATAAAGACCTAGTACGCCTCGGTTCATGTTTCTTAAGACGTTCAAGCATGTTACCATTTGGAGATCTGCCAGTTTTCTTAAGCCTAACATATAATATCATTCATCCAAAACAAGAATAGACAAGTAATCAACACATAATCAACATCTAGGTTTCATTAGATCTAAGCAAACACAAAAGAGATCTAGCCTAGCATAGTAGAATTGAGACAAAAACAAGATATAAACAACCAACACATAGACATATTGATTGAATTGGAAGAACACTTATCTCAATTACAATGCAAGGTCCCAAGGGTTTGGAACCCTTGAAAAACCTGTAAAAGATACACCAAATTCGTCTTTAGGGTTTCACCAAAACTTCTCTCTTTAATGAAAAAAACTAGAAAACTATATATAGGAAAAGTAGGCTGACGGCGTCAAGAGTTACTTGTGACGCCGTCACCTCGCCGCCATATACTTCCTCGGACGGCCTTGATCTACTTATGACGGCCTATGTGACGCCGTCACTGACCACGGTATTTTATTCTTGCCACTTTGACGCCGTCATGAAGGCGTTTGACGCCGTCACCACCTACGGTCTTTTAATCTTCATGTCTGACGCCGTCAAGATTTAACTCTTGACGCCGTCACCTTGTATCTTCAGCATGGAAATTTGGTACTTTGCCGTTTTTTTCACTTTTATGCTCCAAAAACGTCCAAAATGGCTTCTTTTCCAGAATTCACTCTCCAAACCCCTAAAATCACAAAAGGAACGATTTAGGGCAATATTTGATCAAATAAATTCGGATTCGGGCTTAAATGACCCCCTAAAAACGGATCATTTTTCGCCTCATCATTCCGCATAAGGCAAGACAAGGTTTCTAGTGGAACTACGACTCCTAGTGTTCCTAAGGTTAAAGGATTCGTCGTTTGCCATGATGGCAGGTGGTAAAGAGTTACGAACAAAGACACAAAGAAATAAGATAGACTAAAGAAAACCTAAAAATAAAAATAAAATCTTACTAGAAAGGAATCTAGCAAGTAGACCTAATGAAAAGAGATTCTAACCTAGACAATAACTATTCCCCGGGCTGCGGCGCCAAAAACTTGATGCGTGGGTTTTCTTTGCTTTCTTTGTCATTTCTTGACTTCCTTGCGAAAACACTCATTTTTCATGAGGTTCTGCAATTAGGGGGAAGAAATGTGCACATCAGGGACGCATAATAGACTCACGTGATCGAGCTTACAATTTTATTACTACCGGAGAGACGTCCGCAGAGATGATCAGTGGTTCAGTTTTGTGATTTTGGTGTAATCATTTCAACTCTTGCGGGGTGCGAAGTGCGAAGTAGCCTACTTAAGTGAAAATATCTTACTGATTTCTTGCATGTTACCCCCGAACGGAGCTTCCGCGTTGAGTACAACTGTGATTAAGTGACTTGTCAGATTTGCTTGGTGTGGTTTATGATGTCATCTACAAATTCCGCTGCGTACTCAAAACTTCAAAAGCTAGAAGACATATTGACTACATCATAGTTTCGAATTTGCTGAAGACGGTTGTCAGTTTGGGGGAAGCTGATTCAGAAACTTCGCAAAAAAGAAGTGTACGAAGAAGCAGCTAAAGACATGCAACATGAATTGGGGGGAAGTTAATCCATTTCATGCATATTACATCATTTGCCTACAAGTAAAGATAAAGTTTTTCAAGCCGAGGTACAAGATGAAGACAAAGAGTGTCAACTGTAGTCATCCTCCGCACTTGAAGAGCCGATGAAGACCTTTCTTTATTTGTATTTGTACTTGAAGGAAATGTTGTAAGTAATCCCTTATGTCGCTGATACGTGGGAATCGCACCAGGCTTTACCTCTCAAGGGATCTTGAGAAGCTTACAACCCCCACCACGCAGTGTACCTGATCGTTGTAGTATAGTATAGTGACAAGTACCGTGGGATTGATCGTTCAGCTAGGAATAGTGTCGCTAGGATTAGAAAACCTAAATACTAGTTCTAAAGATGAGGGATGATTATTTTTGTATTTTTATATTTTTTATAAAGCAAGTAAAAATCTCGGGTTTGAAGGATTTGGGCGGAATTAGTTGCTAATCAACTAACCTAATACTAAAGATGCAATCAAAATAAAATACTAGAAATGAAAATAAACTAAATTATACTAAAGTTTTGAGCAATAAGTGGAGAAAATGTGTTTACTTAGATTTCACTGCTCCCTAGACATCTTTTACACGTTAATTACTTGTTATAGTTGCATCGATGACGGATTGTATTCCTTAATATCATTCATGGGGTGGCGCACTTAACTCCCCAATTCTATGAGCTTTTATCTCCTCCTATACCATGCCCAGCACAACCATAGGGATTATAAACAGTGGCTCATGCATTAAATACAACCAATAAAGACCTAGTGCACATCGGTTCATGTTTCTTAAGACGTTCAAGCATGTTACCATTTGGAGATCTGCCCAGTTTTCTTAAGCCTAACATAAAATTCATTCATCCAAAACAAGTATAAACAAGTAATCAACACATAATTAACAACTAGGTTTCATTAGATCCAAGCAAACACAAGATAGATCTAGCCTAGCATGATGGAATTAAGACAAGAACAAGATATAGACAAGCAACACATAGACATATTGATTGAATTAAAAGACTACTTATCTCAATTACACATGAAAGGTATCAAGGGCTTAGAACCCTTGAAAAACCTGTAAAATTCGCACCAAGTTCGTACTTAGGGTTTCTCCAAAACTTCTCTCCTTTATGTGTGAAAATTAGAAAAATATATATAGGAAATAGGGTCTGACGGCGTCAAGACCAATCTTGTGACGCCGTCACCTCGCCGCCAAAACTCTTCTCGGACTGCCTTGATCTACTTTTGACACCGTCATGTATTATGCATTTCCAGGTCGTCATGAATTTTACTCTTGACGCCCTACTTCGTGACGCCGTCAAATCTGTACTAGATCGTCATGGAAATTTGCTCTTGACGCCGTCAAGGATTCCTTCTTGACGCCGTCACCTACTATTCCCAGCAAGAAAAATTAAAACTTTGGCGTTTTCTTCACTTTTATGCTCTAAAAACGTCCGAATTGCTTCCTTTTTCAGATTTCTCTCCCAAAGTACCTAAAATCACAAAAGGAACGATTTAGGGCAATATTTGATCAAATAAAGTCAATTCCGGGCTTAAATGACCCCCTAAAAGTGGTTCATTTTTCGCCTCATCAAGTCTCTTTCGGATTTTATTCAGAAGCAAAAAGAGGTTACACATAAATCATAAGTATAGAATAATGGTTGTATCTCACATCCGTGATTACCAACTCAATAACATTATCGCAGTATAGTAACGTAATAACCTGATTAAAACTATATATATTCTTGCTGAATAATTCTCACGTATATACTTTTAATTCGTTTACAACGGCCAACTATTACGTTTGGATAAAACATCACATCAATGAATAAAATTAGGTTGTCACATATGTAATTTTTTTTAAGGTGATTGTTATCAAATAAGGATTGTGATACGTGCATTTTTTTAATATAATTTAAGGAAAACACATGCTATATTAAACAATGACTATCTAACTCATGTGTTTGTTTGTTTTTTTTAATAATTAGCTTTGTAGAACATTTTTAACTGACAGACATGTTGATGTTGAGGTTGATTTTGTTGTTTAACTTTAAATATTGATATCATGTTGTACAAAATGTGTGAATTTAGTAGCACATAATAAACGTTGATGAAGTTAAAATATGCTCCATAAAATTTTTAAAATATTTTTATGAATATCCATATACAAATTTTAAATAACAATTTCATGAGTCGTTGTTATAAGTAGAATCGCGTATATTTATTTTCATATCACAGTATCGGGCTTACTATTTGATATTTATATTTCCGTTACTAATAATTTAGCCGTATTTCAAACCCGTGTACGAATAAATTAAACTTTTAAATAGTAACATGAGTCCTTATTTTAAAAAATATTCTAATGGATGAAAGCTTAAAACTAACATTAGTTAAAAAAAAAAAAAAAAAAAAAAAAAAAAAAAAAAAAATATTAAACTAATTCGCATATTTACCAAATTTTGTAATTTTAAAAGATAAAAGTCTAAAAACTAATACTGATACTCATGTAATTTTAAACTAAGTTAATATTATAAAGTATAAGGGGTATAAAGTGTAAGAGGTATAAAGTTATTAAAAACATGAAAACTTATAATTTTACACTTTACTCTATATAAATGATTTAAAATTAAATCACTATAGTTTTATTAATTACTTCCCCTTTTTTAAGTTTTTATTTTCATAAATTTGACACTTAATTTTTATGCATTTTTTTTTCTTAACCAAATTTCTCCACCAAATTTATTAAGTTTGACAAAAATCAATTTAATTTTGAATTTTTATTGACCAATCACATTGCTCGATTTCACCTACGTGGCAAAATTGGGTTCTGCTATTGGTCCAAATTTTTTTTTTCAATGAGAAGGGATTTGTCAAAACACTTCGAAATGATGTAATTCTTTTATTATATAAAAGATTTGTCCAAGCATATTACGTCGTTCATCTGTTTCTTTAGAAAGTTTAACATATTGTGTGCATTTATTTGTAGCCTTTGGTGGAAGATGGTCAACAAGAATTAAAGAGATGACGTTTGTTCAGTACATTGGCACAAGAAGTAAGGTATTGTATATTACTATAAGTGTTATGTTAATGAGAATAGTAATTTTAATTGACAATGAACCTAGTGATTTAAGTTATTATATGGGGTCTTTGACTCCTTGGCAAGAACAAAGTATCTAGCTTTACAAAAAGTTGCATAATTTTGAGACGAGTTTAAAACAAATTTGTGTTTTTTAATAGTATCCTCGAAGACTATATAAGTCTAACTATCTGTGTAACTATGTCTTTCTTGTTCGGGTGATATTTTGTTTATTTTAAACAAATAGATGATGATTGACATCTTTTTGCCAGACCATACAAATTGACCGATACAATTGACGATCCTGCGAGAGTAACTCACTAACTATCCGTGGTCATGTCCTATACACTTTGGTAAGGTATATGTTTCTTAACTTGAGGTTGCCTAGAAAACCATGGTTTTGCTAACACTCAATACTTACACTTGTATATGTACTTTTGACCATAGGTGGATTTTGATCATCAAGCAATAATATCTTCAAAGACATTCAGCTTTTAGCATGTTTGGTAAACAACGATATTTATCTTATGTTATAAGAGTATATATTTTGGTTTAGTTATTACTTGTATCATTCTTTGATCAATACACAGATGTTTGTATATGTGTTGTATAATGAGGTTTGAAACTTTTGTATAGTGATTGTTTAAATGATAATGGTATTTTTCTTCATTCATTTGTGTTATATAACATAACTTTGAACAATAATTCATTTTAAAGGTGGTCACTTTTTCACTTGTGATCAAACTCATATGGTGATTAGTAATTGACAAAAAATTATGCTGAGTAATTCTTATGTGTGACAACAAATTGACTCCTGTAAGGACACTTTAATTTGTCCTATTAAACATGTTAATTTTGGTCCAATAAAATTACTTCTTAGGACGCTTAGTTATGCTCTTAGTAAGTGCACATTTTTGCAACACTATAGAGAGTCCTATGTTGTAATCTATTAGTAATCTATTAGGACTAACATTGTGTTGTATCAAAATACACTATAAAACCACGAAATTGGTTTTATAGATATAGCACTTCTTAGAGCACAAGGTAAGGTGACATCGAGTTATAACATTACTTACCGGCACGTCAGCGCCACATCAGCTTTAACCTTTTAACCTTAACTCACCAAAAAACACCATAGTTCAATAACTCACCTATAACTCACCTTCACTCAACTTTAGCTCAATTATTTTCAATTTCAACCCCAAATTTCATTTATTCAAAACCATAACATTAATTCGATAAACACATTACAATACAAAATAAATAAATAAATAAATAAAATAAAATAAAATAAACATGGAAAATCAACAACACGAGCACGGGATTTGAAAAGAGTTGCAAAAGCTGAAGCCGGGGAAGAAATTATGGTCAAAAAGCCAAAGTCAACCTTGGAAAATCATAATTTGACATCATGAGCCCTTGGAATATAATTTTGAAAAAGTACAGGATTTATCCTTGAAGTTTCAATTTCTACAACTTTAGTCCTTACATACTTCTAAAATCTCAAAAGCTGAAATACATTCACCACAAGCCCAAATCCAACCCCAGTCCATACATTCACCACAAGCCCAAATAAATACAACCCGATCCATCCACTTATTATACCCGGAGGTCAAACCCAAAGTCAAACAATATTAAAATACTTACCCCGCTCCCTTTTTCCCCCAATTCACTTTACCCATTTCACATAGAACCTTAATTACCGTACACATAAAATCACCGCAATTAAGGGTAATTGGGTCCTTTCAGATGGCTTCTAGAAGGGTGTCAGGATTGTCAGTATGTGTCAGATGAGCTAAGAAGCACAAATTGGACATGTGGCATCTCATGATTAGATTGTACGCGTCACAAGACTTGATAAAAGGGTGGATATTGATGGGAAAGGATTGATACTTGATCAAAGGGCTCTCAGAAGATTTAAACAAACACACTTCACACGGATTGCCAACATGGCAATCCATGAGCTTATCCTCACTTATCCTATAAATAGGAGCTTGTAATAGATTAGAGGTGTGGAGTTTTGGAGTAGCCAAACTCTGCCATTTTTAATTCACAGTTTGTAGTGTAATATTTTCTTTTCAAATTGTAACACCTTTACTTTTTAATGCAATTAGTTTTTATCATTTCAGCTTATTGTAGCTTATAACTAGTTGTTTAGTTTTTATCACTGTCTAATCAGCTTATTTCATTTTACTTCTTAAGTTTTAATTCAATTTTACATTTCAGTCAAAAGTTTATTGGAAATCAAAATTTAGAAAATACAAATAATTTCTGTTTCAATTCAGCTTTCAGTTTAGCTTTTCAGTAGGTTAAATACAGCTTATGATTAGTTTTATAGCTTTGAAGAGTGTGTTGTTTAAGTCTATTACTGTCCTTGTTCATTTCTTAATTGGTCAACATTTGGTCAACTGTTGAGATTTATGGTAGCTGTGGTGATTTTGTGATATGCTGAGAGAGATCTGGATGCTCTTAGCCTATCTAAAGATAGGCTTCTGTGAATCCCCTCTGTTCTAGCTGAGGGGAATGTTTTAGGTAAATTCTCATTTGAATTTATAAAAGTAGAATCTGATTTTAATAGTAAAATTGGTTTTGTGTACTGTTTCATTGAATCTATTGCTGTTATTGTTGCTTATAAGTGTGTCATTGAGCTTGTTTAATCATAGAATTTACTGTTTATTAAATTTTGATTGCATTTGTTTGTGTTTCATTAAGCTTTATATCTCTGATTTGCTAGTTGAACTGTTCATTTTGCTTCATTGACTGAGTTAGCTTAACTAGTTTACTGAATTAGTTTCTTATAGTGTTTGTTTAGTTTATTGGATCAGTGGTTTAGAGATTAGTAGTTTAGATCTTAGATTCATAGTGTAAGCTTAAGTTTAGGGGGTGTTTGGATCTATATGCTGTTGTGTGTAATTGTTGTTGTTTTTCAGTTATAGCTCCACTAGTAGATTACATTAGGATATTAAACAACTAATGGATGATAAAATAATAGGTTAGTTTATATAAAAGTCAAAGTTAGGTTCAAATCTCTTTAACTGTTTTGATAAATTGAATTCAGTTAGTGTAACTGTAGAGTTGGATGCAAGTTAGTTTAGGTGAGCTTATTTCAGTTTAGAATTAGCTTAATATTGCAGGTAGGATTAGTAGAGATCAACAGAAACTCACTTTAGTCAAACTTAGGTTAGCAAATTAAAAGTCAAAATAGTGCTAACTCAGTTTTTGTTCACACTTTTGTTAGCAATCTTAGGGATCATTTCTAGTTGGAATTACATTTCAATTGCTGTTTTGAGTAGTGTAGCAGTTAGTTAATCTATAGAAACAAGAAATTTTAGGTTTGAAACTTTATTGCTTATTGTAACAGTGATTGGAAGTAGACTGTGTGAACAATATTTCCCCTGCATAACAGGTTTTATCCTAGTTTTAGGTAATCAGTTAGAATAGCTAATAGGTTTTTAAGTGTTTTCTTTTGGTGTATTTGACATCTCAGCTTGCTTGTGAGTGTTTTGCCCCATTAGCTTTCATCTTATAGCTTTTTAGAACAGCTTATTTGGCCTTTCTGTTTGTCTAGTTTGGACTGTTTTCTGTTTTGATCATTGTTGGCTGCTAGTGTCCTTTTGAGTTTGTGCTTATGGTTTGATGATATTTCTGTATTGCTATAGCTGTAACTTAGTTATTCCTTTCAGTTCCTAGTGATAGCTTATTCCTGTTCATTTCTGCTTATACTTAGTTTTTTTATTCAATTGCTTAATTGCTTAGATCTTATGAATCTGTGTTTCTTTTCATCTCATTTGAGTTTTTCTCAGTTCATTTTAGTATTTTTAACTTGAGTTTCAAATTTGGATCAGTTTTGTGGCAAGTGCTTATAAATAAGTACTTGCCATAAGCTGTTTAGCTCTAAATAAGCACTTCTGCTTAATATTTCTTTTCCAAAATTTTTCTGCAAGCTTTCAATATTATATTAGAATTTCTGTAAAATTTTCATAATTTTCTGAGTTCATAAACTATTTTTCTTAATTTCTTTTAGTTTATAATCATTTTTAAATTAATTTTAATAATCAAAAATCAATTAAAAATCAGAAAAAGCTTTGAAAAATACAAAAATAGTTTAGAAATTTTTTTTATAATATTCTAGATTTTTCAGAATAGTTTTCATAATTTTCCCATTATTTTTCACATTTTCTTTTATTTTTAATTTCTTTTTAATTCAATAAATAGAAAATTAATTCTAGAAAATAAATAAAAAGTCTAAAAAATATTTTTCTTTTTCTGGAAATTCTTTTTAATAGTTTAAGATTTTTAGAAACTTGTTTCACATTTGTAGGATCGTTTTTTGTATATAAGTCGCGTTTTATTTCGTACGTTACGTTTATTTACGCGTTTGAATTCCCGATTTTACGTTTTTAACGTTTGTAGATACCTAGCATGTACATTCTACATAGTTTACTATTTCTTATCATAACTTGAAATCCAAAATCATATTTTTCATTTTCCCGCTTTTCACGACACGATTTCGCGATTCGATTATTCTCGATTCCATTTTACCTTCGTTGGGAGAACGACCCGGGAAATACTTTCACGAGTATTTCTTCGGAATAATTATATACTACAAAAAGACTTTATCAGGGTTCTTTCACCCACCGAGAAGATTCGTGAACGAGTCGTTGTTGTTGTTGCCCCATTTTTTTTTATTTTTTTTTTATTTTATTTATTTATTTATTTTTTTTTGCTAATAGAAGTGTTGTAGATAATATAGAGTAGTGGAAGTGTGAAAAAAAATTGTGTGGGTGATTGGGTATTTATAGTTGTGATAAAATGGGTTTGAATTATTTTATTTTATTTTATTTATTTATTTTTACATATAGCCGTTTGTAATGGTCATATAAATGTTAGGGGGCAAAGTGCAAATTTTTTGGTGAATCCAACGGACATGTATACGTTGTCAAGGGGCAAAGTGCTTTTTTTTTTTAATTCGCTGCAGGTTTAATGCAGCGTTAAACCTATGCCTCACCACGTTAACGCACCCCTTTAACTTGAAGCTCGGTACGATAACGCATCCATTAACTCGTGTGCGTTATGTTATAACTTGGGTGAGGATTGCACGTTACCGCCTGCTCTTAGGTCGCCTAAAAGCGTCCTAAACACCTATTACAACCCTCACCTATGGGACACATTTATATTGGTCCTATAAAATCAAAAGTCCTATTAAGTACTATATTAGGACCTTTTATAGGCGTCCTGATAAACCAACTCTCTTGTAGTGTATGATATATATTAATTAATCTCACAGGAGGTCACAAATTCAAATCTAATAGGGAGAAAAATAATACTCTTGTAGCCACGGATGTTCGGCACACCGAGCTATCCATAAAGGTAGTCGTTGTAAAATTAGTTAGCTCGCAATGTCGAGTCAGAAATCCAGCTAAAGAAAGGGGGAAAAAAAGTTGATGGGTAATAAACGATAGGTATAATAATAAACTGAGGATAGGAAAACATCTATGATCAAACTTTTAATCGGCCACGTAGATGGTATGTACCATAATAGATATGTGATATGTACATTGATTGATCATAAATCTATGAAAAAATTACAAGTTTTATTTTTGTGATTTACCTAAAATGACACATATGGTCTTCATTTGATTTATCGGCCACGTAGATGGTATGTACCATAATAGATATGTGATATGTACATTGATTGATCATAAATCTATGAAAAAACTACAAGTTTATTTTTGTGATTTACCTAAAATGACACTTATGGTCCTCATTTGATTTTAGTTACATAAATAATCTTTAATTTTTAAATTATTTGTAATGATAGTTCATATTTTGAAAAATAGAGTCTATCAGTGTAATAACAATATAGATGACCCGTGTAATACAAAAACAGAGTATATATTATTACACAAACAATCATTATTCTTTAATAGGGACTATAAAAATTGGGTATCACTAATTAATAAAATCAAATATGGACAACAAATGTGATTTTAGGTAAAACAACAAGACGCAACGGTTATTTAAAAATTTTAATCCTATTGTTAACTACATTTTATCTATATTTTTTGTATTTATCTTCTACTTGTGTTATGGATAAATATAAAATGTTACCTAATAAGAAAATATTTTTTTTTAAATAATATTATTACTTAATAAGGTACGGTTTAGTTTTTTTGAAATGGAAAAGTCCCCACTTGGGGTTTTGTTTTATTTTATTATATAAAAGATGTCGACCAAAAAATATAACGTTAGTACGCACGTTTCGAAATTGCATGCATGGTAAGCTTGTTTTGTTTTTTTTTTTTTTTTTCTTCCCGTTGGACAACTTATTGATTGCTTTTTGTTTTCTTTTGGTAAAATACTATTATGTCAAAAACATTGAAGTATAAAAGATGAGGGTGACTTACCTCATCTCATTGTCAAATGACACTTACCTGCAACTACCAGCAACAAACAAAACCATTATAATAATATTATAATGACAAACCATTCTTACAACTAACAAACGAAACATAAAACCTACAATGACTATAATAAAGATAGAAAAATTGGCCCTACTCAGTTAAATACACCTTAGCCTTCATAGTCATCATAGCGCTCCATATAATCATCTTCCATGCCATCCAGAGGGCCTCAAACCGTTAGAATCATTATACCTGATCTGTATCCGACATAAAAGAATAGAACTTACAATAATAAACCTCACATACAACCATAAAACCCTAACAATTATTAAAGCTTCAAATCAGCCCCATTTGTGGTCACACGTTAAGCATTCGGAATGTAATTGGTTTAATTTATACTCCTTTTGTTCTACTGTTGATCACCATACATAAACATATAAACATAGATATAACTCAGAGAGGTTCCAAATTAAGATGTGTAAAGTGAAAACTTGTATAAAACTAACCATTATATTAGCTAAAAGATTACAAGCCTGAGCTCGTCTGTGAGCTTAGATTTATTTATTAGTGTTTCTTTGTATCTGGCTTTATAAATATTGTATCAATAATAAGTATATCCTATGTTTTAATAATAAGTACTCCCTCCGCCCCATATTAAATGTCCATGTTAGATTTTTTAAGTCTTTATTTATCGACTGTGACCTTAAATACTTTTACTTATATTATATAGTATTTGATAAAAATTATACGTAATGAAAATACATTTAAAACTTAATTCATTCGTATATTTTGTATCAAGTATTATATTACACAAACAAAAATAATTAAAGTCAAAGTTGATAAAGAAAGACTTTGAAAATTCAAACAGGACATTTAATATGGGACGGAAAGAGTATATCCTTTTTTTTTTTTTTTTTTTTTTTTTTTTTTGCTCCTACACGATGAAGATTAATCTCCGCTTGTTAATGGATGTTTTTATCAACAAATTTGTTATTTGTTTTTACTTTTATGTCGACAAATAACCTAGCTTTCCAAAATGAAAATATAAAGGAGCTAGCGAGATCTATATAAAAAGATTCGATGTTTCAAGAGACTCGGGACTCATCTATAATTCCATATGGCACAAAGTGGTAATATATAGAAAACTGAAGCCCATTTTTAACCAATCACTCCTTATATAGCCAAAGAACCTAAAGTACCACTCCAGAACACAAGTTACAACTTACTATTGCACCTAAAAACACAAACCATGAGTATCACGTTACTGTTCCTAGTCCTAACCATTGCAACCTCGGTTGCATCTGATCCGCTCAACCAAATCCACTTGCTCAAGCCACATTCGGGTTCCGCGGGGCACAAACACTCGAACCTCAACTGCTTGAGCTGGCGGCTAGCCGTAGAAACCAACAATATCCAGAAATGGATACTTCCCTTAGAATGTGAAAACTATGTTGGACATTACATGCTAGGGAAACAATATCGTAAGGACGTTGATCTTGTCGCAGCCGAAGCATACGAATATGCTAAGGGACTTAATATTACTAAAGATGGCAAGGATGTTTGGGTTTTCGATATCGATGAAACAACACTTTCTAATCTCCCATATTATGCTCGCGACACCGTTGGTTTTGGGTACGTCGCGTCTCATTAAGCTTATAAAAATGTTACATGTTTGTTATTATTTTTGCTAATAAGTAACAATGTACTTTCTCCTCTCATTAACCTGATCAGCGATAAAGCTGGGACCAAAAGCCCTTTGTTAAATAACTACGTAATAATTATTTTGTGACATTTCGTGTTTTTGATGGTTTTATTGTGCCTTTTCAGGGCAATAGGCCCATACAATGCAACGGCGTTTAATGCTTGGGTGGAGGAAGCAGCGGGGCCAGCGATACCCGGGACTCTTAAACTGTACAAAAGACTATTAAAGCTCGGGTTCAAGATCGTTTTTCTCACTGGAACAGAGGCTGCTTATGCAGAAGCTCGTACAAAAAATATGAAGGCAATTGGTTATACTAAATGGGAGAAGCTCATCTATAAGTGAGTAACTAATTCACATATCTCTTTACCCAAAAAACTAATTAATTCACATATCTAAGTTTAGATGTGGGCAGATTTCCTTATAAAAGTTATATAATTATACTTTTCTTAATTAGACACTTGTACTAACTACAAAAACCGTAAACAAGCTGACAACTACACTTGCTAGTCTCGACTTGCTAATGGTGTTGCCCATTTGCCCAATAAAAGTTATATAATTATTGAAAAAATACGTGCAGGGGCGAGGGAGATGGTAGTGGAGTTGCGTACAAACAAGCCAAAAGAAAAGCATTGGAAGAGTCTGGATATCGGATTAGAGGCAATATGGGTGATCAATGGAGCGATTTACTTGGGAGCAACCCTGGTGATCGAGTCTTCAAAGTGCCCGATCCAATGTACTACATCGGTTAATTGTTTTCCATTCACTGCTTGAGAAAAAAAGTTTCAGTTTATGTTTGATAGGAGTTTGTACTAAATAAGACTTGTTCAAAATCAAGCAAACTTCTTTTTATTTCAATGATTGGTCCTACATTTGTAGAAGTTCAATCAATAAGTTCGCTTTGAATGAATATTATTGTTTGTTTGAGCTTTTATTTTTGTACGGCAAGAACAAAGTTTATTGAAAGAACGACCAGCGAGAAAGCTAAGATTACAAAGCAACCAAAAAAAAAAAATTAACAACCAGACTCTAGATCGAATACCAGCTACTCTTGAAACAAGAGATCTCCTGTCAAATAAAAACCCATCCTGAAACCGTGACAAACACCATAAAATTGCTCAAGCAAAACCAAAGGAGTAACTCGGAACGCCTTTTCCACCAAATGATGTCATATTTAAAGTCGGAATCGGGATCGTTTTCACCTAAACCAACATGAGAAACTAAATCAATCCTCTAAAATCCCGGAGATCGAATGACAATGGACCCAGAATTAGAATCCGAAGTAAACTCAGTCTAGATCAAATGGTAAACGATGAAGAACTTAGAACTAGTACACTTTGATTTTTAGTGTTAATTGTCATTGTACGCCTTCTTAGTCCTCCTGATCATTAAAGATTGATGCAACTCGATTAAGTGCTAATAAGCTTTTCTAAATCGGTTCCCTAATCACCAACAAAAAGCACCACTTAATGCAAACAAAATGTTAATCGTTAGTATTGTTTATTTAGTACTAAATCAAACCTTTTGTTGAAAGTTAAAGTTATCACAAATTCGAAAGGTATCGAGTAGTAACTTGACCTTGTACTATAAAGCTGCCAATTGCATGCTTATATGTCAGCTTTGTTTGTGGAATCTATTGGATGCAAGTATGCAAATTCAACTGAGTTGATATAGCATGCAACTGACCAAAGCAAAAGTATAACACTAGTCAATAATACCAAGATCCTTAATATTGATTGCTATACGAAATAAACAAGTAAATAAGCATTTTGTAATTGGATAAAAGGAGCTGCTTCTAAATGACATCAAATTATTCTCCTTGGATTTCAAACACACGTAATAAGTGTGTTTATATACATTTCGTTAAGAAAAAACTGAAGTGTTAGTTTGTTTGGTAAAAGAAATCTGAATCTGATTCGTACATCTGAATATAAATCTGTGGCGGAAAACTCTGAATCTGAATCAAATAATGTTTGTTTTTTTAAACATCTAAATGATTAAAACACAGAAAAAACTAGTTCATATATCATTAAGAGGTTGTAAGATCATTTTCAAAGTCTTGTTAGGTAAGACGTTTGAACCTCTTACTGCATTTACATGAGGGAGAAAAAACAAACACCCTTAATTATCAAAAGCTCTTAACGGTTCATATTCATAATCCACTAACAGGTTGTTAAGGAAACAAACACAACCTTATGAACTAAATACACATACACGTAACAGTATGTTACAAATTTCGTCCTGTGATTTCCAAAATTTGCACTCTCACTCACTCCCAAACTTTAATTAAAAAAAATGTCATTACTGTTCATGTTTTGTTACACTCCTCATCTCTTTTGCGTTAACCGTTGGTCAAAGGCTATCAAAATGAGAAAAGTACCTTCGTCTTCTTCCCCATTTTACTTTTCTCTTGAATTTACAATTTTTTTAACCAAACACCATCACTAACCCAGATTTTAGAAACCACCACCACCCTCTACCACCACAACCACCGCAATCGTCTTCCTCTATATTTGCCTCTCTTTCTCTCGCTTTGATACATGAAACAATACTCCATCCATTTTAAAATAATTGTCTCCCAGCAAAAAAACACATAATTTAATAAAGTTTTACTAGATCCAAAAAAAAAAAAAAAAAAAAAAAAAAGAAGTTTCACAAAACACATCCACAAAGTGATATGGCATTGTTTGATTGGCTAAATAAAAAAAAGAATAGAGAGAAACTTAGCCAAATACACCAATCAAACAATGACATATAATTTTGTGGGTGTATTTTGTGAAAGTTTTATTTGTAGGTCTAGCAAAACTCAACTTAATAATGTAGTTATTATTGCTTTCTCTCTCTTCTATTTTGTAGAGTGATAGTTTTATTATTAACTAATTAATTAATATATATATTTTTTTAAGTTTGAAAAATTAATTTTAACCAAGAGTAATATGATAGATTCGATCAAACTTCTTTATCTATTTTTAGCAGTGGACAATTAAATTAAGATATCCAGGAAAAAAGAAAAAAAAAAAAAGAAAAGAAAAATAGAAGTTTGGAATTTTAATTTAAGACTGAGGAAGTAAAATATAGCAAAACAGAAAATCCTAAAAATATAAACATATGAAACCATAATCAATGTTATAGTTAGCAAGGGGTATAGTGAAGAATTGTGCTCGCTATTTTAACGTGGCACCCCGCCACACCCAAAGCTTTCGCCTTTAGAACCTCGCCGAGAAAGTGAAGCAGAAAAAACAAAAACCTTTTCGTCTTTTTTTTTTTCTTTTCTATGTTTGGAAGTGCTTGAGTGTGCTTGCGTTTGTGTGTGTGAGTGTGTGTTTTCAGTGTGTGTCAATAACTGGAAGAAAAAAAAGTAGTGTTTGCATATTAGGTTTAGGTTTAGATAAAGAGAGGTGCTTAATTTGGGCTTAATTTTGGGTTGTATTTTGTTTAGATAAAAAGGTGCTTAGTTTGGGCTTAAGGTGAAGAAGCAGCTTTGGTGCACCAAAATTCTTTGCAATATTGTTGTTGGATGCGTTTTATAAATGGACGAGTTAGAGTTTCATATTGTATTTTTATTTAGATAAAATTTATTTAGTTTATTTGAAAAATGAAAAAGAAAATAAAATTGGGGTCGGTGGACCCAAATGAAGAGGTTGTTCTGTGTTATGAGTGAAGATGTATTTTGAAGTGAGATAACACCCGGTGATAGGGGTGAGCATCGGACCCAAACCGACCCGAAACCGACCCATTACGAAACCTACTTCTTGAAAAACCCAAACCGAATCCCAACCCGAAACTACTCGGTTTTACTCGGGTCGGTTCGGGACGAGTCGGTTTTAGTCGGTTTTCTCGGTTTTGGCTCACTCGACCTGAGTGCCGAGATGGTGGAAAACCAAACTGAGTCCTGACCTGAGTATTGGTCGGTTAGTGTCGGTCGAGGTCGGTATCGGTCGGTTTGTGTCGGTTTTCGGTTGTCGGTCGGTTTTGCTCACCCTTACCTGGTGAAGCCTAAATGAAGAAATTTTAGACTTCCCCATACCCCTCGCTCATGTTCATATTTTTGACTCAATGATATGTTTAAGGGAAAGTATGATTGCTATTAAACAAAAGGTAGTCACTAAATTACAAACAGTCACTATAGCCTTTTGACTCATTGAGACAATGATATATTACCTCCGTCCCATATTAAGTGTCAACATTTCATAATGCACAAAGTTTTAGGAGATTTCACTAACTAAACTCTCCACCAATCAAATATTACTTTTACCCACTAAACTCTCATCTTATTGGTTGAAAGGTACAAGTGAACACTTAATTTGGGACATCCAAATATTCTATTGTAGACACTTAAATATGGGACGGAGGGAGTATTCTTTAAGAATATAAATGCTTATGTGCCGACTGCCGACATCCCTCCACTGGATTTTTCAGATTTTATAAAAGGGTTTAGGGTGTTGAAGATTATGTCATGGGTATAACTAGGGGTGTCAGTATGGTCGGGTTGACCCGACCTGAACTCGAACTCAAACCTGATAATAGGGGTATTATCGGGTTCAATCAGGTTTTTAATTTTTTAAAAGTGATCCACAACCTGACTTGATTAAGAATTGGGTTATCGGGCTCGGGTTTTTGTCAGGTCGGGTGATTTGGGTTTGTCGGGTTGCCATAATCCACCCGAAAAGAGTGATGAGGCGAAAAGTGTACCGCTTTTAAGGGGTCAATTAAGCCCGAATTCGAGATTATTTGATCAAATATTGCCCTAAATCGTTCCTTTTGTCATTTTAGGTGCTTTTGAGGAGAAATCTGAAAAAGGAAGCATTTTGGACATTTTTTGTGCATAAAAGTGAAGAAAACAGCAAAGTCTCAATTTCCTTGCTGGGAACAGTACCTGACAGCGTCAAGGTTCTACAAGTGACGGCGTCAACAGTTACAAAAGAGGTGGATGTGGAACTTATAACGTGACGGCCCAGAAAGTTTTCAAGCTTATGGCCTGAAGGCGTCACCAAGTCCAATTACACGTGACGGCCCAGAGTGATTTCCTACATGACGGAGTCACAAATGGATCTAGGCAATACGAATTTTATCATGGCGGCGAGTTGACGGCGTCACGAGCTAATACATGACGCCGTGTAGATGTAAACTCTATATATAGTTTTCCAATTTTCATTCATTAGAGTGCAACTTTGAGGGAATAAACCCTAGACGAATTTTAACAGCTTTTCAAGGGTTTCAACCCCTTGATTCTTCCATGTTCAATTGAAGATAAGTACTTATTCAAATCATTCAATATGTCTATGTGTTGTGTGATTATATCTTACGCTTGTCTTCTCTTTAATATGCTAGGCTAGATTTTCATTGTGTTTGCTTAGATGTAGTGAAACCTAGATGTTGATTATGGGTTGATTGTTTGTTTATAATTGTTACGGATGATTGTATTCGATGTTAGGCTTAAGAAAACTGGCAGACTTCTATTGGTAACTTGCTTGAACGTGTTAAGAAACATGATCGGAGGTGTACTACGATTTTTGGTTGTATTTAATGCGTAAGAGAATTCTAATGATCCCATGTTAGGAGATTCTAACGGTTCGACATAGGAGTGAAGTAGATCTTATAGAGTTAGGGAATATTGTACACGGCCCTACGACTAGTATTAAGGAATATGACCCGTCATCCATGCAATTGTAACAAGCTAATCAACCTGTAAAAGATATCTAGGGAGTAATGAAATAAGTAAACACAACTTTCCTCATAATTGTTTCCACCACATTAGTATATTAGTTACATTTTCATTTTTGTTATTTTATTTTGATTGCATCTTTAGATTAATTGGGTTAGTTGGCTAGCAACTAATTCCGCCCACTCCTTCAAAACCCGAGATTTTTACTTGCTTTCATAAAATATAAAAATACAAAAAGAATTATCCCTTACCTCTAGACCTAGTTTAGTAGGCTTTCTAATCCTAGCGACACTATTCCTGAGTTGAACGATCAATCCTCCGGTACTTGTCACTATATTATACTACAACGATCAGGTACACTGCCTGGTGGGCGTTGTAAGCTTCTCGAGATCCCTTGAGAGGTAAAACCTGTTGCCAGGGCGCAATTCTCACGTATCAAGTTTTTGGCGCCGTTGCCGGGGAATAGTTATTGTCTAGGTTAGGATTTCTTTTTATTAGGTCTACTTGCTAGATTCCTTTATAGTAAGATTTTTATTTTTATTTTTAGGTTTCCTTTAGTCTATCTTATTTCTTTGTGTCTTTGTTCGTAACCTTTACCATTCGACATCATGGAAGGTGGTAACATCTTTGAACCCATCAACTCACCACAACAAAACAACCCACAAAACCCACCACTAGCAAACCAACCTCCTAGCCCCCGAACTTTAGGTGAGTATTCCCTTCCTAGCCACCAAGGCTATCGAAACACCATTGAGCTCACCCAAGGAGCCAATGTGTCACCCTTGCGATCCAACACCATCCAGTTGGTGCAAAGCGGATGTGCATTCCATGGACTTCGTTCCGAAGATCCTAATCAACATCTCAAGGATTTCCTTAAAATCGTGGATTCCATAGACCTTGATGTTGTAACTAGAGAGTCGACCCGATTACGTCTATTCCAATTCTCTCTACGTGATCAAGCTAGTCAATGGCTTGAACGTTTACTTGCGGGGTCCATCACCTCATGGGATGATCTCACCACTCGTTTCCTTGCTCAATTTTTCCCACCGGGGAGAACTACCAAGCTTAGAAATGATATCTTGATGTTCCAACAACGTCAAGGTGAAACTCTATATGAAGCATGGAATCGTTTCAAGGACTTACCCAAAAAAGTCCCTCATCATGGCATAGATCTTTGGCTCCAAGTCCAAATCTTCTATGACCATATCGATCTCTCCACAAGGCGAACCATTGACCAATTGGCCGGTGGTAAGCTACGTGATCTAAGTGCGGAAGAATCATGGGAACTCATAGAAGATCTTGCTCTCTATGACAACGAAAGTTGGAATGATCCCCGTGATTTGAACAAAACGGTCAAGGCAATATCTTTGCTTTCGAACAATTCTAGCACTCCCGACCATAGTATCATGGAACTTGAAGACCAAGTCAAGTTTCTCATGAAATCCTACGAAGCTCCTAAGCCTTCAAGCCAAGTGAACAAAATCACTTTTTCATGCGAATTATGTAGTGGTCCCCATGACACTCGTGATTGCGTGGAACTCCCCGGACAAGCTTTTGCGGATTACGCATCCTCGCGTGCCGACGAAGCGGGAGACAAGCGGTACACTTTCAAACCCGAGCCAAACCCTTACGGTGATTCCTACAACCCTTCTTGGAAAAATCACCCGAACCTTATGTGGAAACAAAACCAAAACATGCCCCAAAACAATTCTTCCAATCCACCTAATCGTTACCAACCAAACAGTCCACCCTCTAACCGTACTTTCAACAACAATCCTTCCAATAACTATGGTAGTACCAATAATATTGAAGGATTGATGTCCAAGTTCATGGCATCTCAAGAAGCTCGCGTAGCTAAGTTTGAAACCGAATTCAATCAACAACAAACGGAGATGACCAATAAGATTGACAACTTGTTGAAAGCCCTCAACAACCAAGTGCTAACTACACCTAGGAAGGACACTAAGGACACTAGTAGCGGAATCCAAATTAAGGACCCCTCATCATCCAAACACGTCCACTTTGTCAACGTTGTCACCATTAAACCAATAGATAAGAATATAGAAGAAGGTGACAAGGATGTAGTTGGAATAGAAACCGGGACTAAGGATGAGATTAAGGAAGTTGAGGATATTAAGGAAGAAAAATTAGAGGAAGTAGAAAACGTAGAGGAATACTTTGATAAGTTACCTACCAAGGAAGAACGGGAATATCATAAGGATCTATTCGATGACCCCGAGATACCTTACGTCCTTGGTTCACCACTCATCAAAACAGGAGATCCCTCTAACATCAACATACCATGCAATATTGGGCATATGCATGTGTGGAAAGCTTACATCGATCTTAGGTCTCCTATAAACATCATGACTAGGACCTATTATAATTGGGTAATGAAGAAGCAACTTGAGCATAGGATGATGCCTAACACGAATTGGATGAGCAACTTTTTAGGAAGAGTGAAAGGATTACTTGTCTTTGTAGGAAATTTCACTTATGTTACCGACTTTGTGATTGTAGAGGATATTCGTCCGGTAATAGATGGTTGCCTAAGTCAAGTAGTGTTCGGAAAACCGTTTGTTGAGGCCTCTAAAATGAGTTATGACTCGTCCCAAGGGATAGTTAGATTAAAGGATGAGAACGATGAGATTGCTTACCAAATGCCCTATAAGATTGAACAATATCATCTTCTATCAAACCTAGAAAAGGAATACAAGCAAGCAGTTTACTATAGGAATGATGAAGATAGATGTAGAGGAGTAGATTATGTCATGAGTAGAATACTCGGTTTCTACAAGGAATGTTTGCAACTAGGTCCGGAATACAAGACTACGATTGGAGATGACCTAGAGAATGAGACCAATGCCGAGGTCACGTAATAGCCCATGACCTTGAGTCTAGCTACAAGACTCGTAAATAAAGAAAAGCGCTTCTTGGGAGGCAACCCATGTTTTGTGCGTTTTTATTTGTTTGATTTTTATTTGTTTGATTGTTATTTGTTTCCGTATGCATGTTTTATTTTTATTGTTGGTAGATCATGTTTCAAAATAAATTGTGAAAATGCTTTATTTTGTTGTTTAACTTCGTCTTAACTTCATAAAAAGGTATTTTGCAAAAGCTAAGTGTAAGGGGAAACCCCAAATTTGTTTAGAAGAACGAAAATGATCTTGATTCGCCACAATATTAAATGAACATGTATATTAGTAATTGTTAGAGTCAAATGCTTGTATCGAGTCATAATGATGTTTTACAGGATTTTCCAGGAAGTAGGACATAAGTTTTTCCTGAAATTTTTCGGAAACTTAACATAAAGATCTCTGTAGGTCACTTCTGACGGCGTCAAGATTTAACCCCTGACGGCGTCACGTGTAAAATTCTGAAAATTTTGCGAGTTTTGTTTTTCAAACGGAGTCTTAAAAGTTTTTGTTGATTCTTTAGTTTTATAAACTCCAGGAAATATGCAAACATTAATTCCACAAGCATTATATCTTAGATTGCTTTCTAGGATTTGTTAGTATATATAGATTGCCGCCGATTTTACGCGAGGTTGCCTTGATTGTTTTCTCAGGTTTAACAAGTTATATATGACAAGAAGATGATTTATATTTCTGGAAGGGAAGCTTTGAATGTTCATTTTATTGGAGGAAGATCTAACCTTGTTAACACACTATCCACACCGAACGAATCAGGGGAGTATTTGTTTTCATTCTTTTACCTATTTTACTTTTACATCCTTTAATAGAATATTGGGGACAATGTTCATCCTAAGTGTAAGGGGAAAGTAAATGATAATACCTTATAGGATACTATTGCACTTGAGTTTGTTTGTTTGATGGTAGGTGTGTAATAAAACTAATAGAAATACTTGTTATTGTAATTTTAGCATCAAATTTAATTTTTTTTACAACATTTAGGAGTGAAACTTTAACCTTAACAAGCGTCTCATGGATAGGAGTTCTATGACTAGCACAAAACCGTACCATTCAGAAAAATTTTCCACCCAAATATGTGAGGTTCGCCTTTAGATTTGATAGGAAAAGCATTTATTATTAGTGCTTATGAGTGTACCGGTAGCATTTAGATTCTAGAACTTGCGTTAGTGATGCATCCCGAGACCGCTAGTGAGACTACGTTCGTGTAGTAGGATTTACTACATGATAAGAGGCATTAGGATCACCCTTGTGTTAAACCCGTATCATAATTACTTGACCATTTAAGTCATATTACTTGACTAGTAAAGTCAATTAATTTCCCACACCTTAGCGTTGTACTCATTTTTAGTACACGAAACCCCTAGTGCACCCCTCCGAGCCTATCTTTTAGTTTCTAACTTTAAGCATCTTACTTAAAGGAATAATTTGTTACAACCCAACCAAATGTGCAACCAAATCGCCTTAGCCTTCCTTATATGCACTCATCTTTAGTGCATTATTGTTACATGTTTAAACCCTTAGTTAATTATTTAATTGATTACATGGTTGCTAAGTCGAGTCATATCTTGTACATATTGTTTTGGGACGATTGGGACTCATGGGTAAAGTACTTATGTTTTGGAGTAATGGGGAAGAACATCATATATTACCCCCATATGTGCATTAATCCTAAAGAGTACTCCAAATGTTTTGATTATCTTGATTCGAGTCATTAGATTAGTTTATTGTAAATTATGTAAAAATTCATGTGTAAGGGGAATGTACATTCCTTATGATGTATTATTTTGGATGGTAGGGTAAAAGTGTATGCAAAAAAAATAAATAATAAAAAATCAAAAAAATTAAGAAAAAGAAAAAAAACAGTAGAAAAAGAAAAGAGAAAAAAACATACAGACTACCATCCCGTTTCTTTCTATGTTTGTTTTATGTTTTTGTTATTTTTGATTTATTAGCTTAAGTCGAGTCGAGTCTTGGCTTAGCAACACCATATTGTACATGTAATTAACCATGATAATTAACTCGCCACCAGTAAATATTGCCTTTATCCAACAAAACCGTGTTTTCCATATCCCAACACCTAACGTTATAAACCTTTTAAAAGACCTCTTTGATAGTTTATCCTAGGTGCTTACGCCAAGTGGTGGAGGTTTGATCATTTCCTAAGCCTATGGTAATCTATTTTGCTATGACAGGTAGTGAGAGATGTTTTCGATTTCCATATTGTGATATATACTTCATCCGACCGGACTTAACCCGACCCGATAGACACCCGAACCCGATAACTTGATCATTTATCGGATCGGGTTGTGGGCCACTTTTTAAAAATTCAAAACTCGACCCAATAAACCCGATAATCCAACTTGATAACACCTCTAATTGTACGATGGCAAGATCTCGCAGAAGGAGATAGATTTGTGTTCGGGTTCCAAAAGATTCGACATGATATGATGTCGGCTCAGTTTAAAGCTTTTTTTGATTCCATTGGGTGGTCTTTGGAGAACCCACTGATTCCAGTCACAAGTTCAAAGCCTTTTTTGATTCCAATGTGTTTATGTATAAATTGCATCCAAGTTCGGTACATGCATGTGTGAAGGAAAATATAAATTTGTTTCAGATTTTGTTTACTCGAATTCATATTCATATGATATTATTTATATATATATACCTCTTAAACTCACCACTCGCGAATAAACCATGTTTATGAATGAAGAATTGTTTATGATATGATATGATAACTGTAGGAGATTGGTTTAGAAGAAATCATGGTGCCTGAATTATAGATAATGGAGTGAGGGATGGTTATGTTTTATGATATGATATGATAAATGTGGTATTCTTGTTGATTTAGTAGATAACTGAGAGAGTTGTTGATTTGGGTATTCTTGGTTACAGCTTGCTGAATTAGTAGCTTCAAGCTGTTGATGTATTTTTATTAACAGGAATTGTAAAGGGCTAATTGTCTGAAAAGGCATCCAACTTGCCATCTTTTTCTTTTGTAGACATCCATTTTTTTTTCACCTAAAGTATTCAAATACTTAATCTTTCTATTGTAGCCATATAACGGGGGGATTTGACGTGGCATTTCTAATCCCGTTATTTTTTGCTACAATAGCAATAATAAGAAAGTTTGGTGCTACAATATAATTTTTAGCCCCGTTTTCCGTGGGCTACAATAGGAATTTATCAAAACCCTTCATTTTCTTCCATTTTTGAACAAAAAGATGTACACCTAGATTTTTTTTCAAACCTTTATATTAAAAAAAATGTAATTCCATGAAGATACAATTCCATTTTACACACAACCCATTACCAATATTATAGCTGGGCATACAAATGGAATCACTGCAAAAATTACACAAACATATGGAATCACTATTGTTGAACATATACCTACTGATTAAAAAGCATTAACAATTCCAAATGTTTTGTCCTGAAAATACATAATCCCAAAAATCATCTTGCATATTACAAAAATAAACCTACTCATGAACAAGCATTAACACAACAACATGTAATCATTGCATACTAAAAGTTCCTACTCCCACCCAATCACCGATTCAACAAGTAACTGCAAAAAAATTATGAGGATTGGTAAGTGGAGGATCAAAGAAAGTGAATAGGTCAGCAAATAATGACAATGACAATCCTTATAAAATTTTGGGTGTTTGGCAATCTAAAATTTAGGTCTCAAAGTTGCTGATATGCCACTTAAAGTTGTTGATATGATACTAAAAGTTGCTAATATGCTAACTCAGACAGTAAAGTAAAAGTAAAATTTAGTGCTAACTTAAACAATGATATGCTAACTTAGACCATTGCAACAACTGTAAAGTTCAGAGTCAATCCTTATAAAAATGAAAATCAATCATACTCAGGGATATGCTAACTTAAAATATTATCACGGTGTTTGGCAA
Source organism: Artemisia argyi (assembly GCA_030686995.1). Taxonomy (NCBI): domain Eukaryota; kingdom Viridiplantae; phylum Streptophyta; class Magnoliopsida; order Asterales; family Asteraceae; genus Artemisia; species Artemisia argyi. The sequence goes on from CM060690.1 coordinate 11,707,429, forward strand.
TCTAAAATTTAGAGCTGAAAGTTGCTGATATGCTACTTAAAGTTGCTGATATGCTAACTTAGACAGTTGCAACCACTGCTAAGTTTAGAGTCAATCCATATAAAACTAAAAAGCAGTCATATCAACAACTAGAACATGAAACTTAGACAGTCAAGTAAAAGTTGCTGATATGATTGCTCAGGATGTTTGGCAATGGCCTGTAAATTGGTGTAATTAGGGGTGGAAATGATCTGAGCCGAGCTCGAGCCTGCCAGAGCTCGAGCTCGGCTCGTTTATATTTAAGAAAGCTCGAGCTCGAGCTCGGCTCGTTTATATTTAAGAAAGCTTGAGCTCGAGCTCGGCTCGGTTCGAGCCTTAAGATTTAAGCTCGACCTCGGCTCGTGTTATGATATATAATGCTCGAGCTCAGCTCGTTTATGATGCATTTGTATAAAGCTCAAGCTCGGCTCGTGTTTTGAGCTCGTTTGTTCTTGGTTGTCCTTGGTCCAAAACAAGAGAGCAGAACGTAAAATAAAGAGGTGAACAAGAAAGAGCAGTAAACAACATAACCATCAACCTTAATCTATCCTGTTAATACAAATAATGTCAAAAACGTTGTTTGTATTATTCGGTCTCTACATGTTTTGATAATCACAAAATATAAAAACATGATACGTAAACTTACGGTTAATAAGTTTTTGATCGAGATAACTCGCTTACTCAATGTATCGTCTACAACATCACTTCAGGTACAAACAATCTCTATATCGACACTAGTAGAGTGATCAAAGAATTTATTTTCACAAAACCTTACATTTTTATGTATGACAAAACATTTTCACAAAAGTATTTTTGTGTTTTTAAAAGAAATGTTTTATTAAGAAAATAAATTGAAATTCAAACTTGCAACAGCCATATTTCCCGCTAAAAACCGACAAAATTTCTTCACCAGATAAACTTTCACCACGTCAGGATAAAAAGAGGAGCGTCTGTCAAGACGGTCCCTTAGTGATAAAGGACCGTCACATGTTTAAGGGACCGCCCACTCATTTCCTGATGACTATAAATACAGAACTGTTCCTTTTCAGAAAACTAAGCCTCTTTGCACAAAAATATTATGTTCTTCCTTTCATAATTCTTTGATCACTATAACATGTCGGTATGTGTTTATAAGTGATTCTCCAATCCTTTACATCAAAGTACAAGAGAAGAACACTCGATATCATCAAGAATCGATGTGTTATTGAGTCCACACATAAAAGTAACAAGTGTTACGATTCTATCCTTCCACCTACACTCATTTGCATATGTTGTAATATTGTGTATCCGAATTATGTGTGAGTCATGATTAGATATGTTAGGGTGAACTTGGACCAAGGTGGTAGTCCAAAAAGTGTTGTATCTAGATTAGATCTTGTAATAGTTTTGTGTTGTGATGTGAAAGCTAGAACTTCGTAGAGTTCTATTGTGAAGATAAGGACTTATTGAAGTCCGTATGTGAAGGCTTGAATCGGGAGAAGGTTCAATTGAACGGGAGTGCTCATTCGTGTGAAGACTTGGATTGTGAGTCGATCCAAGAGGGACAAGAGTGCTTGTTTGTGTAGCCACGTAGGCTTTAGTGTAGATTGGTTCTAGCTAGGATTATAACTCGATATTCCGTTTAGTGTCCTTAAACTTGGTGTAAGCTTGTGTACGGATTCTCCGCCCGAAGGAGTGTGCTGACATAGTGATTGAAAACTCTCGAGTGTGGTACTCGGGGAGTGGAGTAGGACAAAGAGTGAGCTTCGTGCCGAATCGCTATAAATCTCGGCGTCTTCCCTTCTTGTGTTCTTTCCTTTACTATTTCCTTTACACAATTTATGTTTATGCATCTAGTTAACTTGATATCACATAACTAGCAAATCTAGCAATTTTGCAAAAAAAACATAAATGGACCTAACAAAGTGAAAACCAATTTTAATAAGCAATAATAAATGGTAAAACTATTCAACTCCCTTCTAGTTTCTACAATCAGTATCAGAGCCTTGTCACTCAAGATATTTAAAGTATATTGTACTTTAAAGCTTGAATCGATCTATGGATTCTGAAATAAATTCAGAATGGATTTTCAAATGAACCACCATTTTTCGATAATAATAACGTTATTGAATGGAAAAATAGATTTGAAAGTAATGTGAAATCAAAAGATCATGATCTTTGGCATGTCATTTCAATTGGTGATTTTCAACCAATGGAAACGAATAAAGTTAAAACAAGTTTTTCAAAGAAAAGTTTTGTAAAAATTTGGAAGAAAAAATAATTATTTATAAAACCTTGCCAAGAGTTGAATATTAAAGAATATTATTTTGTCAAACGGCAAATGACATGTGGAAAAATCTCTTAAACTTTCATCAAAGAAATTGTCAAGCCAAAGATGATGATATTAGTCTTGGAATACTTTTTACTTGTGAAGACAAGTCATTAGAAAGACATCTTGTTGAATTGATTTTGATGTAGGTAGTGACATCGACAAAGACCTCACAAGTAACCTTGGAAGTGATCTCATCAATGAATCTTGGTGTGATACGGATAAAGATGACAATGTACATAATGTGAAATATGTTACAGATGGAAACTTCAAGTGAGAAATTGGTTATCAAGTTTTCTTGTAAGCTATGTCTCTAGGTGTGCAATGGAAGCTACTCGTGGATACGAATCTACATCCACTCTTTTGTCACACATGAGAAGAATCCTAAAAAAAAATGGAATCATGCATTTCTCACAACGCATTCCACGGTAACTGATGCGTGGGAATTGCACCAGGCTTTACCTCTCGAGTGATCTCGAGAAGCTTACAACCCCTACCAGGCAGTGTACCTGATCGTTGTAGTATAGTATAGTGACAAGTACCGGGGGATTGATCGTTCAACTCAGGAATAGTGTCGCTAGGATTAGAAAGCCTAAAAACTAGGTCTAGAGGTGAGGGATAATTCTTTTTGTATTTTTGATACGTGGGAATCGCACCAGGCTTTACTTCTCAAGGGATCTTGAGAAGCTTACAACCCCCACCAGGCAGTGTACCTGATCGTTGTAGTATAGTATAGTGACAAGTACCGGGGGATTGATCGTTCAGCTAGGAATAGTGTCGTTAGGATTGAAATTAATCTAACTAGGTCTAAAGGTGAAGGATGATTCTTTTTGTATTTTTATATTTTATGAAAAGCAAGTAAAAATCTCGGGTATTGGGAGAGTGGGCGGAATTAGTTGCTAATCAACTAACCCAAAAGCTACTAATTAATCTAATAAACAAGAAAAGTAAACTAGGGTTCTACAAGATAAGTGAAGCATGTCTACCCATGATATGTTACTCCTTGCTAGCTATCCAATCCTACCTAATGAATTGTAACCTTGTTTTAATTGACGGGTTGTATTCCTTAATACCATTCATGGGGTATCGCACATAACTCCCCAATTCTATGAGCTCTTATCTCCTCCTATACCATGCCCAGCACAACCATAGGGATTATAAACAGTGGCTCATGCATTAAATACAACCAATAAAGACCTAGTGCAATCGGTTCATGTTTCCTAAGACGTTCAAGCATGTTACCATTCGGAGATCTGCCAGTTTTCTTAAGCCTAACATATAAATTCATTCAATCAAAACAAGAATCAATAGGAAACAAGAATTATAAACTAAACCAACTAGATCTATTGAAGTTGTCACACCTTAATTGATAGAGATAGACACACACATCAACAAGCCCTCATTGATGGAGATAGACACAACCATCAACAAGAAATCAATGAGATCTAATCAATTATATACAAGTTTCACATAATCATAAGTAGACACAAGGTGAATTAACAAAACATAATCAAAGAAGGACAATCAACAAGAATAATGAAAGACATAGTTGAGATAGAATCATCAAACCAATACATGATGTTTATGGAGTGATTGAAACCCTCTAAGTTGCTGGAAAAACACCCACCTAAACCCATAAATCGACCTTAGGGTTTAGGGCTTACAAAAAGTGAAGTTATGATGTTATATTTATAGGCATGTTTTCTGTCGGCAAGGCTTGACGGAGTCAGCTCGTTCTCTTGACGCCGTCATGACCATTTTTTCACCAAATTTTAGATCTCTTCGTCCTCTTCGCGTGGGCTTTTGAATCACCTAAATCCGAGTTCGTATGCAAAAGTTATGACCAAAACAATATCAGCTACTTCGCGCGCAAGTTTTGACAAGTTAACACGTGACGGCCTTGGGTGACGCCTTCACATTCTCTCTGGGCCGTCACCACTTTTACTCTTGACACCATCACCAAAATGCTCTTGACGCCGTCAGGTACTGTTCCCAGCAAGGAAAATTGAGACTTTGTCGTTTTCTTCACTTTTATGCTCCAAAAACGTCCAAAATGCTTCCTTTTCCAGAATTCACTCCCAAAGTACCTAAAATCATAAAAGGAACGATTTAGGGCAATATTTGATCAAATAAATTCGAATTCGGGCTTAAATGACCCCCTAAAAACGGTTCATTTTTCGCCTTATCATATATCCCTACACTTGGGATTTGCTTGTCCTCAAGCAAATGAGCTTTTCCACCAATCAAAATACAAGTTAGGGGTCATTTAACACTAATATAAAAGTAATTACAACAAATGATCGTTCCACCTTAGTCAAAACAAGCACGGAAATTATACACTAGCACCTCACATTAAGTATTTGGATACTCTCATCTCTCGGGTGTTGTAAATTTATATGTCATAATTGGAAATGGAGAAATATCACTCTCTACCTGTCATAGCAAATAGATTACCATAGGTTTGGGAAAGGATCAAACCTCCACCACTTGGCGTAAGCACCTAGGATAAACTATCAAAGAGGTCTTTTGAAGGGTTATAACGTTAGGTGTAGGGGATATGGAAAACACGGTTTTGTTGGATAAACGGATATTTTACTGGTGGCAAGTCAATTGTCTTAGTTAACTACATGTACAATGAGGCGTTGCTAAGCCAAGACTCGACTCAACTTAAACTAACCACAACTCTTTTTGGATTTTCAAGACACTATTTGACTTAAACATAAATAAAAGAAACGGATGGTAGCCCGTATGTTTTTCTCTTTTCTTTTTCTATTTTTTTTTCTTTTCTTTTTTTTCGATTTTTTTTTCATACACTTTTACTCTACCATCCAAAATAATACATCAAAGGGAGCTCGTTTCCTCCCTACACTTGAGCTTTTACATACTTTACAATCAACTATTCTAATGACTCGAATCAAGATAATCAAAACACTTGGAGTACTTTTAAATATTAACGCACATATGAGGGTAATAATTGACATCATCCCCATTACTCGATTACAATAGTACTTTACCCATGAGTCCCAATCGTCCCAAAACAATATGTACAAGATATGACTCGACTTAGCAACCATGTAATCAATTAGACAACTAACAAAGGGTTTAAACAATTAACAATAATGCACTAAAGATGAGTGCATACAAGGAAGGCTAAGGCGATTTGGTTGCACATTTGGGGTGGATTGTAAACAAATTCTTCCTTTAAGTAAAATGCTTAAAGTTAGAAATGAAAAGATAGGCTCGGAGGGGTGTACTAGGGGTATCGTGTACTAAAAATGAGTACAACGCAAAGGTGTGGGAGAATTACTTGACCTATGAAGTCAATGTAATTATATTACAGGTGTAGAACAAGGGTTATCCTAATGCCTCTTATCATGTAGTAAATCCTAACTACACGAATGTAGTCTCACTAGCGGTCTCGGGATGCATCGCTATCACAAGTTCTAGAATCTAAATACTACCGGTACACTCATAAGCACCAACAATGAATGCTTTTTTTTAAAGATCTAAGGGCGAACCTCACATATTTGGGGTGGAAATTTTTGAGTTGTATGGTTTTTGTGCTAGTCATACAACTCCTATCCATGAGACGCTTATTAAGACTAAAGTTTCACTCCTACATGTTGCAAAAAATTTTAAATTTTGTGCTAAAATTGCCCTAACAAATATTCTCTCAGTTTTATTACACATTCACTATTAAACAAAACAAAAACCAAGTGGAGTAATAGTTTCTAATATACCCTCCCTACACTTAAACCGAACATTATCCCCAATGTTCTAGATAAAAGATGTAAAAGTAAATAAATAAGAATGAAAGAAACTAATACTCCCCTGATTCGTTCACCGTGGATAATGTGACAACATGGTTAAATCTACCTCCAAGAAGACGAACGTTGAAAGCTTCCCTCCAAAAATATAAATCATCTTCTTGTCCTGTAATCAACAAACACAAAAACCAAAGCATCAAACCGAACAAAAATCACAACTAGATGTAATTCCAGACTTAGAAATAGAAACAAGACAAAGCAACAAAAGGATAGGATACTTGTGGAATGAATTACAAATAGGAACTCATAAAACATATCCACAATTATTGACACACAAACAAGATAAAATATATGCTAATCATGAATTGTGAAGTTTTCATGTTCGAATTTAGTTCTTTTTAACAAGATATAAATTTCCATACACTTATCTTTTTGTAAAATACCTTTATATGCAATTAAGACGAGGTTACAAACAAAATAAAGCATTTTCACAAATTATTCGAAACATGAAAATTAAACAACTATGATTAAGCATATATGACACAAACAAACAAATAAAACATCAAACAATTAAAAACATGAGTTGGGTTTCCTCCCAACAAGCGCTTGTTTTTGTTCGAGTCACGAGCCTGACTCTACCCTTATTTAACAGAAATAGGGGAGGTTTTCCCTACACTTAGGATTAAGTGTGGGTGGAAGTAGTGATACACACCCTTAGGGTGGAAATATGCCACGTGAGGTGAAGGGGGTGAGTGAATGGCTTCCTTCATCCTAAAACTACCCGGATAATATAGGTTGATGGGTGGGTCGGTTCCTCTTTTGTCTCCTAGAAATAAATCTAAGGATGGGAAGTTGGGTAAAGGTTGAGGTTCCGGTTCATCAACATTAGGAAATTCCCTAGAAGTATTCAAACCTATATCCTCTAGTGGTGCTTGGTCCAAGGGTTCTACCTCAATTGGGGTTCCTATAGTCTCTTCTACTTCTTCCGGGTAAGTCACGGGCGTTGTATGTGCCTCAAATGATGGTAGGACTTGTGGGGTACTTTGTGGGCTTGGATTATCCACCTCATCCTCCATTGTACCTAGATTACCTATATGTTTGTTTTGTACTATGATATTAGGTGCCATCCAACTAGGTATCTCAACATGAGTATATTCATCCCCCAACAAACTTGTTTCATGATCCTTCAAATTTGTTGTCAAATGATTTGTTATGTTGTTTGTCGAGTTGTCTAATCTATAATAATATTGGGCACAATCTTCTATGGCATCCCATGCTTCTTCAGCATTTAATTCCCTAAAGTCCCCATTGGAAAAATCCTCAATGCACATCTGGTCATATCGGTTAACACGATAGTAAAAGGTTTGGGCTAGGGATGCTAAAGCGAAACTATGATGAGGGACTATTCGGAGTAAATTTTTAAAACGTGTCCATGCATCATATATGGGTTCATCTCGATATTGTTTGAACATCAAGATGTCATTAGGGTAGAATGGGTTTCGTGGTCGGTAGTATGGTGGATTCGCATTCTCCATAATGGTGAACGGAAGAGTCAATGGAAAGGTTTGTACGAACAAATACACAAAGAAAAGATAGACTACGAGAAAGCTAATAAAAAGAAAATAAAAATCTCACTAAAAAGGAATCTAATGAGTAGACCTAATAAAAATCAAATTCAACCTAAACAATAACTATTCCCTGGGCTGCGGCGCCAAAAACTTGATACGTGGGAATCGCACCAGGCTTTACCTCTCAAGGGATCTTGAGAAGCTTACAACCCCAACCAGGCAGTGTACCTGATCGTTGTAGTATAGTATAGTGACAAGTACCGGGGGATTGATCGTTCAGCTAGGAATAGTGTCGTTAGGATTGAAATTAATCTAACTAGGTCTAAAGGTGAAGGATGATTCTTTTTGTATTTTTATATTTTATGAAAAGCAAGTAAAAATCTCGGGTATTGGGAGAGTGGGCGGAATTAGTTGCTAATCAACTAACCCAAATGCTACTAATTAATCTAATAAACAAGAAAAGTAAACTAGGGTTCTACAAGATAAGTGAAGCATGTCTACCCATGATATGTTACTCCTTGCTAGCTATCCAATCCTACCTATTGAATTGTAACCTTGTTTTAATTGACGGGTTGTATTCCTTAATACCATTCATGGAGTATCACACATAACTCCCCAATTCTATGACGGCGTCAGCTCGTTCTCTTGACGCCGTCACAACCATTTTTTCACCAAATTGTAGATCTCTTCGTCCTCTTCGCGTGGGCTTTTGAATCACCTAAATCCGAGTTCGTATGCAAAAGTTATGACCAAAACAATATCAGCTACTTCGCGCGCAAGTTTTGACAAGTTAACACGTGACGGCCTTGGGTGACGCCTTCACATTCTCTCTGGGCCGTCACCACTTTTACTCTTGACGCCGTCACCAAAATGCTCTTGACGCCGTCAGGTACTGTTCCCAGCAAGGAAAATTGAGACTTTGTCGTTTTCTTCACTTTTATGCTCCAAAATCGTCCAAAATGCTTCCTTTTTCAGAATTCACTCCCAAAGTACCTAAAATCATAAAAGGAACGATTTAGGGCAATATTTGATCAAATAAATTCGAATTCGGGCTTAAATGACCCCCTAAAAACGGTTCATTTTTCGCCTTATCAATTTTCATATTTTATGAAAAGCAAGTAAAATCTCGGGTTTTGGAAGAGTGGGCGAAATTAGTTGATAGTCAACTAACCCAATAACTAAGATGCAATAAAAATAAAATAACAAAAATATAAATAAAGCTAATTACTAATGTAGAGTGAACAATAAATGAGAAAATTGTGTTTACTTAGATTTCATTACTCCCTAAATATCTTTTACATGTTGATAGTTTGTTACAGTTGCGTGGATGACGGGTTATATTCCTTAATACCAATCGTGGGGTGGCGTACGTACTTCCCCATCTCTATAAGCTCCTACTTCACTCCTATGTCGAGCCTGCATGTAATACCTCAAATTCAAAAAACAAGCAAAATGACCAAAATGCCCTCATGTTTTAAAATTCGTATTAACACTTAAATAATGTCAAAGAAACCCTAGATATTTTTGAATTTGGCAACATATGAACAAAATAAATTAAGTATGAATATAATTAGTGGTGATTTAAGGTTGTAATAAATGTTGGTAATGATTGGGTAACTTTGGGTTAGGGTTTGGTTGTTTTTAATTAAAACCGTTTTGTTTTTAAATAGTAAACGGTGTGTTTTGTAATTTTGTAAACATGTGGACTATTTTTGTAAGATGTATTAGATCAGGGGCAAGTTGGGAAAAATATAATATGAGAGTGTCATGTGTTAAATTTGTAACTAAAAGGTTTAAGTAGTAAATTAAGTAATTATATAATCCGAATTGTAATTAATTAAAATTAAGGGGTTAAACTTGTAAATTATGAAAGTTAAGGGTTGTTTTGTACATATATTAAATGGAAGGGTAACATGTGTAATTTCTGATAATTAAAGGGTATATGTGTAAATATGAATATTATAAGGATTAAATTGTAAGTTATTTAATTAAAATGTTTAATTTGTAAAATTATTAAAACCAAAGGGTTGGAATTGTAAATATGAGAAACTTGTGGATTAAAGTGAATAAAGTGTGAAACATATGATATTTACATTAAAAACTTTACACTATAACATAAGTACACTTTAAACCCTAAAACTATATTAACAAGTTATTAAATATTTAACTTAAATATTTATGTAAACCCTAAAACTAATATGGAATATGAAAAAGTAAATGATCGAATGAGATATTAATGAATAATACATCCTGTGTAGATTTCTGAAGAACAGTACTATTCCGTTATTTGATCTATGCCCTTACTCTTAAGTTTTCCTTCGTGATTACAACTTCCGTTATGAACTTTCTGTTTTGAACTTTTTGATTTAAACCTTTGCTATGAACCTTCTGTTTTGGAACCCTTGATATGAAAACTAAGTTTTGAACCCTCAAATATGAACCATTTGATTACATGAGTTTCACTAGGCATGGGGGTTCCATGTCCGTGTCATAGATGCACCTATGGCATGACTCTAGGGCAGTAGAGTGATGTTCTACCACGTCCCTTCCGTTATATATGAATGTGCACTAATTTTCAGGGGCGTATGGATGCATCCTAGATCTGTTTTCTGTTATGATATGATATGAATATGTTTAGTGACTGGTTGTATGTGCAATGTACTCCTTTCACTTCCGGTACAATGGAGCTAGCTACTTCTTGTACAACTTATGTGATTATGATATGATTATGATATGTTTTCTGAGCTCATGGTATATTCTGATTCTATTTATACAAGTGACTGTATAGATTCCTTACTTAACCTACATAATATATTTCCGTACTATCTATTATACCTAAATATGTTTTCCCAAATTATATCTTCTGTACTTCAGCATTTATTTCAGTTTACTTTTGTTATATCCGTTCACTGAGCTTTTGTAGCTCAGCCGCATTTCTTTTCTCCGCGGCAGGTATTCAAGATAGCTTTTGGGATAGCTTTCTGGGCTTGAGTGTAGAACTGAGTGAAGAATTTGACTTTAGCTATTTGAAGTAAGTTTTCTGCTTTTGATCTGTCTGTTTGTTCTGATGTAACATAATAATTTGTGACATTTTTACCCTTGTCGGGTTGGGGTGTTACACTGCAAGAAGCTCCTAACATGGGATCACTAGAATTCGCTCATGCATTAAATACAACCATAAAAACCTAGTACGCATTGGTTCATGTTTCTTAAGACGTTCAAGCAAGTTACACTATGGAAGTCTGCCAAGCCTAACATCGAAATCATTCATCCGTAACAACTATAAACAAGCAATCAACCCATAATCAACATATAGGTTTCACTACATCTAAGCAAACACACAAGAGATCTAGCCTAGCATGTTAAAATCAATACAAGCGTAAGATATATTCAAACAACACATAGACATATTGAATGAATTGAAAGGATACTTATCTTAATTGAACATGAAAGGATTCAAGGGGTGAAAACCCTTGAAAATACTGTTAAAATCGTGCTAGGGTTTATTCAAGTCATCCCTAAAATTGTCCTCTCTTTTTTTAATGAAAATTACAAAGACTATATATAGATTTTCTAAGGTGACGGCGTCAAGAAGAAAATTCTGACGCCGTCAACCCGCCGCCCACAATAAAATCGGATTGCCTAGATCCAGATCTGACGCCGTCAAGAGCATTTCTCCTCTGGGCCGTCACGTGTTAAGGGGCCATGACGGCCTATAGTGACGCCGTCATGCCTTAGTGCAAAAACCTTCTGGATCGTCATGGACTCCATCCTCTTTACCTCTTGTTTTTCCTCTTGACGCCGTCATTAATGTAACAATTCGCATTTTCAGGTTAATTACTTTTCCCGGAAAATTTCACTATTCACTTTTACTATTCATTTTTCCCGAAACTTAATTTTTGTTTCTTGGCCTCGAGTGATAAATCATTTCCATGACAAATTAAAAGTTTGACATTCATAAGCTCATTTTCGCGAAAGTTATTAAGGAATTACACGTTTTAGGGTAAAACGTCATTCAGAAATTCTACGCACAACGAAACTCGACCGCGTTAAGTGACCCCGCATCAGAAAAATGTTTGACACACTCATGATTTATTTGAGAATTAATCGTGATTGAGAAAAACTTGACCAAAATAAGCCTCGGCCGTGAAAAACTGGAATTTTCAGTTTTTAAGCGTTTTTACTCAGCCGTAACCTTAGCCTATACCTGCACCGCATTTCTAAGACTATTTGAGTTTTCAACTTATTAGAAAAAGTCAACATATTTTTCCCTCCTCCATTGACCAAAAATCATTCATTGATTTTATAAGTCATTCCTTGATTTTTAGGCTTACGGTTTGATGTCTAAAAGACATTTAATACCAACCGACACTAGACTGAGCCCAGTCTAGACATTATAAGTCTTTTTAAATCATTTTTATCACATTAGAAAAGTAACATTTTACTTTTCTCAATTTTACGCAATATTCGTACATTTTACGTATTACGCGTTTTAGACCCGTATTTCCAGTTTTTAGCAGGGTTTTACACCCAAATGGAACCTACCACTCATTTTATATTTTATTATGGAGTATTTTGACAAGTTTAATCATTCTACCAAGTTTTGTATTTTTACGATACCCGGTTTTACGTTTTGTGACGTAACAACTTACGGTTTGCATTTTACGGGGTCAAAACTAGTTACATAAGCTTGGATAATATCATCAAAAGTCAATACTTGCTCTCCAAGCTCATGAACCGACTTAGGGGGGGGGGATTTCAGCCCATAGGTGGCTTAATCTCATGCTAGGAAGCTTAGATTACATGCATGTGTCCAACTTGGTCTCCAAGTGTTGACAAGTCAACATTGTAACCTCCTCATTAGCATATAAATACCCCTCCTCCCCCTCCTTGGCCATTTGAATGACCCACACACACAACACACTTCATTTTACTAGTTTACTTCAAGTTTTATCCAAGAGATTAAGAGCATAACAACACATAAACACTAGTTAGGTTTTGATTCATCAAAACTACTTCCAATCTTTAGAACTTTGGTGATTTCTCTTGAGTTTGAATCCACTCAAGTCACCTCAACTTTCATCGTCCATCTTTCAAGATTACAAGAGTAGAAAGATTGCATGAAGTGAAGTGGGTTGAAGCAAGTCTATCAAAGTCCTATCCTTACATGTTAACTTTCCGTTCTTTGTTGAAAGCCAAAAGTTGTAAGCCAAACCCTAACATAATTCTTGTTAAATATCATATTCATGTTATTTACATATCATTCATGCTATATATTATCTTGTGATCATGTCCATGATGTATAAAAATGACTAAAACATGTTGTTGTAATTGATTGTTAAGATAAGTTACTATAACAAGCAAACTAGTGACTTTCTTGGTAAGACCTGATCAAAATGGTAAAAATATGATATTTGATTATTACATATTACAGTAGAGAACTTAACAAGGAAACCATAGCAATTTGAACCACCTAAAACGAGTATACGAGTCAAAAGTTACGCCCATTTGAAGTTACCAAAGATTTGCGGCAAAACTGCTTAAACCATACTGTTTTGCATTCTGATTTTTTGAAAGTCACCCTTCTGGTCCGATTCATCAAAAAGTTAAAACACGAAAGTTGTCCGGAACGCCGTTTTCGTTCAGGTATAAAGAAGCTCGAGCCCTGAAAACGCTTTCCGAGTGATAAAATTCTTCAAATTCTAAACAGCCCATTTTTAGGCCAAAGTCACTATATTATGGTTATACTTTAAAAGGAACAAGAGGTCTTATGACCTATAATCAAGACCACAACCATGGCTAGAGCCAAGGTTGAGTCTCATGACCTTGGAACAAGGACCAAAGGTTATGGCTAGGCCATGACAAAATGACCATGTAAGCTTACTTAGGCGTAAACATGAACCAAAGTATTGGCGATAACTTGAACAAGCAACTTGGATCTACTTCATCTAAAGGAACCATGAGATATTACAAAGAGAAAATGGTCATACAAGACTTATGAAACTACCCCTAATAACAATCTTCATGTACTAATAAACTTTCCTAAGTTTATTCAAATATCGGACATGTAACTTTTCGGATCAAAACATATATATATATATATATATATATATATATATATATATATATATATATATATATATATATATATATATATATATATATATATATATATATTTTATCAACTACTACAATAGTAGGGAGCCTCATGTGAGGAGTTCATTATGTAAGCCGTCGAGATGAGTTGTGGATTTACGAATTAAAGTGTCCTGGCTCCTCGAACGCTTACTAACATGACTTCTGAATTATGTCGGCCCGAACGGTAGTAAACGATATATCAAAACATACATGTTTCATGAATCATTTCTTTCAAAGACTTACACTATACATTGTACCACATCATGGACTAAGTGCAAGATATATATTGGCGTGTTTATGTTTCCTTAGACATTATTCCAAACCTAAGTTACAACGATTATTCTAGGTTGCTCGTAGAAGTTCTTACGGCATATCCATCATTCTCATTATACATCATCCAACTCAAGGTGAGTTCATAGCCCCACTTTCTATCGTTTAACCATTTTACAAACCCTTGGGGGGAATACATGCTATTATTTTTCTACTCGAACACAATGCTTTCTACTGTATGCTATTCGACTATGTTTTATTATCACTAAGTAACATCCTTGCCAAACCAAGATCCCTTATTATGAACCATTTAATCACTTGCGAGGGTTACTTGCGAGTGAGCGCGAATATTGTGAATAGGCCTATTGGGATTGACGAATCCCATTTGTTTTGACTAAGTTCAAACAAATGCATTAATATTTGAGACATTAGGTATGACGGCAAAGTACCTACCGGGATAAATCTGCCGATCGATATTGGTACACGTTAACGTTTTGGTGTCATAAGCTTAGTGAATTAATACCCTTTCCGGGCATATAACAACGTAGCCCATCCTTGTTTTCTAACTATGAGTGTGAGTCTATAGCTCTCACTACGATTATTGTGTTCAAACGATTTAACTACAAACACTACGATTATTGTGTTCAAACATTTTAACTACAAACACTACGATTATTGTGTTCAAACGATTTAACTACAAACACTACGATTATTGTGTTCAAACGATTTAACTACAAACACTACGATTATTGTGTTCAAACGATTTAACTACAAACACTACGATTATTGTGTTCAAACGATTTAACTACAAACAGTACGATTATTGTGTTCAAACGATTTAAGTACAAACACTACGATTATTGTGTTCAACGATTTAACTACCAACACATTGTGTTCAAACATTAAACAAACTCTATGAATATCACTCAACCTTTGTGTTGACCTCTCAAGCATGTATTTCAGGTTCATGACGATCAAGGATGGCACGGAAGGACACGGATACTCAAGAGGGCTATAAATCTTATTATCATTCAAAAACACATTTATTATACATTGTAAACATGGAACCATTTGGGACCTCATTTTGTAAATCTCCGATATTTATACGATTTGAATGATAAATCTTTTAAAACGACTCAATTGGAGTTTGTTTTCTATTATTGTGACTATTGTGCCGTCGAGTAACACCCAGTTTGAATTCCGCTGCATCCATGAATTGGGGGTGTTACAGATTGGTACCAGAGCCATGGTTATAGAGAAACGGGTCTAATTGAGACCTAAACTATAACCACACATACAAGCAAAAACATTTTTATAGCCTTCCGCTCTCCGTGTCTTCCATCCTCCAGACGATTATGGACTTAGTAAGCATGTTATGCTACACAAACATATTAGTATATTCATATATACCCATTTTGAGCATTTCCCCGTAGACATTTTATGCTACACAAACATAATTGCATATTAATATATGTACCCTAAACATAATTGAGCATTTCCCCGTAAGCATTAGTATATTGATATATAAACTCGGTTTATTTTCAATCATTTATCTAAACAATGGACTAAACATATCTGCGTATGCCTATTCTAGGGCATTACGACACAGCCAGATTCTCCCAATCATGTTCCTACTCCAACATTTTATGTCCAAGACATTGTAACTGATTGCAATGGTCTTTCCTATTTTCCAAGACATTGTATTATACAATGGTCTTAATCATTTCTCAAATGTTTTGAGTCACACAATGGTCTAACCTACTTCCCAGACATTGTGAATTGCACAATGGTCTAACCTACTTCCGAGACATTATGTTTTGTGCAATGGTCTCTAGAATCATTCCATCACATCATCAATATCATTTCATATGACATCAAAAACCCATCACAATCTATCGATTTCTAAATAGAAATATGAGATTTATAAAGGACAAACAAATCCATCACCTACAAAAGCTGAAGTTCAGCTTTACATTTATCAAAGTTTTCTTCTGAAACCTTCATTGTTAAAAGTTCGTGATCCTGGCCAAGTATGTTCTATTTTAGAACTACTTAAAACTTCCTTTCCATACGTACCTACCCTTACTATCTTCTATGTAATGGAATATGAAAACATACGTTACAAGTCTTGTATGGCCGGGACTTGCAATTGAAGGGTTTGACATCGCCTTTGTTTAGTGGACAGTTTCCCGAAAGCAACGGACATATCATAAGTATACCTAATTTAGGTATTTGAAAATTTTATCGAACCTTGGCTAAATATAGACTAGTCACCTATATTTAACCTAGGGACAGTGGAATATAGTCTGACTAACTATAATCGACTTAAAATTTTCAAATACTGAGAATAGTTGTACTAGGGTTATATTTAGATTGATTTCCTACATGAACACGATAAACCACCAGAATACATTAAAACAATCTAGAGACACGATAGTGCCTTATCGTTCAGAAAGATCTTAACACCTTATTTGTATGATCTAAATTCATTCTTGAAATTTTTCATTTATGAGATAATCCGAACTACTATCTTGGGATAGTTATCAATTCTTCTCTTCATCCTGTAGAAGTACTATCCTGTTTAGGTCCTAAGGATACCATTCCATCATAAACTTTTAAAATCTCTTAAGATTTTTAAAACAAACTCAACATCTATACCTAAGAGTATTAATGTTAAGCATACACACTTTTGTTCATCAACATATCACAACATTATCTTCACAACCGTTACAACCACAAGCTCATTAACAGATCTTGATGCACTTTTAAAGCTCAAATCATCCTTAGCTACACCACAAGTACCCTCATCAGCTTTACAAGATTGAATATTCATCTTGTACTTTCGCTACACCAGTATCATCTCGTAATACACTACCTTGTAACTCACCGGCTAAGTATGAATGTTGGGTTGGGAATTCTTAAGTAGTATGATTTATAATTATTTGAATGGATTGTGATGCCTTTTCATTTAAATAAAGAAATTGTAAATCACCGAACCATAAGTTTATATTCCCCTATTTACATTGTTTGGGATGCCTCTCTATGTAAATAAAGAATTATAAACAAGTGGGCTTATTTGTATCCGAAATAACATAAGTATGAAGTCAATAACCACTAGGTATAACAACCGATTACCTACTAGGCTATGATTGCAATTACTATCTCAATTCCTATTAATATTCGACTGCTATATCAATTTCCTTTGATATTCGACTATTAACATACCTTTCCTATATAAAAGTAAGCCTCATCCTACACCATACACTGAAATGACAAATCAAACTGCATCACTAGTAATCCCAGACTTTAGTCCTCATAAGTAACCACACCTGTTCATCGACACCACTCCAACATATAACACAGATAGAACTTCGGGACGAAGTTCCCCGTAAGGGGTAGAGACTGTAACAATTCGCATTTTCAGGTTAATTACTTTTCCCGGAAAATTTCACTATTCACTTTTACTATTCATTTTGCCCCAAATTTTCCCGAAACTTGATTTTTGTTTCTTGGCCTCGAGTGATAAATCATTTCCATGACAAATTAAAAGTTTGACATTCATAAGCTCACTTTCGCGAAAGTTATTAAGGAATTACATGTTTTAGGGTAAAACGTCATTCAGAAATTCTACGCACAACGAAACTCGACCGCGTTAAGTGACCCCGCATCAGAAAAATGTTTGACACACTCATGATTTATTTGAGAATTAATCGTGACTGAGAAAAACATGACCAAAATAAGCCTCGGCCGTGAAAAACTGGAATTTTCAGTTTTTAAGTGTTTTTACTCAGCCGTAACCTTAGCCTATACCTGCACCGCATTTCTAAGACTATTTGAGTTTTCAACTTATTAGAAAAAATCAACATATTTTTCCCTCCTCCATTGACCAAAAATCATTCATTGATTTTATAAGTCATTCCTTGATTTTTAGGCTTACGGTTTGATGTCTAAAAGACATTTAATACCAACCGACACTAGACTGAGCCCAGTCTAGACATTATGTCTTTTTAAATCATTTTTATCACATTATAAAAGTAACATTTTACTTTTCTCAATTTTACGCAATATTCGTACATTTTACGTATTACGCGTTTTAGACCCGTATATCCAGTTTTTAGCAGGGTTTTTCACCCAAATGGAACCTACCACTCATTTTATATTTTATTATGGAGTATTTTGACAAGTTTAATCATTCTTCCAAGTTTTGTATTTTTACGATACCCGGTTTTACGTTTTGTGACGTAACAACTTACGGTTTGCATTTTACGGAGTCAAAACAAGTTACATAAGCTTGGATAATATCATCAAAAGTCAATACTTGCTCTCCAAGCTCATGAACCGACTTAGGGGGGGGGGGGATTTCAGCCCATAGGTGGCTTAATCTCATGCTAGGAAGCTTAGATTGCATGCATGTGTCCAACTTGGTCTCCAAGTGTTGACAAGTCAACATTGTAACCTCCTCATTAGCAAATAAATACCCCTCCTCCCCCTCCTTGGCCATTTGAACGACCCACACACACAACACACTTCATTTTACTAGTTTACTTCAAGTTTTATCCAAGAGATTAAGAGCATAACAACACATAAACACTAGTTAGGTTTTGATTCATCAAAACTACTTCCAATCTTTAGAACTTTGGTGATTTCTCTTGAGTTTGAATCCAATCAAGTCACCTCAACTTTCATCATCCATCTTTCAAGATTACAAGAGTAGAAAGATTGCATGAAGTGAAGTGGGTTGAAGCAAGTCTATCAAAGTCCTATCCTTACATGTTAACTTTCCTTTCTTTGTTGAAAGCCAAAAGTTGTAAGCCAAACCCTAACATAATTCTTGTTAAATATCGTATTCATGTTATTTACATATCATTCATGCTATATATTATCTTTTGATCATGTCCATGATGTATAAAAATGACTAAAACATGTTGTTGTAATTGATTGTTAAGATAAGTTACTATAACAAGCAAACTAGTGACTTTCTTGGTAAGACCTGATCAAAATGGTAAAAATATGATATTTGATCATTACATATTACAGTAGAGGACTTACCAAGGAAACCATAGCAATTTGAACCACCTAAAACGAGTATACGAGTCAAAAGTTACGCCCATTTGAAGTTACCAAAGATTTGCGGCAAAACTGCCTAAACCATACTGTTTTGCATTCTGACTTTTAGAATGTCACCCTTCTGGTCCGATTCATCAAAAAGTTAAAACACGAAAGTTGTCCGGAACGCCGTTTTCGTTTAGGAGCAAAGAAGCTGGAGCCCTGAAAACGCTTTCCGAGTGATAAAATTCTTCAAATTCTAAACAGCCCATTTTTAGGCCAAAGTCACTATATTATGGTTATACTTTAAAAGTAACAAGAGGTCTTATGACCTATAATCAAGACCACAACCATGGCTAGAGCCAAGGTTGAGTCTCATGACCTTGGAACAAGGACCAAAGGTTATGGCTAGGCCATGACAAAATGACCATGTAAGCTTACTTAGGCGTAAACATGAACCAAAGTATTGGCGATAACTTGAACAAGCAACTTGGATCTACTTCATCTAAAGGAACCATGAGATATTACAAAGAGAAAATGGTCATACAAGACTTATGAAACTACCCCTAATAACAATCTTCATGTACTAATAAACTTTCCTAAGTTTATTCAAATATCGGACATGTAACTTTTCGGATCAAAACATATATATATATATATATATATATATATATATATATATATATATATATATATATATATATATATATATATATATATATTTTATCAACTACTACAATAGTAGGGAGCCTCATGTGAGGAGTTCATTATGTAAGCCGTCGAGATGAGTTGTGGATTTACGAATTAAAGTGTCCTGGCTCCTCGAACGCTTACTAACATGACTTCTGAATTATGTCGGCCCGAACGGTAGTAAACGATATATCAAAACATACATGTTTCATGAATCATTTCTTTCAAAGACTTACACTATACATTGTACCACATCATGGACTAAGTGCAAGATATATATTGACATGTATATGTTTCCTTAGACATTATTCCAAACCTAAGTTACAACGATTATTCTAGGTTGCTCGTAGAAGTTCTTACGGCATATCCATCATTCTCATTATACATCATCCAACTCAAGGTGAGTTCATAGCCCCACTTTCTATCGTTTAACCATTTTACAAACCCTTGGGGGGAATACATGCTATTATTTTTCTACTCGAACACAATGCTTTCTACTGTATGCTATTCGACTATGTTTTATTATCACTAAGTAACATCCTTGCCAAACCAAGATCCCTTATTATGAACCATTTAATCACTTGCGAGGGTTACTTGCGAGTGAGCGCGAATATTGTGAATAGGCCTATTGGGATTGACGAATCCCATTTGTTTTGACTAAGTTCAAACAAATGCATTAATATTTGAGACATTAGGTATGACGGCAAAGTACCTACCAGGATAAATCTGTCGATCGATATTGGTACACGTTAACGTTTTGGTGTCATAAGCTTAGTGAATTAATAACCTTTCCGGGCATATAACAACGTAGCCCATCCTTGTTTTCTAACTATGAGTGTGAGTCTATAGCTCTCACTACGATTATTGTGTTCAAACGATTTAACTACAAACACTACGATTATTGTGTTCAAACATTTTAACTACAAACACTACGATTATTGTGTTCAAACGATTTAACTACAAACACTACGATTATTGTGTTCAAACGATTTAACTACAAACACTACGATTATTGTGTTCAAATGATTTAACTACAAACAGTACAATTATTGTGTTCAAACGATTTAAGTACAAACACTACGATTATTGTGTTCAACGATTTAACTACCAACACATTGTGTTCAAACATTAAACAAACTCTATGAATATCACTCAACCTTTGTGTTGACCTCTCAAGCATGTATTTCAGGTTCATGACGATCAAGGATGGCACGGAAGGGCACGGATACTCAAGAGGGCTATAAATCTTATTATCATTCAAAAACACATTTATTATACATTGTAAACATGGAACCATTTGGGACCTCATTTTGTAAATCTCTGATATTTATACAATTTGAATGATAAATCTTTTAAAACGACTCAATTGGAGTTCGTTTTCTATTATTGTGACTATTGTGCCGTCGAGTAACACCCAGTTTGAATTCCGCTGCATCCATGAATTGGGGGTGTTACAGATTGGTACCAGAGCCATGGTTATAGAGAAACGGGTCTAATTGAGACCTAAACTATAACCACACATACAAGCAAAAACATTTTTATAGCCTTCCGCTCTCCGTGTCTTCCATCCTCCAGACGATTATGGACTTAGTAAGCATGTTATGCTACACAAACATATTAGTATATTCATATATACCCATTTTGAGCATTTCCCCGTAGACATTTTATGCTACACAAACATAATTGCATATTAATATATGTACCCTAAACATAATTGAGCATTTCCCCGTAAGCATTAGTATATTGATATATAAACTCGGTTTATTTTCAATCATTTATCTAAACAATGGACTAAACATATCTGCGTATGCCTATTCTAGGGCATTACGACACAGCCAGATTCTCCCAATCATGTTCCTACTCCAACATTTTATGTCCAAGACATTGTAACTGATTGCAATGGTCTTTCCTATTTTCCAAGACATTGTATTATACAATGGTCTTAATCATTTCTCAAATGTTTTGAGTCACACAATGGTCTAACCTACTTCCCAGACATTGTGAATTGCACAATGGTCTAACCTACTTCCGAGACATTATGTTTTGTGCAATGGTCTCTAGAATCATTCCATCACATCATCAATATCATTTCATATGACATCAAAAACCCATCACAATCTATCGATTTCTAAATAGAAATATGAGATTTATAAAGGACAAACAAATCCATCACCTACAAAAGCTGAAGTTCAGCTTTACATTTATCAAAGTTTTCTTCTGAGACCTTCATTGTTAAAAGTTCGTGATCCTGGCCAAGTATGTTCTATTTTAGAACTACTTAAAACTTCCTTTCCATACGTACCTACCCTTACTATCTTCTATGTAATGGAATATGAAAACATACGTTACAAGTCTTGTATGGCCGGGACTTGCAATTGAAGGGTTTGACATCGCCTTTGTTTAGTGGACAGTTTCCCAAAAGCAACGGACATATCATAAGTATACCTAATTTAGGTATTTGAAAATTTTATCGAACCTTGGCTAAATATAGACTAGTCACCTATATTTAACCTAGGGACAGTGGAATATAGTCTGACTAACTATAATCGACTTAAAATTTTCAAATACTGAGAATAGTTGTACTAGGGTTATGTTTAGATTGATTTCCTACATGAACACGATAAACCACCAGAATACATTAAAACAATCTAGAGACACGATAGTGCCTTATCATTCAGCAAGATCTTAACACCTTATTTGTATGATCTAAATTCATTCTTGAAATTTTTCATTTATGAGATAATCCGAACTACTATCTTGGGATAGTTATCAATTCTTCTCTTCATCCTGTAGAAGTACTATCCTGTTTAGGTCCTAAGGATACCATTCCATCATAAACTTTTAAAATCTCTTAAGATTTTTAAAACAAACTCAACATCTATACCTAAGAGTATTAATGTTAAGCATACATACTTTTGTTCATCAACATATCACAACATTATCTTCACAACCGTTACAACCACAAGCTCATTAACAGATCTTGATGCACTTTTAAAGCTCAAATCATCCTTAGTTACACCACAAGTACCCTCATCAGCTTTACAAGATTGAATATTCATCTTGTACTTTCGCTACACCAGTATCATCTCGTAATACACTACCTTGTAACTCACCGGCTAAGTATGAATGTTGGGTTGGGAATTCTTAAGTAGTATGATTTATAATTATTTGAATGGATTGGGATGCCTTTTCATTTAAATAAAGAAATTGTAAATCACCGAACCATAAGTTTATATTCCCCTATTTACATTGTTTGGGATGCCTCTCTATGTAAATAAAGAATTATAAACAAGTGGGCTTATTTGTATCCGAAATAACATAAGTATGAAGTCAATAAACACTAGGTACAACAACCGATTACCTACTAGGCTATGATTGCAATTACTATCTCAATTCCTATTAATATTCGACTGCTATATCAATTTCCTTTGATATTCGACTATTACCATACCTTTCCTACATAAAAGTAAGCCTCATCCTACACCATACACTGAAATGACAAATCAAACTGCATCACTAGTAATCCCAGACTTTAGTCCTCATAAGTAACCACACCTGTTCATCGACACCACTCCAACATATAACACAGATAGAACTTCGGGACGAAGTTCCCCGTAAGGGGTAGAGACTGTAACAATTCGCATTTTCAGGTTAATTACTTTTCCCAGAAAATTTCACTATTCACTTTTAATATTCATTTTTCCCGAAATTTTCCCGAAACTTGATTTTTGTTTCTTGGCCTCGAGTGATAAATCATTTCCATGACAAATTAAAAGTTTGACATTCATAAGCTCACTTTCGCGAAAGTTATTAAGGAATTACACGTTTTAGGGTAAAACGTCATTCAGAAATTCTACGCACAACGAAACTCGACCGCGTTAAGTGACCCCACATCAGAAAAATGTTTGACACACTCATGATTTATTTGAGAATTAATCGTGACTGAGAAAAACATGACCAAAATAAGCCTCGGCCGTGAAAAACTGGAATTTTCAGTTTTTAAGCGTTTTTACTCAGCCGTAACCTTAGCCTATACCTGCACCGCATTTCTAAGACTATTTGAGTTTTCAACTTATTAGAAAAAGTCAACATATTTTTCCCTCCTCCATTGACCAAAAATCATTCATTGATTTTATAAGTCATTCCTTGATTTTTAGGCTTACGGTTTGATGTCTAAAAGACATTTAATACCAACCGACACTAGACTGAGCCCAGTCTAGACATTATAAGTCTTTTTAAATCATTTTTATCACATTAGAAAAGTAACATTTTACTTTTCTCAATTTTACGCAATATTCGTACATTTTACGTATTACGCGTTTTAGACCCGTATATCCAGTTTTTAGCAGGGTTTTACACCCAAATGGAACCTACCACTCATTTTATATTTTATTATGGAGTATTTTGACAAGTTTAATCATTCTTCCAAGTTTTGTATTTTTACGATACCCGGTTTTACGTTTTGTGACGTAACAACTTACGGTTTGCATTTTACGGGGTCAAAACTAGTTACATAAGCTTGGATAATATCATCAAAAGTCAATACTTGCTCTCCAAGCTCATGAACCGACTTAGGGGGGGGGGATTTCAGCCCATAGGTGGCTTAATCTCATGCTAGGAAGCTTAGATTACATGCATGTGTCCAACTTGGTCTCCAAGTGTTGACAAGTCAACATTGTAACCTCCTCATTAGCATATAAATACCCCTCCTCCCCCTCCTTGGCCATTTGAACGACCCACACACACAACACACTTCATTTTACTAGTTTACTTCAAGTTTTATCCAAGAGATTAAGAGCATAACAACACATAAACACTAGTTAGGTTTTGATTCATCAAAACTACTTCCAATCTTTAGAAATTTGGTGATTTCTCTTGAGTTTGAATCCAATCAAGTCACCTCAACTTTCATCATCCATCTTTCAAGATTACAAGAGTAGAAAGATTGCATGAAGTGAAGTGGGTTGAAGCAAGTCTATCAAAGTCCTATCCTTACATGTTAACTTCCCTTTCTTTGTTGAAAGCCAAAAGTTGTAAGCCAAACCCTAACATAATTCTTGTTAAATATCATATTCATGTTATTTACATATCATTCATGCTATATATTATCTTGTGATCATGTCCATGATGTATAAAAATGACTAAAACATGTTGTTGTAATTGATTGTTAAGATAAGTTACTATAACAAGCAAACTAGTGACTTTCTTGGTAAGACCTGATCAAAATGGTAAAAATATGATATTTGATCATTACATATTATAGTAGAGGACTTAACAAGGAAACCATAGCAATTTGAACCACCTAAAACGAGCATACGAGTCAAAAGTTACGCCCATTTGAAGTTACCAAAGATTTGCGGCAAAACTGCCTAAACCATACTGTTTTGCATTCTGACTATTTGAAAGTCACCCTTCTGGTCCGATTCATCAAAAAGTTAAAACACGAAAGTTGTCCGGAACGCCGTTTTCGTTCAGGAACAAAGAAGCTCGAGCCCTGAAAACGCTTTCCGAGTGATAAAATTCTTCAAATTCTAAACAGCCCATTTTTAAGCCAAAGTCACTATATTATGGTTATACTTTAAAAGGAACAAGAGGTCTTATGACCTATAATCAAGACCACAACCATGGCTAGAGCCAAGGTTGAGTCTCATGACCTTGGAACAAGGACCAAAGGTTATGGCTAGGCCATGACAAAATGACCATGTAAGCTTACTTAGGCGTAAACATGAACCAAAGTATTGGCGATAACTTGAACAAGCAACTTGGATCTACTTCATCTAAAGGAACCATGAGATATTACAAAGAGAAAATGGTCATACAAGACTTATGAAACTACCCCTAATAACAATCTTCATGTACTAATAAACTTTCCTAAGTTTATTCAAATATCGGACATGTAACTTTTCGGATCAAAACATTTATATATATATATATATATATATATATATATATATATATATATATATATATATATATATATTATCAACTACTACAATAGTAGGGAGCCTCATGTGAGGAGTTCATTATGTAAGCCGTCGAGATAAGTTGTGGATTTACGAATTAAAGTGTCCTGGCTCCTCGAACGCTTACTAACATGACTTCTGAATTATGTCGGCCCGAACGGTAGTAAACGATATATCAAAACATACATGTTTCATGAATCATTTCTTTCAAAGACTTACACTATACATTGTACCACATCATGGACTAAGTGCAAGATATATATTGGCGTGTTTATGTTTCCTTAGACATTATTCCAAACCTAAGTTACAACGATTATTCTAGGTTGCTCGTAGAAGTTCTTACGGCATATCCATCATTCTCATTATACATCATCCAACTCAAGGTGAGTTCATAGCCCCACTTTCTATCGTTTAACCATTTTACAAACCCTTGGGGGGAATACATGCTATTATTTTTCTACTCGAACACAATGCTTTCTACTGTATGCTATTCGACTATGTTTTATTATCACTAAGTAACATCCTTGCCAAACCAAGATCCCTTATTATGAACCATTTAATCACTTGCGAGGGTTACTTGCGAGTGAGCGCGGATATTGTGAATAGGCCTATTGGGATTGACGAATCCCATTTGTTTTGACTAAGTTCAAACAAATGCATTAATATTTGAGACATTAGGTATGACGGCAAAGTACCTACCGGGATAAATCTGCCGATCGATATTGGTACACGTTAACGTTTTGGTGTCATAAGCTTAGTGAATTAATAACCTTTCCGGGCATATAACAACGTAGCCCATCCTTGTTTTCTAACTATGAGTGTGAGTCTATAGCTCTCACTACGATTATTGTGTTCAAACGATTTAACTACAAACACTACGATTATTGTATTCAAACGATTTAACTACAAACACTACGATTATTGTGTTCAAACGATTTAACTACAAACACTGCGATTATTACGATTTAACTACAAACACTACGATTATTGTGTTCAAATGATTTAACTACAAACACTGCGATTATTGTGTTCAAACGATTTAACTACAAACACTGCGATTATTGTGTTCAAACGATTTAACTACAAACACTACGATTATTGTGTTCAAACGATTTAACTACAAACACTACGATTATTGTGTTCAAACGATTTAACTACAAACACTACGATTATTGTGTTCAACGATTTAACTACCAACACATTGTGTTCAAACATTAAACAAACTCTATGAATATCACTCAACCTTTGTGTTGACCTCTCAAGCATGTATTTCAGGTTCATGACGATCAAGGATGGCACGGAAGGGCACGGATACTCAAGAGGGCTATAAATCTTATTATCATTCAAAAACACATTTATTATACATTGTAAACATGGAACTATTTGGGACCTCATTTTGTAAATCTCTGATATTTATACAATTTGAATGATAAATCTTTTAAAACGACTCAATTGGAGTTCGTTTTCTATTATTGTGACTATTGTGCCGTCGAGTAACACCCAGTTTGAATTCCGCTGCATCCATGAATTGGGGGTGTTACAATTAAGAAGTTGGTGACGCCGTCAGGTACTGTTCCCACCAAGGAAAATTAAGACTTTGCCGTTTTCTTCACTTTTATGCTCCAAAAACATCCAAAATGCTTCCTTTTCCAGAATTCACTCCTAAAGTACCTAAAATCACAAAAGGAACGATTTAGGGCAATATTTGATCAAATAAATTCAATTCCGGGCTTAAATGACCCCCTAAAAATGGATCATTTTTTGCCTCATCAGTTATGTATCATTAAAGATAGCTAGCGGCCAAGGTGCGCTTTCTAACAACCTTGACTATCTTGCTTGCTATATGTCAAATTGGTACGTGCTTATGTGATCATATGAATTCTTGCTATATGCTTGTGTGTTATGTGCAAATTAAGTGTTGTTTGCTATGCTAGTTAATTCTTGCTATTAGACGTTTCGTCTAAATGCTTATCCTTCATAGGATTCAAGCAATTATTTAGGCTCGGGCTTGGGTTCGAGCTTGTTTAAGCTCGGCTTGTTTGAGCTTTTTACCGATCCGATCCCAAGCTTTTTATGAGCGGCTCGGCTCATTTCCACCCTTAGGTGTAATGTCTGTGATAAATTCAATCCAAGTACCTCACCTCAATATTGAAAAGAAAGATAAAGTCATGTTGCAGCCTATTAATGGAGTGATAACAAAAATGGTCAAAGTGCAAATACGTCAAAGTGCAAATACCCCTAATGGACTGATAACCAAAATGGTCAAAGTGCAAATACCACTAATCAGTCAAAATGAAAATGATGTATATGTTACCTTTTGGGAAATAGTCCAAATACGCAATTTGTGATTTTGACATTGCTTTTGAATTTTGGCAAATTGTCATTTTTCTTGCCATTTCTTGTTTTTGTTCCATCCCTACTTCCTCCACTGCTTTCCCCTTTGTTATTCACTTCCTCCCTTTTGAATGTATATTTGATCATCCAGATACCTTCTTCTATCTCCTCTTCCAATTCTTCATGTTCGGTAATCTCATCCTGATCAGCCACACCCCTTTTTCATTCCTTTTCTTGTCATATTCAATCATGATACCCTTTTCTTTATCAACATGCTTACTTTTCTTGACTTTAACACTGTCATATTCAATCATGATACCCTTTCCTTTATCAAGACCCTTCCTTTTCTGAACAACCTTCCTAGATACACCTTTATTTTTAACCTCATTCTTAACCATGTTGTTAACCACATAATGAGGTCTATAATTAAAAGGTGTTGAAGTTGAGCAACGCAAGCTAGCGTCTTCCTCAGACCAAACCACAAGCTCCTCTAAACTTAAGTTTTTTAAAAAATATAGTGCTAACTTTTGTGGCTTATGACAAATAAACAAATCAATTGATCCATGTCTTACAGCCATGTCATACATTATATCAAGATCAGCATCACTATGAATCAACTTTAAACCATTTCTAATGTCTTTCGAGGGATAAAAAATATCACATATATTTCGCTTTGGCTTTCAAACAACCCAATCTAAACCTGGACTAAAACAACCCCTGTCATTGGAACAAGCATAAATATTCATAACCGAGCCTTTTTCATACCTTGGTGGAAAATATTTAAACTTCACTTCTATGTATACATTGAAAACTACTTCTTCTTGGGTATCCATTAAAGCTGCGGATTAGGGGATGTGAAGTCGAGGGATTTAATGAAATATGGGTTTTGATTGTTATTATGTTTTAAATGAAAAATGGGTTTTGTGTGAATCAGGGGATGTGAAATTGGGGTTTTAAAAATTAGGGTTTTAAGAGAAGTGGTCTTAGCTTTCGGTTTTGGGGGAGGAGGGTTGGTAATGGATTATGTGTAATATTTAGTGTAATAATTGGTTAAAAATAACGGGGCTGAAAATTAGATTGTAGCACCGAACTTTCTTAATATTGCTATTGTAGCAAAAAAAATAGCGGGATTAGAAGTGCCACGTCAAATACCCCCCCCCCCCCCTCTCCCCCAGTTATATGGCTACAATAGAATTATAGAAATATTAATAAAGTATTTGAATAATTTAGGGGGGAGGGGGAGTTGGATACCTACAAAAGGAAAATATGGCAAGTTGGATGCCTTTTCACATAATTAGCCTAATTGTAAATTCAAAAAAAATAAAATGAGAAAGAAGATGGTTGTATTTTTATTATTTTAATAGCCTTTGACCAATAGTCAATGCGAAAAAGACGAGGATTGTAACAAAATGTAAAAGCATTTTTCTGTAATTAAAATTTGAGAGTGTCTAGGAGTAAATTGTGAAAACCAAAAAACCAAATTTATAATTACCCTATATACCGAATAAAATGGATCCATGGAGGTATTATTTTCTTTAAGGCCAAAATAGTTGGTTCTGGTGTATATGATTTTCAATCATTCAAAACTATCGACTGTGGTAATCAAACCATTACCTTCACATCATTATCCATTACATCATTAAACTCAATCATATTTTAAATATATGGTCTCCACCAAACCAAAAATATAAAAATAACACACTTTATATAAACATATCTCACAATGTACTTCACACGAAATCACAAACCAAAAAAGTAATAATAAAATCCTCATTTTTTTTTCATTACATGGTGCAAACTACCAAACAAGTACAAAAATTACACTGTTCACATGTAGTTGGAGATGGTCTCGGTGGTCTTGGCGTGTGGTGGAGGCCACCACCAGGTGGTCAACATAGTGACCAGCCTAGGGGAACACATTTGGAAACTTGTGAAATTATTGGGAATTATTTGTACCCCTCTAAAACACCAATAATAACCAATGTTTTGAAACCCGGGTTGACCCGGCAGGGTTAACCGGTTGCACCGGTTCCGGCCAAAAAAGGGGTAAAAAAAACCAGGGTTTTAAAAACAGGTTAACCGGTTAGACCCGCCGTGTTTTATGACCCGGGTCAACCCATTTCTCGAAACCCGGACGGGTTTGGTTTTTTTTTCCTTTTTTTTGAAAAAATCGGGATGACTCGGTGCTTGACCCGATGGTCGAACCGGTTGACCTGGTTAAAAAATAGTTTTTTTTAATAGAAAACTGTGTTGACCCGACGGTCGATTTGGTTGAACCGGTAATCTGGTGATTTGATCGGGTCGATTAAAAATCCGGTTTTCAAAACATTGATAAGAACTCCTCATCCTTTTTCTGTTTTTTTTATTTTGTTTATATTAAAAAATTATAAAACTTAGGGGCCGTTTGGTTCGTAGTATGTTTTGAAAGGAATTGTAATCTGTCAAAGAAATTGTAATTTGAATGAATTGTAATTCAAAGAGTTTGAATGTGTTGTAATTGTAATGTGTTGGAATTGTAATTGACATATTCTGTCATTGTGTTTGGTTGGATCTCAATGTAATATAATTAAAAAAAAAATTAATAAAAATAGTAATAATAATAATAGTTATTATTATTATTATTATTATTATTGTTATTATTATTATTATTATTATTATTATTATTATTTTAATAATAATCATCTTATTATTTTAATAATAATAATATTATTTAATATTTAAATAATAATATTAATAATAAATAATATTTATTATTATTAATATTATTATAAATAATTAAATAATAATAATAATAATAATAATGATAATAATGATAATAACTATTATTATTATTATTACTATTTTAATAATAATAATATTATTATTACTATTATTATTATTACTTTATTAATAATATTATTGTTATTTAATATTTATATAATAATAATAATAAATATTATTTATTATTATTTTTTTTATAATTATTTATTTGTTTATTTGTTATTATTATAAATAATTAAATAATAATAATAAATAAATATTTATTATTATTATTATTTATTTCTTATTATTATTATTATTATTATTATTATTATAAATAAATAAATAATAAATATTATTATTATTATTATTTATTATAAATTATTATTAATATTGAAATTTAATTTTTTTTATTATAAATTATTATTATTATTATTGAAATGTAATTTATTATTATTATTATTATTATTATTATTTAATTATTATTATAAAGTTTTGAATTACAACGTAATTTGAAACTTTCCATCCAACTTCCTATATAATCTGAATTTCCTCCTTTGATGTAATTGTAATGACTGAATTACAATTACAATACAAACCAAACAGCTTACGTAATGTAATTTGAATTACAATTCCTTCCTTTCTGCGAACCAAACTGTAACAACCGTGGTTTTGGCAGGTCAGTTTGACTGATAGTCTTGACTCGGTTGACGTTTGTTTGGAGTATTCTAGGTGGTTGTAGTGTTATATGTGTGATATAGGTGAGTTTTAGCACTAAATCCCTTTGCGTAAATGGTTTTATTGTGATTTGAAAAGTTTGGAATTTGGAAAAGTTCATTTTGATCACCTTTGTGGTGTAGAAATGACTTGTGTAGTTTTGGTGTTTTTGTGTTTTTGCGTAACGAGGTTTCGTTCAAGTAATTGAGCGTTAGTAAGTTACGTGGGATTTGTTTTTATGAGTTATATTTCAAAAAGAGTGCGAAATTCTATTTTTGGTAACTTTGTTTTGAAAATGATATTTTTCCGGTTTATCGTAAAATTAAGGTTTATCGCGTAAGACGTTAGGTTTTGTTTTGGGAGTTTATAAAATATGAAAATTTTGAGGTTTCGAGTGTAATAAATTAATTTAGTAAAAAAAATATAAAAAGGTATATACATATGTATAAAAATCGGCTATAGAGAAAAACAAGGGAAAAGGAAACCCAATTTGAGTCCAAATATGACTCTTAGGCCCAAGGAATCTTAGTTCAACCCAAACAAGTCCAACCCTTACCCATATTTACCCCACAAACGACCCATAACCCCTTTTTACTGCAATTTAGAGTTGACACATGGAGAATCAAGAGGGGGAAAATTAGGGTTTCATAATTGTCTAGCAATAATCAAGAATCAAGGTAAAATCTTTAAACCCTATGTTCAATTGTTCGATTAATTAATCTAATTCATGTAATATTAATTATGATGGATCTAGGGTTTGTAAACTTCTGTAAATTAATGAAGTAAAACATGTTGGGATGATTAGATGTTAATAATATGGTAATTGGTTAAGAGAATTGAGCGTAAAACATGTTAGTTATTGAGTTAGGGTTTGGACAGATTTGTAAGGCTATAAAGATGTGAGGGTATATAACAGATGGTGATGAGTTAAGTCACGAACTTTAAGTCTAAATTGAAGTATAATGAAAGAGCTTTCCAAAAAGTCCAGCCACGATCAATTTTGAGGTCGGGAAGTCGGTCTTTTGATTTTTCTTTGTTAATGTGTCAAAGCTGTCAAACCGGGACAGATTTTGGGTAAAAGTTTGAGGTTGGCATGTGGTTGTAAAAGTGGTATTTTGACTTGGTCTTCTGGAATATTTAAGTTTTAGGTTATATTAGACTACCACGAAGAGGATTCGCGATAAAAACTTGTGGAAGTAATTATTAAAAATCAAATATTTTTGGTGTGCGTTCAGATCCGAATTTGAGTAGTTGACAAGTTTGAATTTTCTATGAGTACTTGTGTGTGTTATTGGTCCATGGTCTTCTGGGATTAGCTTCTATGCTTATGAGAGACCATGGTAAATTTTTGGTGTTTGTTGTTGAGCTTTATTTGTCGTGATTTCATGTGAGTAAATGTACTCAAAAATTATGTGTTTTCAGAGTTTTAGAGTTCAAGGGATTTAGTGAGTACTAAGTTATGGTAGTGGTTAGTATGGTGTCTAGGAGATCCATGGTGGGTCATATGAGTCTTAGACATCCATCATATGTGTATTACATGGGTTGTAGCTTTTAGCTTGACCTTGTGTAATGTGGATTATTTTTGTGTGTTATAGATTGTGAATTGTTTTGTGGAAGCTGCGGAGTTTAAGGTGAGTTCATAGTCTCATATTTTTACTTGTTTTAAACTTGGGATGGGAATGATGCTTGTCTTAAATGATTTGATTTACTGTGATTATGTGTGTGGTATTAAAGAGCTTTGACTTATAATGTTGTCGTATGTATGCTATGTGTGATTATTTGCTTGTGTGAATGTTTTGGGATTCAATTAGGATAGCGACCTAATTGATGATATATTTTTGGGATTCAATTGGGAGGGTGCTTACCCTGTTGCTCGCGCATGCGACCTAATTGATGGCATATTGATGGGTACTACTTTGGATCAGTGAGCACGTTCCGCCCAATGGTTGCCTTATGAGTGTTGTTGCCTTGATGTGTGGATATCAACTTGCAAATGCATGTAGCAATATGATAACTATAATTTATTTGTCCAGCTATATTTTGTAATCATAGTAAATTCGGTTGCCTTTTGTGTTGAGTCTTAAACCTATGAATCTCACCAACATTATGTTGACGTTTTAAGCATCATTTTCAGGTGAGCTTTCTAAGGATAAGATAGAAGGATGTGGATAGACGAGACCTTAGTTGCATTGGAAGTGATTTATCCTCTATGTTTGGATTTATGTTTTGTTTTGGTTATTTTATTTTGGGGTATTGTTACAACACTTTGTGTTTGTACATTGCTCTATTTATGTGCATGTAGTTGTTCTCTATGTAGACACCAGGTGTTGTGATGATATCCATGAAGTTACACCCGCGCGTTTCCGCCGTGGCGGGGTGTGACTGATTGGTATCAGAGCCTTGGTTATAGAGAATTAGGTGGTTTAACCTAGACTATAGCCTAGGAGTCCTTCATATAGTTGCATTTAGGACCTATGTGTAAGTATAGTATTTTATATGTCTATTTTCTTATATTTATGAGATGTTTTATTGAGTTTCGGACGTCTATTTTATCTCCTATACGTATTATTATATATATTGACTTTATTATATCGTCTTCCGCGCGTAAGATGCTGATGCGTGGGAATCGCACCTTGCTTTACCTCTCGAGGGATCTCGAGAAGCTTACAACCCCCACCAGGCAGTGTACCTGGTCGTTGTAGTATAGTATAGTGACAAGTACCGGGGGATTGATCGTTCAGCTTAGGAATAGTGTCGCTAGGATTAGAAAACCTAATTAATAGTTCTAAAGGTGAGAGATGATTATTTTTGTATTTTTATATTTTTATGAAAGCAAGTAAAATCTCGGGTTTTGGAAGAGTGGGCGGAATTAGGTGCTATTCAACTAACCCAAAACTAAGATGCAATCAAAATAAAATACTAAAAATGAAAATAAACTAATTATACTAAGGTTGTGAGCAGTAATTGGAGAAATTGTGTTTACTTAGACTTCACTACTCCCTAGATATCTTTTACACGTTAATTACTTGTTACACTTGTATGGATGACGGATTGTATTCCTTAATACCATTCGTGGGGTGGCATACATAACTCCCCAACTCTATGAGCTCTTATCTCCTCCTACACCATGACCCAGCACAACTATAGGGATTGTAAACAGTGGCTCATGCATTAAATACAACCAATAAAGACCTAGTACGCCTCGGTTCATGTTTCTTAAGACGTTCAAGCATGTTACCATTTGGAGATCTGCCAGTTTTCTTAAGCCTAACATATAAAATCATTCATCCAAGACAAGAATAGACAAGTAATCAACACATAATCAACATCTAGGTTTCATTAGATCTAAGCAAACACAAAAGAGATCTAGCCTAGCATAGTAGAATTGAGACAAGAATAAGATATAAACAACCAACACATAGACATATTGATTGAATTGGAAGAACACTTATCTCAATTACAATGCAAGGTCTCAAGGGTTTGGAACCCTTGAAAAACCTGTAAAAGATACACCAAATTCGTCTTTAGGGTTTCACCAAAACTTCTCTCCTTTTTAATGAAAAAACTAGAAAACTATATATAGGAAAAGTAGGCTGACGGCGTCAAGAGTTACATGTGACGCCGTCACCTCGCCGCCATATACTTCCTCGGACGGCCTTGATCTACTTATGACGGCCTATGTGACGCCGTCACCGACCACGGTATTTTATTCTTGCCACTTTGACGCCGTCATGAAGGCGTTTGACGCCGTCACCACCTACGGTCTTTTAATCTTCATGTCTGACGCCGTCAAGATATTACTCTTGACGCCGTCACCTTGTATCTTCAGCATGGAAATTTGGTACTTTGCCGTTTTCTTCACTTTTATGCTCCAAAAACGTCCAAAATGGCTTCTTTTCCAGAATTCACTCTCCAAACACCTAAAATCACAAAAGGAACGATTTAGGGCAATATTTGATCAAATAAAGTCGGATTCGGGCTTAAATGACCCCCTAAAAACGGATCATTTTTCGCCTCATCAGATGCTTCGATGGACAACCGTTGTCGCTATCGGATGCGAGAGAGGTGGTAGGATGAAGCAGACTAAACGCATAATCCGAGTTTCCGATAACATGTATCTACGTTCGGACAAGGAGAGGACGTTTATGGGAAACGTTGGTGGAGAAGAAGTGGAGAGGTTTGGAACCACGACGACTTCTGGAGAAGGAGCCATTACCAAATACCCTTGGTAGTGTCCTCACTTCACATAGGAAGGAGATGTGGTTTAGTCTAAACCTCATGATTTGTATGCGCTTGTGAATTATGTGGAATTAGAAGAAAAGAGTAGAGATGATTTTGCATGTTGTCGACTACCTCAACATGTAGGAAACATGAATGAATGGTTGAGTAAAGATGAAAGGGAGTTAGGATGAAATGGTGTGGATTCGGATCTAGAGTCCACAGCGAGTAGTAAGTTGAATTGATCTGAGTGGGGAGATAAGTGCGAGAGTGGAGTTGAGCCATTATGCGACGTCTTTTGTTTTGTGTTATGTTTTGGAATTTGTATATTGTCTTTTGCCGTCTTGAGCCATGTTGGAGCGTGATTACTCTCGGATACTGGATCGACCTTATCCAAGTAATTTTGATTATAGAGTTTACGTGATCGTTGGAATTGTTCCAAGTGAGATGATTGTTTGCGAGGTCTTTAGTTTTTGTTTGCATGTTTGTTTGCATGATGTGTTGTCATAGGAGGGAGTACACTTATGAAAGGGGGCATAGATAATTATGGTGGCCAACATAATTATACATGCGTCACAACACAAGTGGACTTGCAAGCATGATAGCATGGATTGCATGGTGTATTAGGTGCTATGTGGTATATGTGTGTTATCATTGAGATGTGTGGTTTTGGAAGCAAGTATGCGTGTGGAATAGGCTTATAACTATGGTCGCGAACATAATTATAAGGGTATCACACACGTGGACTTGTGACCATTATTGCATTGATTGATGTTTGTTGTTATATGTTGTGGTAGATGGTATGTGATATCATGTTGGTGATGGTTGTATGGTTAGAGAAGTATTCTCTTAACCGTTCGGGCAGTCGTTATACATTGGGGTGTGTAGGTGGTAAGATTCCATCCTACCTATCATATGTTGATACCTCAATTATCGGTGGGTACTTATGTCGTGGTATTTAAGTTGATTCGTTTGCTAGACGCTCCGTTTGTATACCTAATTCTTTGGTTGGCATTCTTATTTGTACCATGATGGTACAGATGCCATATTCTTTCTATTTGACGTCGTGATAGGTGTTGGGTAATCGAATTCGTTTTGTTGGATACTGGTTCGTTTCTTTGGTTATTCCATACATTCCTTCTTCGGATGAATGTTATGCTATTCTTCAAGTATTGTTGGTTCATGACGAGTTGGTGTGGATATTTGAATCCCTCATTTACACACACCAATTGAATTCGTGACATGTTTTGTGACCCGTTAGTATCGGTGTTTTCTATGATTTTGGATTAATTGTTGTACGAATGAGTCTTTGCTTTCATCGTTTGGTTTGCAATGTATTTGCGTGAGTGTTCACTGGTATGAGTTCGTTTGAGGATTATTTTGATTACGGAATTCTTCAATGTCTTTCGCGTTCGATTAAGAGGTTGTGTTAGAGTCTTTATGGCATTTTACAAATTCGTTCTGGGTATCTGAAGGTCGTTTGATGGAAACTAATATTTTTATGGGAAATGAAGTGTGAAAACAATGGTTATATTGATGTCTTACATAAAATAGTTTATATATATTGTAAAAAAAATGTATAAGTTTAAGAAGTGTCTTGTAAAAAAAAAAAAAACGGTGTTCATTTGTTTTTGGGAAGGTTAAGTACAGGAATAAGAACTGTCTATGGTTCTCATTTACCAAACTTCTTATGTATTTAGTTCATCGAGTGTTTCTTTTGTTGAGGTACGCCTGTGGATTTACTATGGGTACGTGTATTTTATGTTTTCTTTGTATGAGTGTTCATGAACATTTTATCCGTGTCTACTTTTATTGGGGGAAAATTTCTCATTGTGTTTTTCTAGCTTTGATTTTGATGTTCGTTACTTCGCTAGTCGATAATTCGTACCCCTTTTGAGTTCGTTGATATACGTTTTAGTTCGACCAGTTTCATGGTTCGCGTCGTTTACTTAGGATAGATTGTCGTGTTGATTATCAATTTGTTCGTTGAAGAAGAAGAGGATGTTTGCCAAGTTGTTCAAGTGAGAGGTGTAGCTTTAAGATGTACGTTCTTTAGGAAGGTGGTCAACGATAGCGAGTGTTAGTGGACGCTAGTAAGATAAAAGTAGTGAAGCGTGGAAAGTACCTGAGACATCATCTGAGAGACGATTGTCCTCAGGATTGGCAGGTACTATTGACGATTCATTTCTATCTTTCCATAGATTGCGTAGGCATCGCGGAGGTGGAAGATCCATAAGAGGAATTGTGTGATATGTGATTTAAAGTTGGGGAGTAGAACTTGGAGATGATATTTGTATGGATCAGAAAGTGTGGTCTACCCAGATCATGAGAATCTTTAGCATATATTTGACAAAAGGTTAATATATGTTGAAGAGAAGTTGGGTGTGGAATTTCTCAGTGACTACGATTGTCTGATTCGCCACTGTAAAGGAAGGGCAGACCTCGTAGTAAGATCGCTGGGCAGGAGTGAACAAGTGAAACTTAGATGGTTGTGAGCAACGATTATGATAATTCAGTTCGGAGTTAAGAGGATGATACTGACAGCCTAGATAGAGAGGTTCAAGGATGAGAACAGGTAAGAAGAATGATTACTTGGTTTAGATCAGTAAATATTGAGGAACGAAGATGGAGGAGTGTACTTTGCGGACCGCTAATCATTTCGTGGAGAGGAAGCTTAAGGATATCGATCATGCAAGGTATAAGACACATCCGAGAATGGATAAGATGTATTATTACCTTAGCAAGTGGTTGATACGCTTGAAGGTGAGTGTTGATGTCAACGATTATTATGGTGATGCAACGGTCAGGGATACTTGGAGATTTTGTTGAGAAGGAATTGGTGAGACATTTCATTTGATGAGTTGGTAGAGAGACGTGGGGTGTCGCGTCAGTCAGCTTATATCAAGATGAAATACTTACTTCGCGATTGTGGTAAATGTGTTATAGAGTCTTGAGAACGCGTATGTAGATGAGTACGACTTATCATTCTCTAATGAGTGAACTAAGTGAGCGTACAAATCAGGAGATGGATGGCGAGCTGAGAGCATGGGTGTGTTTGATTTTGGAGGAAGCCGGGGTATACATTTATCCTTAGCTGAGTTCTCCTATATCAACAACTATTATTCTAGTATGGAGTATGTGTCGTGTGAAAAGTTGTATGGAATGTACTATGGGCAAAGGTTGGAACAAGCCAACTAATTGGTCCTGAACTAGAACGAGAGACTATGAATAAGGTTTTCTGACTAAGGAAAGACTTAAGGCAGCAAGAGATCGCCAAAAGAGTTATGCGAATAATTGCTGTAAGCCTTATAGTTTGGTGTTGGTGATATTGTGTGGTTAAAAGTATCTCCTGGGAAGGGTGTTGTGCGTTTCGGTACGAAAGGCAAGCTAGCACCGAGATACGTAGGACCATTTGAGATTTACGGAAAGGATTGGATTTGAAACATATCGGTTAAATTTGTCTGAAGAGTGAAGTAAAGTGCATGATACGTTTCACGTATCTAATTGAAAGAAGTGTTTGGCGGATGCTAGTCTGCATGTGCCATTAGATGAGAGTAAGGTTGACAAGACTTTTCGTTTTGTCGAGAAACCTGTTGAGATTATGGAAATGAGATGTTAAGAGTTTGAAGTGTGGTGAGATAGCGTTGGTAAAGGTATGGTGGGATTCTAAGCGTGGTCCTGAGTTTACTTGGGAGCGTGAGGAATCAGAGGTAATTAATGTTTGTTTTATGAGTATTTGTTATTTGTGAGTGCGTCTTGCGGTTACCATTCGGGTTTTCATTTGGTTCGAGGGTATCGTACCTACCTGTGAGAAGTCGTTTTGATCATTGGTGTTGTTGATCGGGGAGTGTATCTATTTGCGTGTAACGTTGGAGTGACGGAATGTTTTTCTATCATGTGAATTCGAGTATATAGTCGGTTCACATTTTTGCGATTCTTTCTCTGTGAGTTTATGGGGTGGTATTTGTCCGCTTAAAAATCCATAAATTTCCTTTTGCTGTTGTGAGTGGTGACTATAGTAGTTGAAATCTCAGGACGCGATTTCCCTAACTGGGGGATGATGTAACAACCGTGGTTTTGGCAGGTCAGTTTGACTGATAGTCTTGACTCGGTTGACGTTTGTTTGGAGTATTCTAGGTGGTTGTAGTATTATATGTGTGATATAGGTGAGTTTTAGCACTAAATCCCTTTGCGTAAATGGTTTTATTGTGATTTGGAAAGTTTGGAATTTGGAAAAGTTCATTTTGATCACCTTTGTGGTGTAGAAATGATTTGTGTAGTTTTGGTGTTTTTGTGTTTTTGCGTAACGAGGTTTCGTTCAAGTAATTGAGCGTTAGTAAGTTACGTGGGATTTGTTTTTATGAGTTATATTTCAAAAAGAGTGTGAAATTCTATTTTTGGAAACTTTGTTTTGAAAATGATATTTTTCCGGTTTATCGTAAAATTAAGGTTTATCGCGTAAGACGTTAGGTTTTGTTTTGGGAGTTTATAAAATATGAAAATTTTGAGGTTTCGAGTGTAATAAATTAATTTAATAAAAAAAATATAAAAAGGTATACACATATGTATAAAAATCGGCTATAGAGAAAAACAAGGGAAAAGGAAACCCAATTTGAGTCCAAATATGACTCTTAGGCCCAAGGAATCTTAGTTCAACCCAAACAAGTCCAACCCTTACCCATATTTACCCCACAAACGACCCATAACCCCTTTTTACTGCAATTTAGAGTCGACACATGGAGAATCAAGAGGGGGAAAATTAGGGTTTCATAATTGTCTAGCAATAATCAAGAATCAAGGTAAAATCTTTAAACCCTATGTTCAATTGTTTGATTAATTAATCTAATTCATGTAATATTAATTATGATGGATCTAGGGTTTGTAAACTTCTGTAAATTAATGAAGTAAAACATGTTGGGATGATTAGATGTTAATAATATGGTAATTGGTTAAGAGAATTGAGCGTAAAACATGTTAGTTATTGAGTTAGGGTTTGGATAGATTTGTAAGGCTATAAAGATGTGAGGGTATATAACAGATGGTAATGAGTTAAGTCACGAATTTTAAGTCTAAATTGAAGTATAATGAAAGAGCTTTCCAAAAAGTCCAGCCACGATCAATTTTGAGGTCGGGAAGTCGGTCTTTTGATTTTTCTTTGTTAAGCTGTCAAAGCTGTCAAACCGGGACAGATTTTGGGTAAAAGTTTGAGGTTGGCATGTGGTTGTAAAAGTGGTATTTTGACTTGGTCTTCTGGAATATTTAAGTTTTAGGTTATATTAGACTACCACGAAGAGGATTCGCGATAAAAACTTGTGGAAGTAATTATTAAAAATCAAAACTTTTTGGTGTGCGTTCAGATCCGAATTTGAGTAGTTGACAAGTTTGAATTTTCTATGAGTACTTGTGTGTGTTATTGGTCCATGGTCTTCTGGGATTAGCTTCTATGCTTATGAGAGACCATGGTAAATTTTTGGTGTTTGTTGTTGAGCTTTATTTGTCGTGATTTCATGTGAGTAAATGTACTCAAAAATTCTGCGTTTTCTGAGTTTTAGAGTGCAAGGGATTTAGTGAGTATTAAGTTATGGTAGTGGTTAGTATGGTGTCTAGGAGATCCATGGTGGGTCATATGAGTCTTAGACATTCATCATATGTGTATTACGTGGGTTGTAGCTTTTAGCTTGACCTTGTGTAATGTGGATTATTTTTGTGTGTTATAGATTGTGAATTGTTTTGTGGAAGCTGCGGAGTTTAAGGTGAGTTCATAGTCCCATATTTTTACTTGTTTTAAACTTGGGATGGGAATGATGCTTGTCTTAAATGATTTGATTTACTGTGATTATGTGTGTGGTATTAAAGAGCTTGGACTTATAATGTTGTCGTATGTATGCTATGTGTGATTATTTGCTTGTGTGAATGTTTTGGGATTCAATTAGGATAGCGACCTAATTGATGATATATTTTTGGGATTCAATTGGGAGGGTGCTTACCCTGTTGCTCGCGCATGCGACCTAATTGATGGCATATTGATGGGTACTACTTTGGATCGGTGGGCACGTTCCGCCCAATGGTTGCCTTATGAGTGTTGTTGCCTTGATGTGTGGATATTAACTTGCAAATGCATGTAGCAATATGATAACTATAATTTATTTGTCCAGCTATATTTTGTAATCACAGTAAATTCGGTTGCCTTGTGTGTTGAGTCTTAAACCTATGAATCTCACCAACATTATGTTGACGTTTTAAGCATCATTTTCAGGTGAGCTTTCTAAGGATAAGATAGAAGGATGTGGATAGACGAGACCTTAGTTGCATTGGAAGTGATTTATCCTCTATGTTTGGATTTATGTTTTATTTTGGTTATTTTATTTTGGGGTATTGTTACAACACTTTGTGTTTGTACATTGCTCTATTTATGTGCATGTAGTTGTTCTCTATGTAGACACCAGGTGTTGTGATGATATCCATGAAGTTACACCCGCGCGTTTCCACCGTGGCAGGGTGTGACACAAACAGCCTACGTAATGTAATCAAATTACAAGTACATCGAATTACGCCAGATTACAACGAACCAAACGCCCCCTTAAAGTATGAAACATAAAATATAAAATTTAATAAGTTAAAATTATTAAACTGATAAAAAATACGAAACAGAAATAGATAAAAAACTATGCTATACTATAAAAATGAGTCGGAGGTGAAAAATGTAAAAAGGAGTGAGTTATCCACACCCTCATATAAGTAGAGTATCCATTGGATATCACCGGCTTATACAGTGTGTATCGCGGGTTGTATGATTTCACTGAACCCTCCTGATATGATAATATAAGGAGGGTTTGTATAAAATAGCCTTATAAAAATTGAGGTAGGTATATTATTAATAGTAGCATCTGAATTATTGAAATACTATGAAAACTTTGAAAACGTGGGAAATCGAATCACTACAAGACGTACTAGGTCTATTTATGCGTGTCCCCTGATTAATGTTGAGGCCCTCTGGACCATGTTCTTTGATCTATCACTGCCAGATGGTCCTTATATCTTTTTTTTTACTTTTAAATCTTTACGAACAAAGTTTTTAACCATTTGATAAATCAAAAATGTAAGATTAAGCATGTATATGCGAAGCGAATTTAGTTACACATATTAAAAATTGAATGAGACACTTTAATGCATGTATAAATATTTATATAATATTAACAGTTCATATATTGAATATGCAAATAAAAAATTAGAGTATATAAATAAATTCATCATTGCTTGCAGATAAGGGATGATACAATTTGGCGTTTTGCCAAATATACTTTGAGTTGTTTTAGCTTTTAAGTTGGTTGGTGTTATCGGTACCTATAATAGATGAGAAGTGATTGATATGCATAATTAGAATGACTAAGGGTCCGTTCGGTTTGTGGGTTTATAATGGGTTTTAGGTTATAAACCTAAAACTAGTTATTTGGTTGGTTTTTTGGAAGTTGAGTTTAGGATAGTATTATAAATATTAGGGGATGGAGAAAAGTAGATGGTTAGAGAGGTTTTATGACACATGTGAAGACACATGTTTTTTTATCTCACACATCTTTTTATAATTCATCACTACTAATATATAAAACTTTTAATTTATATTTTAATATTTAATATATTTTTTAATATTATTTTCTCTCTCCTTCATCAAATTCTAATTCACAACTTTACATTCAAATCCAAATCCTAATCTAAACCCATTTACAAACCAAACGGGCCCTAATTTTATGTTTAATAATTAGATTACAATATTTGAAAGGGATGTGTTAACCGGACCCTCCCTACTATGGGGGGTTCACCTACTTTAGTCAAAATGTACAAGTTTTAATGCAGACAGTACAGGCGGCGGCAGCACTATCTTTCACAAACCCTCCCTATAGGGGGGTCCGGTTAACTCATGCCTATTTGAAATAATCAAAGGCTATAATGAGGAGAGAGAAATCTCATACTCCACTTGTTATATGTTAAAGGGCCGTTTGGTTCATAGATTGGTTTAGGATTAGGATTAGCATTAGGATTAAGATTTTGATTTGGATATGGATTTAAAAAAAGTAAGCAAGAGAATATATATTATTTTATGATAAAAAATATAATAAATCAAATAATATAATTAAAATATAAATTATAACAACAAAATTTGAGGTTGAAATGCAACGCACGAGTTTCAAGATACAAAAGATGTATTCTTTTTCAAATCCTGGCAGGGGGCCAACTTTTACGGAAGATGAATATCTAGGCATGGTCCGTTCAAAAAAAAATAATAATAATATCTAGGCATGGTTACCATTTTCTACCCCCTTGTCATAATACCAAACGCCTCTTTTCAGTGCAATCCCTATCCCTACATGCTCAACACCACATAACAAACGGACCCTAAGTGAATTATGCATAAAATTAATCATGCCATTTAGGAATGACAATCATTTTCCATAATAAATTTTGGCATTTTCTACTTTATTGTCACTCACTCTATTAACAGGAGAAGTCAATTTTTTTATCAGTTTCTGTTCCGTATTTTCTGTAATTTTTTATTTATCAAATTTTATATTTTTCTTCTATAGTTTTATAATAAAAAATAAAGTAATAAAACCAAGAGGTGCCAGAATCCATTTATCGGTTACTAATAACCAATCCTTTTTAAGTTTGGGATAATCATCTATAAATGTATCTAACTTGTCAATTCTTTTTAATTATGTGTAGCTGTTGCTACAAAAGTTGGGCGCTCTT
Organism: Artemisia argyi; assembly: GCA_030686995.1. Lineage (NCBI taxonomy): Eukaryota > Viridiplantae > Streptophyta > Magnoliopsida > Asterales > Asteraceae > Artemisia > Artemisia argyi. The sequence goes on from CM060690.1 coordinate 11,751,950, forward strand.
AGCTTGGGCTTGGGCTCTTGTATCAACTCACTTCTTAATGCTTGGGGACCTGCGCACTAAGAAAATAAACAAACACCGTTAGGCTTATCGTGGGATTGTCTCCCACGATTAGACTCCGGCGTGAGAGTAAGTAATCGATTTTAGGTTCTCGTAAGGAGTTAGGGATTTTAGTAAATCGTACCTTGAATGAGAATCGTGTGATTCTATATATAGGGGCTAAGAAACCGTGTTTCTTGCTCCTTACTCTTCGCACGCGTAGTGCTTATCCGAGGTAAGGATATCTATTCCATGAATAGATAATCCTTATCGTGTACCCGGTGGGTTTGATTGGGCATTGGGCTTCGTGAGCCCAAGGCATTAATGCTGCGGCCTGTACCATTATCATGGTAGCCCACTCGTGGTGGATTTAGGCGCGAGTAATGTTGATCATTTGGGCTCGTGGCCCAAGTATAGACTATACGTCATCATGTCCCCCCAGTCTAGTATGCACGGCTCGTAGCCGCGGGTGCTAGACTAATGTCTACAGCGGGAAGCGTGGCGGGAAAAAGTGAACATTTCCCGCCAATACTTAGGAACAATGTATGAAGTCCCTAAATATCAAGGGTCGTGCTTCGTAAAATGGGGAGGGTGTCCACGTGTATCTCGTAAAACGGGAAAGTTGTTGTACTTGCTTGTGTTCCTAGCCACACGATCTGTGAGTGGGATCCACGTGGCTTCCCTTTTTAGGGTTTGTGATACTTATATAAGTACCGCCCCCTTTCGTCTTCCATCACACAGTGATATCATTTCTCCCATTCTAAAAATTTCACCAACCTTTCTTCTTCGTTCTTTCAACCCTTGTTAGGTAATTGCGCGTGCGCACTTTAGTAATTTTGAAAAAATTCTATTTGAAAATGGTGAAGCAATTAGAGGATTTTCCCTCCGTGATGAGTGAGGATGATGTGCGTCAGTTCGCCTCTGACTACTTCATTCCTTTCGACGTGCATCCGGAGGCTCCCGATGCTAATGCGTGTATTGCCGATTTTCCCGCTGGGAAGATAGGTCTATACACGCGCTTTTTTGATTATGCAAATTATCGCATACCTATCTCCATGTTTCTCAGCGATTTGCTCCAGCATTATCAGCTGCACATATCGCAGCTGCACTGTTTAGGTGCGGCTAAGATAGCCAATTTTGAAATTAACTGCCGTTTAATGGCCATTACTCCAACCGTAGATTTATTCCGCGCGTTCTATCATTCCACCTGGTCAAACGGGTGGGTTACCTTTGCCAAGCGCCCAGGGCACTTGCAATGCTATACGGTGAAAGTAGACGCATTGAGGAATTGGAGGGAGTATTTTTTTTGGGTAGATGATGCGGTGTTTCCGTCGCGCTTTGGGTTTTATACCCAACAAGCGCTGCCGAGGGATGAGCGTCCTATCCCTGGTTCGTACAGTGTCGCGGACGCGGATACCATCGATCAGAACCGTATGCCTATTAATTCCTATCCTGAGGAGTTTTTGGTGCATATGGGTCTGAGCCGAAATTATTTTGATGGCCTTGGCGAGGTTCCAACTTTTATTGGTGCGGACAATCAGGGTGGGTGCTCATCCCTTCTTGCATTTGTAAGTATGTCCTTTGTCTTATTTAAATAACTAAGTTGTCCTTGTTATTTTTCTTTGTTCTGCGCAGAGATGGATCTGTTCTCATTTGTGAAGCTGAAGGAGCCTAAGCAAGCGACCATTGGGGTGCGCCCACTGAGGGAAGGCGAGCAGCCCATATTGGAGGCTACGGCCGGGCACCTGACGGTTTTTGGAGCTGCTAGTGGTCCTTCCGCAGCTGTACTTGTGCCGCCCGTGCAGAGCGTGGCTCCTCCTGTGGAGTCTGTGCATTTGGAGGAGGCGCAGGCTGCATCTTCAGGAAGCATAGAGGTCTTGGAGGTTGGCGCAGAGAATTCGAAGCGCAAGGCAGAGGCTGGTAGCAGTGGCACCACCAAAAGGAGGCGTTACGTGATTGCCTATGAGGAGTCGTCTGCTGAGGGCGAGGGAGTTGTTGCTGGTGCGGGTAAGGATGCTGCGGAAGCCTCCCCACCGCGGTAAGTACTTTCCTTTACGCTTTCCTTTGTTTTATATAACTTGTCGTAACAATATCTAAGTTTTTTCTTTGATGCCTTTGTAGTGAGCCCGTTGAAGAGAAGGGTGATGCATCTTTGGAGGGCGTGCACCCTACCCAGGAAGAGAGTGCGGATAGGGTAGCCAAGGTGGCTGAGGGCACTTCTGCGCAGGGGCTTCTGAAGGAGCTGGCTGTTACTGTTGAACGTCAGGCTGAGCTTGTTGCTCGGTTAGGGGCGCAGCATATGGGGGAGAGCAGCTTGGTCGCGGAGAAAGACGCGGAGATTGAGCGTCTTCGTGCGCAGCTAGGTAAGGCGCTAGCAGAGGCGGAGTCCGCCAAGGAATATGCTGAGAAGATCGCTGGGGATAAGGTGAGTACGCTAGCCAACCTTAGGTATGCGAGGGCTAAGCTTAATCAGATAAAGGCTAAAGCGACCTGGTCGGTGGCATACCTTGATGGGAAGAGGGCCGAGCATCATGCCAGCATCCAGGAGTTCCAGGAGCGCATGGAGAAGATGATTGCGTTGCAAGAGGAGAAGCTGCGCGCCCTCAGTATAGAGTATGACGAGGAGCTGTATCCACACTTGATGTCTACCATAGCAGAGCGTAGGTACAAATAAATAGTTCCTTTTGCAACATTTGTTTTGTCATACTTATTGACATTTTATAACCCTTTTTTATCTTGTTGATGTAGGTGGATGATCAGTCACGGGCTACGCTTGGCTGCTCTGGGTACGCTGGAGTCTCCAGAGGTGGTGAAGGCCTTCGGCAGAGTGGTGGAGTGTGCCATGGAGCGTGGGAAGGCCCAGGCAATGGAGGAGCTGCATGAAGCCAAAGTTTTTACTACGGCGCTGACTGAGCTGCCTGGGTATAATGCAGATGCTTATAATGAGCTTCTGCAAGCTATGGAGGGGATGAAACTTCTGGAGCTTCCCCATATTGCGCGGCTGGAGCGCGACCAAGATCAGCCGATTAGCGTGATCATGGCGGGTTTGACCCTGGAGCGCCATTCTTTGGAGGATGCTGAGGAAGAGCCGGACTTCTTTCTGAAACCTGACGAGTCGCAGCTGCAGGTTCCAGTATTTGTGCAGCCGCGACACATACTGAACCCGTTTGCTCTTGAGAAGGAAGTTCCTCTCAAGGAGGTTCTAGAGAAGCATGCGGAGAGGGCTGCCAAGAAGAAGGGTGTGAAGGGCAAGGCCATTATGCGTGGCATAGGTGCTGCGCACATCCCTAGGTCGGATGGGGTTCATGTCAGCGTGCCCACCGTGTCGATCAAGGATGCGTTGACTCTAAGGAAGCTTCAAGAGGCGGAGAGTTCCGCCGCTCCAGAAGATAGTCCGGAACACCGTCATAGTATATAGGCTATTTTGTATCTTTGTATATTTATCATGTAAATAACAAGAAGTATCTTTTCTGTATAGTTGTTATCTTTTTTATGTAAAAAGTTCAACTAAGATGTTTTACTCGGAATTAAATTAAGTGCGTAGCTTAAAATAAATTATGAGTGACCAAGAATCTTGGCTCGTTTTTTGTGTAATGTATTTAAATTAAGTGCGTGGCTTAATATAAATTATAAACTTGCATTGTTTGCTAAGTTTGACCAAGTGTCTTGGCTCGTGAAAGTGCGTGACCTCAAAAAATATACTTGCATTGTTTGCTAAGTTTGACCAAGTATCTTGGCTCGTTATTTGCTAAACTTGTACAGTGTACTTAATAGTTGCACATCCGTCGTGGGGTGTGCAAGAGAAACTTACTTCAACGTCTTGTAAGTAAGGCGCTTAGCAAGGGTGCGTGCCTGTCGTGGGGTGCGCACGGATACGTGATCCAATGTTGATGGGTTTGCAACCCTCTTACTCAACGAGTAAATTAGTAGGTTAACTCTTCCTTTCTGCCATCGTGTGGTCTTAATAGGTGCATGCACGCCTCGTGGGCAAAGTATAACAATATTGTTAGATGATAAAAATGTATTCAATAAAGTAAATTGTGTTATGGAGTTAGCTAGAAACCGTAACGTTTTATTAATACTTTCAAGTGTGAAAATAAAAATACAATTCCTAAAAAACAAAAAAAAAATTATAAAGAACAAACATTTATTGGGCACGTACTAGAGTGCAAGTATGTCTGTTTGTGGGCCGTAGCCTTTCCTAGAGATAGCATTTCTTTAGATTGCAAATGTTCCAGGTGCGCTGTAGTTCGTGACCATCCATGTTGCGCAGCCTGTATGCACCATTACCTAGTGCGTCTGTGACCTCGTAAGGTCCTTCCCATTTGGGTCCGAGTTTGCCTGTGTCCTCTGCGTGGCTCGCGTCATTGGCGCGGTACACAAAGTCTCCTGGCCTGAAAGAAGTGTGTTTGACTTTTGAATCATAATACTTCTTCATCTTTGCTTTGGTCTTTGCTTCTCGGATAGATGCGCGTTCGCGCCTTTCTTCCAGCAAGTCTAAGTCGATGCGCCGTTCTTCATCATTTGTCATGACGTTTACCTCCGCGGTGCGGATGGTTGGCATTCCGATTTCGGCTGGTATGACGGCTTCTGTTCCATAGACAAGGGAGAATGGTGTGTCTCCTGTGCTGGTTTTTATTGATGTGCGGTGTGCCCATAAAACATGCGATAATTCCTCTACCCATTTGCCTTTGTGTCTATCAAGGCGCGCTTTGATTCCTTCGCCTAGACTGCGATTTGCGCGCTCTACCAGACCATTGGTTTGCGGGTGTTTTACTGAGGCGAAGTGTTGTGTGATATTTAATTGTGCGCACCAGTCTTTGAATGGGTTGTCGCAGAATTGCTTCCCATTATCTGAGATGATTTCCCCCGGTAGTCCGAAGCGACACACAATGTTATCCCACACAAATTGTTTAACCTGATTGCCAGTGATGTTCACTACTGCTTTCGCTTCGATCCACTTTGTGAAGTAGTCGATGGCTACAATGAGAAATTTTATCCCTCCCGTTGCAACTGGGAAGGGGCCTGCAATGTCAATGCCCCACTTATAGAATGGCCATGGTGAGGTAATGGGGGTTAACTCTTGTTGTGGTTGGCGTGGTATTGGCCTGTGCACTTGGCAATTGTTACATTTTTTGATCATATCTCGCGCGTCGCGATGCATAGTAGGCCAATAATACCCTGAGCGCAGTGCGCGCGCCACCACGGACCGTGGTCCTGAGTGCATGGCACATGATCCCGCATGAATTTCTCGGAGAACGTAATCTGCTTGGAGAGGTCCAACACATCTGAGCCAAGGTTGTAAGAAGGAACGTCGATATAGGATGTTATTTCGTAATTCGAACTTCTGCGCCGTGCGCCGTACCCTTCAAGCGTCCTTTTGTTCTTGTGGTAAGATCCCTTTGCTTATGAAGTCGATGATAGGTGTCATCCACGTGGGATCTTGTTCTTCTATTACCGTGGATACTTCCATCTCCAAGATTGATTTGTTTTTTAGTGTTTCTACCAAGACCTGTTTTGATAGGTGCGCAAAGCTTGTAGACGCGATCTTGCTGAGCGCGTCAGCCTTTCTGTTGTCTCCTCTAGGTACCTGTTTGATTGTGAACCTATCGAAGCTTTGTATCAAGGACTTGGTCTTTTCAAGGTATTGGACCATGTGTTCATCTTTGGCTATATATTCGCCTAGCACGTGGTTAGCTACTAGCTTGGAGTCTACATTTACTTCTAGGTTGCGTACACCCATTTGTATTGCAATACGTAGTCCAGCGAGTAGTGCTTCGTATTCTGCCTCATTGTTTGTGGCTGTGAATTCGAAGCGCAGTGCGTAGGTGAATTCTATCCCTTCTGGGTCGGTAAGAATAAGACCTGCGCCTGATCCATCTACGCATGATGATCCATCTGTAAACAGAATCCATGGTTCTGTCAACTCTATCTTGCTTGTTGCAAGTGGAGTATCAGTATCTGGCTTTTCAACGATGAAATCGGCTAGTATTTGTCCTTTGATTGCAGTGCGGGGTCTGTATGAGATGTTGTACTCACCTAAAAATACACTCCACTTTTGTAGCCGCCCTGATGCGTCAGGTTTGGAAATAACCTGCTTGATGGGTTGGTCTGTAATGACAGCTATTGGGTGCGCCTGAAAGTATCTGCGCAGTCTTTTGGCTGCGAATACTAGGGCTAAGACCAGTTTTTCCATAGCGCTGTAGTTAGTTTCCGTCTTTTTCAATGCTTTGCTCACAAAATATATGGGAGTTTGAACGCAGTTTCTATCTGTTAGTAGGACTGCGCTGACTGCTCCATGGGTTGCCGATAAATACATAATCAGTTCTTCCTCTGGTCGCGGTGCGACAAGTTTGGGAAGAGATGCCAGTTGATGTTTTAGTTGCTGGAAAGCTTCCTCTGCTTCCTCTGTCCAGCGAAAATCTCCCTTTTTTGTACACTTCGTGAGTGTTTTAAAGAGGGGGAGTGATTTGTCTGCGGACTTGGATAAGAAACGGTTTAGCCCTGCAAGCTTTCCGTTTAGTGATTGGACTTCTTTTAGTGTGCGTGGCGAGGGGAGATCGATGACAGCTTTTGTCTTTTCAGGGCAAGGTTTGATACCATTTGGTTCAATTAAGTACCCGAGGAACATACCTTCTGATGCACCAAATGTGCATTTTTTGGGATTCAGCTTCATGTTTATCCTCTCCAACGTTTTGAACGTTTCCTCGATGTCGCTCACTAATTCTTCTTCTGTGTGGCTTTTTATGACAAGGTCGTCCACGTATACCTCTAAGTTGCGCCCCACCTGCTTTTCAAAAGCTGTGTCTACTAGTCGCTGGTAGGTTGCGCCAGCGTTCTTTAGACCGAAGGGCATTTTTGTGTAGCAGTAGACTCCTTGACTTGTGTGGAAAGCTGTTTTTTCTTCGTCCTCCACGGCCATCTGAATTTGATGGTATCCCTTATATGCATCTAAGAAGCATTTGAGGGGATATCCGCACAGAGATTCGACCTTCCAATCTATTTCTGGCAGTGGGTAGCAGTCCTGTGGACATGCTTTGTTGAGGTCCGTGAAGTCCACGCACATCCTCCAACTGCCATCACTTTTCTTTACCATCACTGGGTTAGAAAGCCAATCGTGATAGTAGACTTCGCGCATAATACCTGCATCCACAAGTTTGTGAACCTCTTCTAGAATAACCTTTGCGCGATCCGGAGCTTGGCCGCGCTTCTTTTGTCTTATTGGGGGATATCCTTGTCAGATTTGCAGCCTGTGCTCCGTAATAGAGCGTGGCACTCCGGTCATATGCTTTGGTTCCCACGCAAAGATGCTTAAGTTCCTTTGCAAGAGTGCGCATACAGCTGCTTTACCTTTGTCAGATAAAGATCCTCCAATCGATACCTGTTGGTCTGGGTAGTCAGGATGAATAGCGACCTTTAAGTTTGGTACTTTTGTTGCGCGCTGCTTTGGGATATGATCCTCCTCACTCACTACCACGTTGCATTCTTTAGGAGGTACCGTGGTATTGTAGAGGGTCACAATTCCTCCTTCTACTGGGAATTTTAGCATTCTGTGTGCTGTGGATGGTACCGCGCGCATGGATGATATTCCATGTCTCCCAATGATAACATTGTATGGTGAGGGAGACTTGATAACCATGAAGTTAATCCATGTCGTTGTGGAGTGTTGTTCATCTCCCACGACTACGAGTAGGCGTAATTGTCCTATAGGCCATATCTTTTCTCCCGTGAAACCAGTTAATGACGTCGCGGCTGGTATCAACTGGTTTTGTATCTCGGGTTTTAGCCTTTTGAAGCAGTGTTCGTATAAGATATCTGCGGATGCTCCTCCATTGATGTACATTCGGCGGATATCGTGACCCCCAGTATGTATTTCAATGGTTAATGGCTCTTCTACTACGTTGTCCGCAGTTATAGTGGGGAAGGATATCTCTTTCTTTGACGAGAATTTTTGGCTAACTTTCTGTTTTGTTTTGCGCTGCCATGATTGTATCATGTAGATGATATCAGCCTTATCCTTTTGGGGCTCTTTCGTGGCTCCAATCTTTTGCTTATCTTTCCCTTCTTTGATGCTTTTCACGAGGTGATCCATTCTGCCTTCCTTTACTAATTTTTCGATTAGCTGTTTTAGCTGGACACACTCGTTGGTGGGGTGGCCTTTTTGGCCATGGTAGTCGCAGTACCCACTCCCTATGCGCTTGTTTTCTGCGGTGCGCATTGGTGGGGGTTTTGGGAAGTTCGCCCCTTCTGTCGCAAATATCTCTCTTGGAGTTTTTGTGAGGGGGGTATATCTGTCATTACCTTGCCCACTTCCCTGACCGCGGTAATTCTTGCCGCGATTACTGCCTTGATCATTGGATTGTCTCCTAGGCTGCTCTTGTTGCTTATAGCTTGAGTAGCCTTTTTTACTATCCGCGGCCGCTGCTTCTCCTTGGATGAAGGATCTAGTGCGCTTTGCTAGCTCATCAAAGTTCTGAGGTACCCTATCATTTAGCTTCCGTATAAGCTCTGGGTTATTGATCCCATTCATGAATCCTGAGATTTTTAGTACCTCAGGGCATGCTTTGATTTGCATGCATTCATCCTTGAAGCGCTCCATGAAAGCGCCTGTAGATTCCCCTTGACGTTGCTTTACCCTGGCTAATTCCACGGGGTTTTTTGCACACTTCTTTCGTTGCGTGAAGTTTAGGCGGAATGCCTTTCGCAACTCTTCGAATCCAATAATGCTTCGTCGTGGAAGCTGGTTGAACCATGTTTGCGCATTCCCTACGAGGGTAGAATTAAACATGTGGCACCACACGGGTTGTGGCCAATTTTCGATAGCAGCCGCTGACTCGAAAATTTTTAGGTGATCATCAGGGTCACCCGTTCCATCATATGTTTTCACATTAGTAGGCATACGCCTTTTCTTGCGATCAGAGTAATCGCTGATGCGTCTTGTGAACGTGTCAACTTTTTGACGGCGCCAAGGAAGGGATAAGTCTTCATCCTTTTCCTCGCGACGTTTTCCTCTGGATTTCCAGTGCCCTGTCTCTTTGTCCTCGTTGTCCGAGGAATCACTAGAATAGGAATTATTTTTTCTGTGGCGCTTGCGCCGGTTTTTATCAGAGGAAGAGTCTGAGGGGCTTTCACTTGGGGAGTGTCTCCTTCCCAATCTGTCGTGAACTCTCCGTCTTTCGGATTTGGAGGAGCCTGCGCTTGGCGATCGTGATCGTCCAAATCTGTCTTCTGTTCTCCTACTACCAAGCCTGGTATGGATGTCGGAGCGCCTCTCGTCACCTTCGTATTCCTCCGAATATTGGAAGTTAGGCGGTGTACCGAGTCTGTCGTGGACATTGGTGCGCCTTTCGCTGCGTTCGCGCTCATGATGGCGCGGTGGTGATCTTTCTGGGCCAAAATTTAGCCTGCCATGCAGGTTATGGCCTGATCTTCTTCTTGCTTCATCTCGCATGAGATTACTTAGAGCTTCGTAGTGTTGTGACACGAAGTTGTTTAACATCAACTCAGGAGCCTCTTCTTCCGCTGCAAGAATTTCTCTTTCAGCATGAAGTTCCCTCTCACGATTAGGTGCGTCTGGCGGTGTAGTGTTGTCCACTATAGGTACCGTTTGATGAGGCGTGGCGAAGAGGGTGCGCTGGAGATCATCAGCGTTTGTAACCACCGTAGCGGCTTGGGCGACTTCCAAGGGTACTTCCACTGTGGTGGGAATTGGAGTTATCTCTGGTTGACCAGCCGTACTGGTCATTCCGTAGATTAACCCTGAAGTCGAGCTTTTGTGCTTCTTCTTATGTGAGTCGTCTCGAGTTTTATCTTGCTGCGGGGTCCGCTGCCCTGAGTTCTTGTTTTTCGTCATTCTAGTATCAAGTTCTTAGTGTGGTCCCACGGATGGCGCCACTTGTTGCTACAAAAGTTGGGCGCTCTTAGCTTGGGCTTGGGCTCTTATATCAACTCACTTCTTAATGCTTGGGGACCTGCGCACTAAGAAAATAAACAAACACCGTTAGGCTTATCGTGGGATTGTATCCCACGATTAGACTCCGGCGTGAGAGTAAGTAATCGGTTTCAGGTTCTCGTAAGGAGTTAGGGATTTTAGTAAATCGTACCTTGAATGAGAATCGTGTGATTCTATATATAGGGGCTAAGAAACCGTGTTTCTTGCTCCTTACTCTTCGCACGCGTAGTGCTTATCCGAGGTAAGGATATCTATTCCATGAATAGATAATCCTTATCGTGTACCCGGTGGGTTTGATTGGGCATTGGGCTTCGTGAGCCCAAGGCATTAATGCTGCGGCCCGTACCATTGTCATGGTAGCCCACTCGTGGTGGATTTAGGCGCGAGTAATGTTGATCATTTGGGCTCGTGGCCCAAGTATAGACTATACGTCATCAGTAGCTTTTTCAAAATCCAAAATTTTGAATTTCGACTTTTGTATGTATTTGCTCATGTAAAATAATCATTTTATCTTTATATTTTGTAACCACTCTATTGATAGTAAAAGGTAAAGTGGTCATTTTACGTGAACAAAATACACACAAAAGTCGAAATCAAAATTTTAGAATATACATTAGGAAAAAAGATTACACACAATTTAAAAAAATAACAAGTTAAAACACATTCCTAAGTAGTCATCATTTTAAGGCTGATGTTAATGGTGACTATAAGTATTGTGGTCACCCCTGTCACATCAGCATCACATTAGTTTCCTCTTTCCAAAACTACACACAACCACAATTTGCTAATATGGCGACAACAACCACAACAAAAAAAATACCCCACAAAAACAAATAAAACAAAAAACTACATACACAAAACAATTGAAACTTATGGTTGGCTCACAAACAATAGCTTTGAAAAGGTTGGGGGTGACCGGTCACCAATTCAGTTGAGCTAGTGGGTAGAAACTCGCTCACCAATTTGGTTGGGGGGTCAACCAACCAAGCAATTAGCATTGGCCTAAGTTTTAACCATGCATTTTCACCTTGTACAGGGAAGAGGTTAGATAGGGAGCATCATTAATTATTTTTAGGGCAAATGACAAAAAAATGCATTGAACTTGACATTTTTTGTGATTGTGTGTAGCCAACTATTTTTTTTCTTATTTTGTGTACTGAACTTTCAAATTTTGATCATTGTGTGTATTTTGTGACTAGTTTGCCATGTACAATGACCATTTTACCTTTCAAATTTTGAAAAAAGGAAGGGTAAAATGGTCACAAAATACATACAATGATCGAAATTTGAAAGTTCAGTACACACAATACGAAAAAAATAGTTGACTACACATAATTACAAAAAGTGTTAAGTTTGATGCATTTTTTTTAGTTTTTTTTACCAATTACATAGCTGCTTTTTATGATACAGTATATTTTTTCACACACCTTTCTTACATAACAAACACCAACCCAATTAAAGGAAGCATGTTACTTTGAAGGATATGTATTGTTAAATGATAATCATTTGTATACTTATCAAACTCATTAATTAAAAATATATCAACCACAGGTATATCATAGCCAAACACTCTCCCTCCCTTTGGCGATTTTTGGAGAAAACCGATTCCCTAAACCTCCTCTTTCAAACTACTCGATCTTCAAACATTCCTTCACAAGTCTGATTAAATTATGGATTATATCTTCCGTGTAATCTAATTTTTAATCTTATCTTGTCTAAAGTCTGTTTTTTTTTATCGATGTATTTAGTTTTAGGGTTTCTTCAAAATCGCTATTTAGGGTTGTTTGTGTCGGTTAATTTGATTCATAAGTCATCTTTATTATCATTAACTGACTCGATCATTCATTCACAATCATGTAATCACTATTGTGCGATCATGGCTTATAAACCCTAGTTGTTAACTAGGGTTTTTACTTGTTTGTATTGAAGACGATTTCTTCTTGCTCTACTGGATACGATTAGTTTTTCTTAGGGTTTTCTGATCTTTGTGATGTCAATGATGGGAGAGGAGGATAATACTGGACCTGTGGTTAATGGGGATGAATTTGGTGCTCGAATGGGTAAATTAACGGGACGAGATGAAGGTACCTAAGGTGGTAATCAGCCACCTAAGGCTGTTAGGGTGGTTCGTAACCCTAATTCTGAATCTGTGGCACAACCTGGATCAATTATTGATGATGTTGACTCTTCTATGGATAATGTTGGTACATCAAGTGCTGTGGATAACGTGGTAAACAATCCTAAGGTTTGTTTTGGAGCTGCTACTAAGCAAGTGGAGTTGAATCCAACTGGGGTAGCCTCTTCTATTGTGTTTAATCAGCCTCAATCACCTAAGGTTGTCCCCATGCATGCTTCTGATTCTAACACTATGAGAGGTTTGGATCAGCCTACTATTATGCGTGGTAATGCTAATTATGATCTGTCTCTTTATGGTTGTAAATCTAGTAATCTATACCAGCCTAATGTGGAGCAATTGGTATCTAATGCGCGTAAGAATTTTGAAGTAGCCATGAATCAAGTTCAACTTGAGATTGATGCTAGCAAGGTTACCAATTTTGATTCGCACAATCCGAGTGGTATAGGTCAGCCTACTAATACGAATGGTACTGGAGTAAAGCCGGCCTCTTATGCGGGTGCTACTTCCGATGAACCTAAGCAACATGTGTCAAACTTTCGTAGATTGGAATGTAGCAATAAAAAGACAGGAGTTGATCTTGCTGTCCTGATGAAAGTAGTGGAAGAGGTGAATATTAGATTTGAGAATACTCTTTACGGGTATTTCCTTGGCCAACGCCTTGCTTTTCCTGTTGTTGATTATTATGTTCGCAATGCGTGAGCTAAGTATGGTATACAAAAGGTTATGATAAATGCAAAGGGGTTCTTTTTCTTTAAGTTCAATTCGAAGAAAGGTGTTGATGATGTCCTTGAAACTGGTCTTTGGTTGATTAGAAATGTACCTATTATTCTTAAACCATGGACCTTGAACACCAACTTGCTTAAAGAGGATTTGACTAACATCCCGGTGTGGGTTAAATTCCATGATGTTCCTCTTGCTATGTTTTCTGAAGACGGTCTTAGTCTCCTTGCTACATTTATTGGCATGCCCAAAAGGTTAGATACTTTTACTAGCCAAATGTGCAAAGAATCATGGGGCCGTAGTAGCTTTGCTAGGTGCATGATTGAAGTAAAGGCGGATGAGATGCTTAGGGATAGCCTCAATGTTGAGATACCTTTCCTTGATGGGACGGGTTCGACTATTGAGAAGATTCGGGTTGAATATGAGTGGAAACCGCCTCGTTGTGATAAGTGCAAGATTTTTGGTCATACTTTGGTTGACTGTCCTAAGTATGTTGTACCTACTACTCAGCCTACTCCATGTGCTAATGATGGTTTTAAAACGGTCAATAATAAGAAGAAGAGTAATAATGGTGGTCAATATGGTCCAAGTAAGGGAGGTTTTAATAAACCTGTTGTGGGGAAGAAGATGCAATATAAACCCAAAGCGCCTCCTACTACACCCAAGAATGTGGATGCCACTAAGAAGAAGTCTACTGATGTGGCTAGTACTAGTGGTACGAAGGCTGCTGATGTGGCTAGTACGAGTGGTATGAAGATTGCTACATCAAACCGGTTTGATACTCTTCATATGGATGATATTGATGACTTTGGTATTCCTACCAATGAAGTGACTAATGATGTGAATTTTGGTACACTAGAGGAAGCTAAGGATGATGGGTCTTTAGATACTGGTAATGCATCACAGGTACCACTTGTGAGTGATTCAATTGGAACAAAGGAAGGTAATTCTACTCCTTTAGTCGAGAAAATTGGGAAGATTGAAAAGCTACTTATTGATAGGAAAACTACTCTTGTGGATGATGATGGTCACCCTATTCAAAAGGTTGATTATCCAGGGTCTACTTCTTCTACTAAGAGGGTTAACCCATTCTCTAAGGTGGGAGAGATTGTCGTCTCAGACAGTGATGAAGACGAGGTTGTGAATACGTTTGATGAGTCCATGAACCTTTTTGGTGGTGGTCATGATCGTGAAGATGATTATGATGACTATGCGGAGCATGTCTACGATCTTCCAGGAAACTTTGATGCTTTATATGACACGTATGGTATCAAGCTCCAAGGTCTTGGTACAAAGTAATTTTGTTTTCATAGGAGTCTAATGGTATTTTTTGAGTAGTGGTCTTTTCTTATTTAGAGAATTGGAAGTATCTTGTTATGTAAGCTTTACCGCCTATGTAACGGGCTGAGATATGAGATTCACCCATATCCTTTGTACTTAAACATTTTTTGGTGTAATATATTTACCGGGTCTTTTGACGTTTTACCCAAAAAAAACTCATTAATTAATATCTACGGTTTTATAACTTTCAACTAGGTAATCACTAATTTGTCTAACAAATGCCCGCTAGCCATCTTCAATCAAACTTTCCTACTAGGGATGAGCATTTCGACCCGAATCCCGGAATCGAACCGGAACCGTACCGGTACCGTACCGAAACGGTACCGTTCTCGATATACGGTACGGTACCGGGACTACGAAATAAGGTGAAAAAAAAATCGGGACCAATAATTCGGTACGGGACCGGTACCAAATCGGGAAATTCCCGAATAAAAACGGGAAAAACCCGATTTCCCGGTACCGGTACCGATACCGGTATCCGAATCCCGTTCGGTACGATACCGATACCACTATTTATGCTCGGGAAAAATCGGTACCACTAATTCGGTACGGGATCGGTACGATACCGGTACCGTGCTCATCCCTATTTCCCACTCATTAATAACACTCTTTCTTCAAATTTTAAGTATTGAGTAAATAACACGACTCCAATGACACTATACTTCATAATTTAGTAAGAAAAAGTCTTCAAGCTATTGTTTAAAGTTTTTGGAGGATGAAGAAATGAAGTTGAAAACAAAAAAATATATATATCTACTTATTTTTAAGAGTATCAAATGAGAAGAAAATTAAAATGACAAATAATGAAAGATGGTGGTAGTTTGAACAATCTCCTTTATATGTCTGCTCTAGCTTATCACTTCAAAAATAACCTCATATAATCTTTCAATAAAACAAACCCTAATTATATTAAATCCAATTATTTGTTCTTTCATGAGAGGATTTTGGACGACTATTAATAAAGTGATAAAGTGAGTAGACAAATAATGAAGGATGGTGGTAGTTTGGACAAGCAAAATGACCAAAAAATTGCATCATTAATCACTAAAGAAGTAAATTGTTTGACTTTTATTAATGGAGAGATGGAAATTGTTTGTCTTTTACTTACGGACAAAAGTAAATAGCCCAATGTTTCTGCAATGGATGTAAATTGTGAAAATTGGCAAAATTTGGAGATATATTTTGCAATTTACTCTATTGTAAAAGATAAAGTTCATGTGAGATCTTGAAAGCTTTGAGCAGAAGACATTCTTAGAGCAAGGGGTATGGTGAAGTTTACTCTCGCCGTTTACGACGTGGCGAAGAGAGCAAGGGGTATGGTGAAGTTTACTCTCGTCATTTACGACGTGGCACTTCGCCACGTCTCGTCATTTACTCGCTACCACACCCAACTCCTTCGTTGTTTGCACCTCGTCGAGAAAGTGAAGCAGAAAAGACAAAAAAAAAACTTTATAAAAACAAGTTTCATTACTCCTTTAATTCGGTCAAGAAAAACTGGTAAAAAAATAATAAATAAATAAATAAATAAATAAAAACTACCTTAGATCTAAAAAAGATCTTAGCAGCGGTTATTTGTGTGCCAAGATCAAAGGACTATATACCATTTTCGCTTATTTGGGTTGTTTTTTCGAATGGATTAAAAGGACAAGAAGAAGATCTATTAGTTTTGGTTGAGAGGAATTTTAACAGAGTGACTGCGTTTGTATTTTAGTTTTTGTAGTGGCTGCGAAATTTTAGTAGGGTTAGGGTTTTGAGAGTGAAATTAATTAAGTTGTTTCGGGAAAAAATTGGAAAAGAAAATAAAATTGAGGTTGGTTGTTTTGTGTTATGAGTGAGGGGTATTTTGAAATGAGAGTGTTGAAATAAGGTGTCACCCGGTGATGCCCAAGTGAAAAAATTTTGCTCTTCACCATACCCCTTGCTCTTAGTAGCGACCGACTACATTTTGTCACTGGCTCACAAATATTGTAGACCACTTAATTTTGAACACATATATGTTCATTAATAATGTTAGTCACCAATTTTGGAGCAATGCAGCTATTTTAATCAATGTTGCAAAAATTGTGAGTTGGTAGTGAGGCAGTTGATCACCCTGTAGCATGTAATAGCCGATTACAAGGCCAATTACCTTGTAAAAATCAACAAAGTGGAAGGCCGTGTACCTTGTAATCAACGATTACAAGGCCGCCTAGGCCGATTTTTGCAACACTGATTTTAATGACGAGTTAAACAATGATTTTACTGATAAGATTTTGCCGTCACAAACATTGGTCACTTTACATTATTTTTCTTGGCTTGTAGTTAAACCAACTAGTTTCCATGCTTAAAAAATGCCATATATTCGCTTTGTAAGTATTCTAAATTTTGATTACACAACCTGCAGACAATCTTTAAGTGACTAAGCAAGTATGATGAATGTTTTGTTTTCTTTAAGACATTCGAATTAAGACGGTTATGTTTATGTACAAGCTTATTGCCAGTTTTTTCTTTTTGGTTCGGTGTAGGAGTGTCACTTTGTGGTTTGGTGATTGTAATGGCTTCATGCTAGTTTTTCTTTTTGGTTCGGTATAGTTAGGGGTTTTTAATGATCGAATCTATATTACTATTAGAGGCACATTTCGGGGTGGCTAGGAGAATGGTTAGAAACGGTCACAAAGACACTTCGGTTATGTTTCGTAAATCTGAATCAACGACTGGTCTTTTCAGAGTAGCCTCAACAGAAAAGCACGTTAAACCGTTTTGATGTTTTAATTTAATGCTCCTAGGGTACTATTCGTAATAAAAGAAAATAAAAAGCCCCTTTTTTACCAAATGTAACTATATAAACAAGGATCTCTATATGGTAACATATCATAACAAAAAGTAGAAAACATGAGTTTAACAATCTATTTCCTTCTCCTAACCGTAGCAACAGCGGTTGCATTTCCAAGCAATGAAATCCACTTGCTCATGCCACATTCTGGCTCAGCCGGCCTAAAACATTCCGACCTCGACTGCTTGAGCTGGCGTCTAGCTGTCGAGACCAACAACATTCGGGACTGGGACGCAGTTCCTCAAACATGTGAAGACTATGTCGGACATTATATGCTCGGACAACAATATCGTAAAGATGTTGATCTTGTCACGGAAGAAGCGTATGAGTATGCAAAAGGCCTCAACATCAGTGAAGATGGTAAAGACATTTGGGTTTTCGACATTGATGAAACCACGCTATCTAATCTCCCATATTACGCTAGAGACACCGTTGCTTTCGGGTAAAAAACATATTTTTTAATTGTTTTAATTACTTCTTTTTACAGGCAATTCATTAGCAAATATAGCTACCTGATTTTTATGTGTTATTGATACATTCTTAGGGCAATACCATATAACTCAACGGCATTCAATGCTTGGGTGGCGGAAGCAAAAGCTCCAGCGATACCAGGGTCGCTTAAACTGTATCAAAGACTAGTAAGTTTGGGGTTGAAGATCGTGTTTCTTACTGGATCACACGACTATCAAACCGAACCTCGGGCCAAAAACCTCAAGGATGCTGGTTACACTACATGGGAGAAGCTTATACTTAAGTAAGTATATTTGTTTTTCTTTTTTGTTTCCATTATTCACTATCTCACAATATTTATCATATCATGATTAACTCTTTCAAATAAGTTATTATTAACCATCAAAGTCTAACAAATTTTCTTCATTGATTCAATTTAGTATATGTATAACAACATAAGATTTATATCTATACTCGTTTGGTCATCAATAAATTATTATAAATATGATCAAATAAAAACTCTCCTACCAATTTAGTTAGAAGCATTAATAAGCACAATTTTCTTATGTTTCCTAGACTTCAATGGAAGTATATAATTCTTCATATATACATATAATTGTGTAGGGGAGATAATGATGGTAGCGGATTCAAAGCGAGCAAGAGAAAAGAGTTGGAGGAGGCCGGATACAAGATTAGAGGGAATATGGGTGATCAATGGAGTGATTTACTTGGTACCAACCCTGGTGATCGCACTTTTAAAGTTCCCGATCCAATGTACTACATTGGTTAATTGGCTTCGTTACTCGAAGAACTGGTGTTTCTGGTCGTTTCGGATTACTACAAAATTAAATAAGATATTGTTCGAAATGAAGCAATCTTTTGTTCTTCAGAGATATATTGTAATGATTACTACGTAGTATATATGCATGTGTTATTTGAGTTCTAAAATTTGTTGTCACAATCTTTCTAATCTCACGTGGCATAAATTCATAATAGCGTTTGGTTTTCACTTTCGGTAAATATGGTATATAAGAACGAGAAAGAGGATTTGTCAATCTTCCCTAATAGCTGGACAATTTGCCTATAAATCGTTCTAATCTCATTAGTCAAGACACCATGCTTCTTTAACGGCAATTGACATGCTAGAATAGGATTACCAGATCCATTCATTCCACTTCAATCAAGAGTGTCTTTACGAAGAGGTTTTGGATCAGATAATGTATATCCTCATCTTATCACCAAGAGCGTCTTTGCAAGGAGGCTTTGGATCAAAGCGTTTTCGATTTCCATATGATCCGTGTGGTTGCTTGAACAACCACGTCAAAACAAGTCATTGCCTTTGGATTAGTGTCAAGTGAATCATCCAAAGAAATTAAACCTGCGAATGGCTTTAGGATAGTCTTGAAGGCCCCCGCCAAGAAGTAATCGATTTCCAAAGATGACTAGCAAACGGGCAATCGATGAATAGGTGTTTTGAGGTACTCGCGCATTGCGGGGACGGTTACCGTGTAATTATATATTCCGGAAAGCAAATGCTTTTATTTTAAATGTTTTTTTTTTTTTTTTTTTTTTTTTTTTTTTTTTTTTTTTTTTTTGAAAATAAACTTATTGTTTTTTTTTTTTTTTTTTTTTTTTTGAAAATAAACTTATTGATTGCTAAAATTATTCATGGTGATGAATAGATGAATAATACTTTGTATTTTTAATTGATAATTGTATTATTTGTATTATTACTTTATAACAGCATTCATGTTGTGTACTAAAATTGAGAAAATACATATAAATATGGCAGGTTACAAGAAAAATATCAATGAAATCTAAGGTATGAAAATATTGAATGATAATCTAGGATAATATTGTCATTTTGTTACACTGAAATTTTAACTTTCAATATTGTGCTCCACTCACTATATGTGTATAGATATAGATAATCCTTGCTTGTTTACATAAAATATCAACCATTCGAATTAAAGGAAATCTTAAACGTGCTCTAATTATGGCTATGATACATATATATATATATATATATATAGATAATCATATAGAATTATAGATATGTTTCATAAAATATCAACCATTCGAAATCTTAAACTTGCTCTACTTATGGCCATGTTTGTTAAAGCAATTGTGCTGATTAGATATAAAGTTGGAGTTTTACTTGGACATGGTAGATCTAACTAAACAAAAACAAAATAAAATCTTTCTTTTAAAGATTTTACCTCAGTAAATATGTTATTCCATAAAGACTGTTAAGCACATAAGATATGAGTGTATATCTCACATCTCAAGGCAAAACTACATCACAACGAAAACCAAAAACTAAAATTGACTAAAGATAACCAATAAAAAGAACAAAAGCAATGACAATGATCTTCAAATCAACCATCTTCACTCTCGTCATCATCATCCTTGTCTCCTCCACGTTAGTATCTTCACTCTCATCCTCACCTTGCGTGTCATCCTCTACATCGGTAGTAGTACTCAGAATCATGATATAATCATATTGTTCATCCGCCTCATACACATAAGTAGTAGTATGAAAACTCTCTTCGCTATTGCCCTTGATATCCACTATTTAGTAGAAGCAAGCCGCATAGGTTTTTCATTTCTTTTCCCATCTCTTGCTTTATCTTCCACTAAGAGTGATACCTTTCACATCCTAGGGACAACCATAGCCATGCTCTCTTTCAAATCAACATCAGTCCTCATATCATTCAAAGTTCTAGCAAAACTAGACATACCCCACGAATCCTTGCACATAGAGCTAGTGTAAGAGTCAAGCATCATTAAGGTGCCAAATTTAGTTGCAATCATACTTAAACCATCATCAGTGAAGGCTGGAATAGGGACGTCATTGATTTTTAGCCAGACCGAGATCGAACTCAAGTCACCTTTACACAAATTCGAGTTAGGAGTCCATTTCCTTAGCACATTTTAGGGATATTGCGTATCATCCAAGGACCATTCTCAAGCATCACTTCCATACACCGAGTTGAATAAATCTTGAAGAAAAAAAAGAAAAAAAAAAGCCATTTGAGTTCATCTTTATCTTAATTAGGACAATTTTAGTATGAGCATTCTTCGCATAATTCTCCACCACCCGGACGCAACCCATTTGACAAGAAAGTACCCATACACCGTATTTTAAAACCTATTATTAACTTTAATGACCGATGACATAGGTATTGCAATATCATCCCAATCACATGTAGGCGCTTCAAGAGTGCAAAAATTGACATATTTTATAGACGAATCATGTTCAAACAGTTTGGCATAGGTTTCCCCATACTAAGACCCAAAAACACTCCACAAACCAATTAAATACATACGTTTGTCCGGTTAGATGAATTCGAATCTCACAAGTTAACCAAACCATTAATAATTGAGAAAGAATGAATTCCCAGTTGATATAGAATCAGAACAAACAATTAGCAATAAGCACAACCCAACACGAACCAGCAAATTAAAATCAAAACTCTAAGAAAAATCGAAACCCGTTCTGAATAAATAACGCTAAACCCATTAGAACCCATTAAATCAGCCAATAACTAACCCTAGGAATAATCAATGGCCAATATTAATGCAACTAACAATTATAAATCAATTAAACGACGAATTAGAATCACGTGAATCGAAGAAAATTAGGGTTTTTACCTCCGGCCATCGCCGAATTTGGGGGGGAAAAATAGGAAACGTGGGTTTCCATTTGCCTATCAGGTGTTGGACCCCATGCTAAAATGATTGACCTACAAGTTGAGGGATCAATTTTCTTATAACAAATAAAATTTTAAACCACACATATGTGAATGTGGTTATAAGCATGTTCTAGACACCACAGTCATGGATTAAATTAGAAAGGTTGTTGTAAACAGCAACATTCATTGAACATTTGAACATATAAATCATCTGTGTAAAATGGCAAGGAATATTGCATTCAGTAAAGGTGACCATACTCACAGCCGACTGAATTGCAGGGAACATAAGAATGATAGTAAAGGAAAAGAGCAAGAAAAGTAGAAAAGGCGTATACAATGACCTTGGCACACTGACTAGAACCGGCATCACCAGTGGCGGAGCTAGAAACTTTTTCGTGAGAGACCAAAACAAATTTTTTTTCCAAAAAACTATGAACAAACTTAACTAATAATGTAAATATTTATTAAATATTGGATTTGAATAGGCTGGGCTTTAAGTTGTAGGAGGGCTATAGCAATTTTTTTTACACGTCAAATACAAAGCATAATACACTTTTGAGCTTGGGCTTAGGGGCCAGCACTCTTCCCAGTCTTTTAGCGGCTCCGCCTTTGGGCATCGCCGCCTAACTCAGAGGATTAAAGAACTATGATGTTGAGGGGATATCTTGTGATATCTTATTGATCCGATATTTATAACACCAAATACATATTATTAACCCATAAATAACATGGCCAAGCCGTCCAACTTATTGTCTAATAGTTCCAAGACTTCCAACACCTTAACGCATACAATTATTTTTTCTTGAATTATGTAAGTTTTACTAATCTTGTTTTAACGGCACAATTTAAGTTGCAGAATTACAGAGTAAACGTTACTAATTAAGAAGGAATTATATGTTTTCCCAAAATGAAAAGAATTGCCGAGTAAACATTACTAAGGAGTTATATGTTTTCACATAATGAAAAGTAAATAAAATCCTAAAAGGATTCAAAGATACTCTCGAAGTATCTATACTTTTCTAGCTGTAATATATGAGAACATAAAGCTCCTTTTGACAAAAGACAACTTTTTCTAAACGTGCAAAGTTTGGGTGAGAAAAAAATAGCTTATACAAGCAAAGAACTAAGGCTGAGCATCGGTCCTCGACAGGACCGAATCGGACCGGATCGATCAAGACCGAGACCGAATTAGCCCAAAAGCTGAGACTGAGGACCGGACTGAAGTAAATAAACAACTATGTGCATTAAACAAATGAATATGATGTATGTGATGTACATTTGAGATCGATGCCAAATTAAGTCGGTTACGTTGATTTTCGATCACTCGTTTGACTTGGTGACAATAGTTGTTGTCAACGAGTTATGTTGATTTTTAAGTAACCAACTCAGTCTCATGTTATGAAAAACGAGGTGACTAATTAACTTGTATGTCTTATGTTCGAGAATACTAAGGATGGGACAAATACTAGGATATATCTTTTATATAATAAAAGAATTACATTATTTCGGAGTGTTTTTACAAATCCCTTCTCATTGAAAAAAAAAATGGACCAATAGCAGAGCTTGATTTTGCCACGTATGCGAAATCGAGCAACGTGATTGGTCAATAAAAAGTCAAAATTAAATTGATTTTGGTCAAACTTAATAAATTTGTTGTAGAAATTTGGTTAAGAAAAGAAATCCATAAAAATATATGTGTCAAATTTATGAAAACATAAACCTAAAAAAAGAGGAAGTAATTAATAAAACTTTAATGATTGAATTTTAAATAATTTATATAGAGTAAAGTGTAAAATTACAAGTTTCCATATTTTTTAATAACTTTATAAAAAACACAAATAACCCCTTACACTTTGTACCCCTATACTTTATTATATTAACTTTGTTTAAAATTATATGAGTATTAGTATTAGTTTTTAGAATTTCATCCATTAAAATTACAAAATTTAGTAAATATGCGAATTAGTTTTAATATATGTTAAGTATTTTTTTAAACTAATGTTAGTTTTATTCATCCATTAGAATATTTTTTTAAATAAAGACTCATGTTACTATTTAAAAGTTTAATTTATACGTACACGGGTTTGAAATACGGCTAAATTATTAGTTACGGGAATATAAATATCAAATGGTAAGCACCAACATGATATCAATAGTTAATGTTAAACAACAAAATCAACTTCAACCTCAACATGTCTGTCAGTTAAAAACGTTATACAAAGCTAATTATTAAAAAAAAAATAAAAAAAAAAAGAAAACAAACACATGGGTTAGATAGTCATTGTTTAATATACAAGGTGTTTTCCATAAATTATATAAAAAAAAATGCACGCATCACAATCCTTATTTGATAACAATCACCTCCTAAAAAAAACTACGTAGGTGATAACCTAACTTTATTCATTGACGTGATGTTTTATCAAAAAAAAAAAAAAAAAAAAAAAAAAAAAAAAAAAAAAAGGTAATAGTTGGCCGTTGTAAACGAATTAAAAGTATGTAAATGAGAATTATTCAGCAAGGAATATATAGTTTTAATCAGGTTATTACGTTACTATACTGCAATAATGTTATTGAGTTGGTAATCACGGATGTGAGATACAACCATTATTCTATACTTATGATTTATGTGTAAACCTCTTTTTGCTTCTGAATAGAATCCGAAAGAGACCTCAACAGATCTTTGGCTTATGCCTTATCTAGCTGATAGTATTTAGTAAATTTTTTTATGGTTTAACTTTTTGTTATACAAACCAACTTTTAGTAACTCTTTTTTATGGTTTTTATTGAAAACTTATACACTTAATATTTGTGTTTTTACTATAAAAATACTAAGCTATAATAGAATTAGTTGTGAGTTCAGGGGTTTTTCACTAAGCTTCTAAAAAAAGCTTATAGTTTTATCATACACTTATTGTGCTATGGTAATTGAATAAGCCAATAAGCACCTTTAATAAGCATAACCAAACACCCCTTTAGTTCTAATATGAAGTTTTCTTATTTGATGTTATGACTAACTTTGTTGTTATCCTCACTATAATGCAACATGTTAGTGGTTTTTACAGTTTTATTATTTATCGCACACACTAAAGTGTAACGCAATTTGTTGTGTGCATTTTTTAGGTGATTAATTATCAACACATGATTGTCGTGGAAGGATTTTCTACGCCTGCTCAAGGTATGAATGTATAATTTAGTTGAGTTGCTGATTTAGATAATACATGAATTATTTTAATGTATCAAAGATGTGTTTTAGTGTGTATATGAGGAATTTTATGGTAGGAATTCTTTTCGGATTGTAATTTGTCTTTGAATGAGTTAATTAAACTTAGCAGGTGTTTGCTATCATTGATAACACTATGAGTGTCAACCAACGGTTTAAAATATGGGTGTCTTTTACCTTGATAATTTAGGCTAATTGTGAAGAAATTTGCATTAAAGTAAAAGGTCGGTAAAGATTCAAATAATTCTAAAAGACTTGTGGATATACTCTTTGCCATTTTTTTCATGCATTTATAATTTACTTATTCAAGTAATAATAATTTTCTTATATAGTTCGGGCTTAGAGAAAAATTATTCTTATACATTATACATAAACGTAAGATTAAATTTGAGTTCTACCCATTACATCTTTTTTCGTTTCTCTTTATGTAATAAGGAAGCTATAGTGCAAGCATCTATGTTAATTTGGTAATTTTATGATCAAACATGACAAGTAAATAACACAAACTTATGAAAATACAACTTTCCAAACAAAAAGATATATTAGTAAAAATGATATTATGGTTATTCATAATTAAGGAAATGAATGAATCTTCAAATCTATCTAAATATGCTAGATATTTTAACGAAAATGTAAGTAAAAGAAATAACAAAATTACAAAACACATCGTAAATTGATAGCACGGGTTTGCAAAACTAAAAGTATATATATGCAAGTCAAGTATCATCATGTGAGTTTGCTTGAATAATAAAATATAATTTTTAATCCAAAAGCATTCTCCTAAAATAATAAGTAGGTTATAACATATACATATGATTTTTTATTTTTAATCCACCAAGTAAAACTATTTGAAACATGTTAAGTGGTTCATTTCTTAATCGATAATAATAAATAATTAAAACGAAAATTTAAAAATCCTGTGCGTGCACAGATATTATAACTAGTAGAAGCATATACCAAAAACGAAAAATTGCATAAAAGAAGTATTAAACATTAAATACGTTCATAATATAATTTGACATGCATGCATTGAATCATGTTAATCACTATTCATTATTATGCTACAATAACACCAAAATGTTTAGAGCATTAGTTGCAGTTGAGAGCCATAAGCTCGTGTTATGCAAAAAGTATTGTCACGTCAGCTTTTTTTTTTTCTTTTCTATAACTCAGACAAAAAACACTCTCCATTATCACTCAAGTTATAGGACATTGTCAGGCCTCATAGTTTTTAACTTAAGCAACATATAAAAATTATAACATTACATAGTTTAAATAAAAGAAAAGAAAACCCTAAAATTTTCTCTCTAAGTGGCGACTAAAAAGAAAATTAGCGGCGACTAGAAATTCTTCAAATCTGATCGGTTTTTTCTTTTTAATCTATCATATCATACATCCTATTATATTCTTTGATCAATTACATAACATTTGCTCATCGTGGGTCGGTTACTTGTGGTAATATTAATTTATTGCCATAAAGCTAATTGCACGTCTTACCTATTCTAGGGTGTTATCTATTTTTTGATTGCCTTGGTGATACTACGTACTCTTATTGCATGTTATAGCATAAAATCATTCTTGCATGGTTATGAGTAACATGATGGGGAGTTAGTGATTGGTCTTTAGCGCTTAAACCCTAACTTTTAAGTTAGGGTTTTCCTTTTGGTTCATCTTGTTATTGCTACATGTTGTATTCTTTTCTTGGGATTTTAGACTGTTCGTTGTATTTGTGTGTGGGTTTTGAGAGATGGAAAAGGGTTTCTTGATTAATAAAAATGCAAGTAAGGGTACGAAAATTGTTGGTAACTTGCTGGTTGGTAGTGGTGATGCTAATAAGAGCTCCTCGTCTTGCTTGGCCGATCAAGAAAGTTTGACGAGTGGTTGTATGAAGGATATGGGTACGGCTACAAATAGCAATGATTTGAATGTTGTGAATATCCCTGGTCATGAACAGGTGGATACTAATATGAATAAGGGGCCTATCATTACTGATTGGACTGCCGAAGACGGTGATGTTAATTTGGTTACATGAGTAGACACCAATGTTCATGATATGTCTATGCTTAATACTGATTTTGAGAGTGTTGCTCAAGATCCTAATGCGCATTGTCATGATTCGAATAAGGCTGAGGTAGCTACTAATCGTGTGGTAATGAATAATGAAGGTACTAATAAAGTGGAGGAACAAGCTAATCGTAGGGTACAACAAGGTAACTTTGTGTCTAATACTACGACTTCGTCTTTTGCCAATGTTGTTAATACTGCTCGTATGGTTCAGAAAGTTAATTTTAGGTCATTGGTCAATGTGGATCGTGTGGATAATCATGACACAATGTTGCCTATGGCTGCTCTGAAGAAGGTTTTGAGTCGGTATGACAACACACTTGTTGGTTACTTTCTTGGTAAGACCATTGCTTTTCCTTTAGTTCAAAATTATGTTACTAATACTTGGGGAAAGTATGGCTTGCAAAAGCTGATGAAGAATGATGATGGTGTGCTTTTGTTTAAGTTCTCTACCAAGGAGGGTGTGGATCGTGTTCTGGAACGAGGTCCTTGGATTATACATAACTCGCCTATTATTCTAAACAAATGGACTCCTAATATAGCCCTTAATAGGAACGAGGTAAATGAGGTACCGGTTTGGATCAAAATGCATAAGGTTCCGTTGGTAGCTTATTTAGAAGACGGGTTGAGCTTGATTGCTACGCAAGTAGGAAAACCTATTATGTTGGATGCATTCACAAGTTCTATGTGTGTTGAGTCATGGGGTCGTATTAGTTTTGCTCGTGCCTTAGTTGAATTAAGCGTGGATTCTGAATTGAAGAGTCAAGTTACAATGGCTATTCCGAATGAAGAAGGTAATGGTTATACTACGGAAATTATTAAAGTCAAATATGAATGGAAGCCTCCTCATTGTATTAATTGTAAATCATTTGGGCATTCTCCTTTTGATTGTCCTAAATATGTCAAGGAGACTGTTTGAAATGACATTAATGTGGCAGCCAAGGTGTCTAATCCAGTGGATTATCATGAAGAGGGCTTCATTGAGGCAAGAAATCGGAAGAATAAAGGGAAGAGTGTGGCTGATTCGTCTCAATCTCTACCTGTTGGTGGTGTTAGGCTTAACAAGCCAAAACCTAAGTTTTGGAGACCTATATCGATGGTAGTTACCAAGCAAGGTTCAGATCCTAAGAGTCAAAAAGAGACTTCTTCTTCTAATAATAAGTCGAGTACGAATACTAACTCTTCCAATCCTTTTGATGTTTTGAATTCGTTGGGTGAGGGTGTTGATGGTTTTCCTTCGAATAGTAAGGAGAAGGAGCAGGCTACAGCTACTAAGCCTAGTACTTCTTCTTCTCCTTGTACTTCTGCTTTGGGCAAATTTGGTAGCACTAGTACTACTCCTATTGTTGAGAAAATTAAGAAGCTTGAAAAGCTAATTATTGAGGGAAAAGTTACTCTTGTTGATGATGATGGTAAACCTCTTAAAAAGGTTGACCCTTCAACTAAAGTGGGTAACCCATTCTCTAAGGTGGGCAATGTAGAAGTTTCTGACAGCTATGATGATGAAGTTTTGGATGATCACATTGGGACGTTTTATTCTGGAAGTGGAGGTAAGGAGCAGAATCTTTATAAGCTTTGGAAAGCGGATACGGTTGATGGCAACAATTATGATGATGATGATTTTGGCCTCTCTCCTGCACAATTAAAGGTTGCTGGAATTCAAGATTTTTGTCTTAACTAGGTTGTTTTTGTTTTATTTTTTGCATAAAATGTCTGATGTATCTTATTTAATGCTGGTCTTGGTTTGGTAGTATAGTTGGTTGTAGCTAGTTGTTATTTATGGCCTGTCATAAATGATTTAGTGGTTGTGCCAAGCGATTGCTTGTGGTTAATGTAGTACTTCATCCACATTCCATTGTACTTAAACGCTTTTTTGGTGTAATATATTTTACCGGGTGGAATGCCCTTTACCCAGAAAAAAATAATAAATGGATAATTTCTTAAATATCCCAGTTGCCCAATGCTTTTGCTTTTTTGGACGGAATCTTTTGCTTTTGCTTTTCTAGACCAGTTGCCCTGGGCAACTTGCATTAGCCACCCATGTGTCGCCACTTGTCCAACATGAAGTACACCAGTTGCCCAAAAAGTACACAATTTGCCTTATCTTGTAATCCGTAAAGACACACTTATCACTTGCAGATTTTAGTTGTCCAAAAAGTACAGGTTGACCTGGTCTAGTGGCGGAAGGAGCAAAGATTCCGTCCAGAAAGGAAAAAGCAATGGGAAACTAGAGTATTTTTGGATTTGTCCCTTAAATAAAATATCTGACCAAATTTATAAATTTTAGGGACTAATTATGTAAGAAAAAAATGAAATGATTAACAACGCAAACTTAATAAGGACTAACGATGTAAGAACTTAATAAACTGGGATTAAAATTAGAACAACCAACTTTTAGGGTCATCGAGTAGGAAACACGACTCTTAAAGAAGTGACCATACGGATAAAATTCGTCGTCATTTATTTTTCACGAGCCCCAAACCAAGCTTAAAAATGAAATCTTAGCTAAATACAAGTTAGATGCTAACACTACTTATATTAGTAATCTATGTACGCCGGAACTTAACTTTTCACTCCCGCATTTTATAGTAATTGTGTTCGTTTTCAAAATTTTGACCGAAAAAATGATATTTATTATAGTTGTTATGCATTTAAGTTAATATTAACTTCACTGGAAACCACGAAATCTAAGGATCAAAAGGGCCTTTTCTATGTAACGCCTTTCTTCTCGGCACATCCCAAACCAGATGGTATTAGGTGACCGGGCTTTTGACAACTCACAGAAAATAGTACCGGAATCAGCAGGAATTCGATTCCAAATATTTACGAGGCTACCACCAATGATAATATTAGGCTTAAATAATTAACAACCGACCATGATTTATAAATTAGAGATTCAAATGTGAGATCACTCCATGTGGCGACTTTCTTCTCAGCTTGTCCTAAGTAAGACTTAGGAGGCTAGGTTTTTACACCCTCGAGAATAGTATCGGAGCTCACGGGGATCTTTGAAATCAAAATTTTCCAAATTATCGTCGAACTTTTAGACATTTTTGACGAATACTAGTTCAACTTCTAATTTAAATTTGAGAAAAAGCAAGTTTCGCATATATAAACATTTATTTATTCAACCAATACATATTTTTTCATTTTTCTCATTTTCCATTTTCCATTTTTTCTCATTTTCTCATCATTCATTTTTTATTTATTTATAACATTAAGCCTCACAATTTAACATTTGTAATTTTCATAACTTTATTTCGTAATTTTATTCCAATTTTAAGAAAGTATGCTTGTTCTGAAATTTAAATAAAAAGTTGAACTAGTACTCTATATCAAAATTGTATGAAAATTTGTATATATAACAAAATGATTTTTTAGTTCAAAATTTTGAAAGGAGCAATAAAAGCTTCTGGGATAAAAATACATAGATTACTTATATAAGCTCTAAAGATATCCAACTACTCTACGTTTATTATCAAACTTCTAAATAGCCCTATCATTTCTCATTCTTTGCAAATTTAAAATCTTAAATAATAAGATCCGCGAATGCATAGTCAAATAATCAAGCCACGCATATATAAAGTCAATTATGGGAACTTGCAAACTCTTAGAAAAGAATTCGCGTTTTTTAGCTCCTTGTATAAAAGACTAGTGAAAGCTTATTGATTATGTAAGTTAAGGGGACATGCTAGAGCTCAACACGTCCGGTCAAGTCAAAATTTTATTCCTACTCTTACCAACGAAAAGTCAACAAATGTCAAAACACTTATTACATTATTCATCATTTTTTTATATGAAAGAGGTGACTAAAAATTTTAAATTTTGGTAGAAAAACAGAGTTGCGTGAATAAACGGCTAAGTGAAAGTGCAAGGTCAATCAAATCAAAAGATTCCCCCCCCCCCCCCAGACTAAAGTTAAACACTGTCCTCAATGTTTTAATGGTAAAGGTCATCCTACGTAAATTCTAAGGCCATTTATTAAGTATGCCAAATAGATAAACGTTAGTCGATAAGATTAGTATATTGGAAGAGCAACGAAGGATAAGACTCGAGTAGAGAAAAGACAAAACCACGATTACAAAAGTCTTCAAACTTCGGGCAAATCCTGGACATAAACAACAAGCACACAACATGAGAAATGGAAGAGGTAGATCTCCTCACGTCACTTATTAGAAATAAGAAAGAAGATAGAATGATAAGTATAGGGTGCCTCCCACAAAGCATTTTTGTTTTTATTAACCGAGTCACTTAGCTTGACTCGACCCTGAATTTATTTGTCCTTGGGGAAGCAAGTGGAAAAGATAATCTCAATCGGAATTTCGTTCAAGAGGTTTGGATAAACATTGAAGCTCAAGAAAGTTCCACACAGACGAGATACCCACGGTTCAAAGAAATGATAACCATGAATGGTGATACCGGGATCAAAGATGATATCCTCACACCCGATGGAGTGAAGGAGAAGAGAAGTCACATCATATGCGATAAACGAGAGAAAGATTTTAATCACAATCAAGATCAATTCTTTATTTTCAAAATTGTATTTCATGGTTTCCTTAATTTGAATTTGATTTTTAAAGCTCAATTGATCATTTTTAATAAAAACCTCGGGAGGGAGGGTTGGGATGATATGTAGGATAAATATCAAATCACAAACATGAATACAATGGTGGTAGTGAGTCGTTAGTATGGAGTAGAAAGAAAGAAAAGTGGGAACCTAGTTAGGATGAGAGAAAACTTTGAATATTAGATTGAAATTGTGAGAAGGTCAAACCCTCTCCACATGTGGAGAGGGGTATTTATAGTCCTAACAAAGAAAGACAAAAACGCCCACACCCGGGCTGTGGATCAGGTATACAGTTGGTAAAGACCCGTCCTTCTTCCACGATGTTACTTAATCTAATTCTAACTAATAGATAAACAAACTATGAGCTAACTTAATGCTATTACAATAATTAGGTGACCGAGACTTTTACAGGAATATTTGTATTCCTAACAATCTCCCCCTAAGCGAGGTCACCTTGGAAATTAAGCTCTTTCATCTTCAAGCATTCTTTAGTCTTTGTAGCTCGTAGGTTCTGATTCTTCACTTTTCTGCACACTTTGCACTTCAAGCAATGAACTTGTGATTTGGATTCCTTTGTGATGTGTGATCTTTGAGCTTCTTTGAGATCATCAGCCAAAGTAAATCTCCAAACTCATCCATAGTAGTATCGCCTTCATCTGATGTAGTGACTTTAGGACCGTCATGCTCACACTCTTCTGGATCAGGAGACTATACATCAGAGTTGCGGATCAGGAGACTTCTCATCACAGTTGCGGAAACGTTGTTGGTAGTCTCTCAAAATTTGTTGTAGTAAGTCTCTCATCATCATTTGATAGTGAGTAGGATGTGTGAGCATGAGGTATGGATTGACACGATTCAGCTAGAGTTAGGAGCCATCAACGCCATCTTTATATGAGTCCCTGAAATACAACAGTTAGCAATAAAGATAGAGAACGAATATGGCTTTGTCATTCGTTCACCGAGGACAGACTACCCTCCGGTTCTGTGCGAACCGACCTATGATCAGGAAGTGTCTCTTTTTAATGAAGACACTCCTTGACAGGAATTTCCAGCTTGTAGTAATGAATCTTCCAAAGAATCCACTTCGGAATCTTCATTCTTAGCATGTTCTCATACCGGAACGTCTCAAAGCAAACAGCACGGTAGAGTGAATCGGTGAATTGACATTCATTGATTGATGAGAAATTGATTTATAGAAATGACTCGCGTGTCAAATAATAAACATTTTGTGACACGACGAGAGTTTTTAAGCTTTGAATCATATTTCCATAAAAAATACTTTTGTTTGAGAGATTATACACAATCAATGTGCTCGAAAATTAGTTGGAGAGCACATTGAAAGGTTTTTGCAAAAGTATCCGTCAATCCATTTCCTGGAACAAGTTTGATTCATTGTTGAATCGCACCATCATTGCTTTCCAGTTGTCACTTGATCATTGATCCAAGATGGATCTCACATGTCACCTACCAAGATCTTGAAAGATGTTCGCTCTAGAAGGATTTCCATCTTCATTGTGAATATTTTCATATCACTCGGATGTTCTAGCAACACCACAAGGATAATGCGTAGGACTCTGAATATTTTATCTTACTTTCCACAATGTGTGAAACAATAAGCATATTTGGAATGTGTCCTATCGAGATTTATGGATAATCTCATGGCTCTAGACTCGATAGTATGTTTTGATCCGCTCTTGGAGACTGGGGAGGCGTCTCCTATTTTAGGTATCAACATAGCTCACAATGAGCGGTCGATACATTGCACAGGGTTCCCTGTGAGATTGAAACAAGCTCTTTTAAGAGAGCTTGAGTGGTTGGGAAGTTTAGTGCAGTGCGTCACTGGGTCCATGACGTCTTGTCTTCAATACCGGTGCTACCTTAGTTACCGCCAGTAGCTTATGAAATTGAACCCGGTTTCTGCCCTAAGGTTGATCATAAGTAGGGCTATTTCTTTTCACCCTTTCCCATTTAATTTCTTTTTCATTCTTCAACCTCTTCAGTGCTTACCGAGACTTCATTACTAGAACCTTGTTGGGTATGTTCCAGTTCTAGCTCTATCTCAGTACGCACTCTTCCCTTTCTCACTTTACTCCTTTTTTCAATCATTCCTAAGGACTTCTAATCTATCTAGAGGATTGTTCCTGGGAAGATCCTTCAAGTTCTGGTGGATCATGGGAACTTATACCTAACCTTAACCATCCTTATAACTCCATGCATAAAGATAAATGGTCGGTCTTTGGTATAACTTCCACAAACGCCTTTCGTTCCCCCTCAATATGTGCATCGATATTCGAAAGTGTTTAGCACATATGTGGGAGCCTGTTTATTGAGTCCAAATGATCACTTTTGATTATCAGATTTCATATTTAAATCACATTCTCTCCCCCGATCAAAAATTTCAAATCTTTCGAGATTTTGGATCTCAATTGATTTAAACAAGTTATGAAACTTTTGGGAGAGAAATGCGGTCAGTTTTAATATATTATGATAAAAGAGGAACCTTTTTCATGCTCCCCCTCAATCTGTGAGGGAGGTTGTTATGTGTCAGACTTGATGAGTTTTTAAAAGATTTGACGATATAACGAAAACTCTTTGAAAAGGTTCTCATTCTGACACATAACCATCACAAGTCATTTTGTTGCAAGGTTTTTATACAAAGTGTGGAGAGTTTGATGATACATAAAATTTTGAGAAACCACTCTCCCCCTCAATCAATGACGGATGTTAAAGCTTAAATAAAGGATGTCATTGATTGAGTGAAAAATTTTATCGAAATTTTGAGTTCAATTTGAGTTTCAATCAAAATCTCATGGTACCACCAAGTTTTGCACAAATACTTCCCGGAAAAATCATAGAAGGGAAAGTATTTGCGATAAAAGGAAGACTTCTCTTCCTTATCAAGAAATAATGCACTGATGCGTACATTAGATCGAGGGTGCATGAATATAAAGTAATTCACCCTCGGATGAATGACACCCTTTGCTAGGAACTACCGTCCTTTTGGCGACGTGTTTTCCTCATTTTGAAAAACGGGTTGCTATCTGAAGTAATAGCAAGCCATGATATGAAGTCCGGGTTGCAGCCTGAAATGACTACAAGCCATGATTTTTAAGAATGTTTTGAGAAACGACATGTTTTAGAAAAAAAAACTTTATTTGAAACCGAAAATCTCTTGCTCAAGCATATGTATGATTCCGTGTCATTATTGAATGACATTTCTAGAAACGTACATAATATTGATTACACAAGAGACATGTCGTGAGAAGAATATTTTTGGATTTTCTTGTTTTCAGATTTTTTATGGGTTTTATAGGTTTTATATTTTTCTATTTTCTTTTTGATTTAATCTATGTACAAAGGATATGTGAAGTCAATCCTTCAATCATCATTTTCTTCCTGGAGGGACTTAAGAGTTTCAGGAGTGAGGCTCTTCATCCCAAGTCGTGGAAGAATGAACTGAAATCTTTCTCGAGAAAGAGCCTTTATGAATATATCAGCCAGCTGAAACTTTGTCCTCACAAAGTAGAGTTCCACTATCCTTTTCTCCACTTGTTCTCTGATGAAGTGATGACGAATGTCAATGTGCTTGGCTTTGGAGTGCTGGACATTGTTGCAACATAGGGCAATGGCACTTTTGTTATCACAATACATTGGGATTTTGTTGAAGTCATACTCATAATCTGATAGTTATGATCTCATCCACAAAATTTGAGCACAGCACGAGAACATGGCTATATACTCAGCTTCTGTGGACGATATTGAAGTGCACATCTGCTTTTTGGATGACCAGCTGACAAGTTTCTTACCCAAGAATTGAGCACCTCTGGAAGTGCTTCTGCGAGTGTCTTGACACCCTGCATGATCAGCATCTGAGTAGGCCGTAAGAGCCATTGCATTGTCTTTAGGATACCAAAGACCCATATGAATAGTCCCTTGGAGATATCTGAAGATTCTCATGACTGCTTCTAAGTGCTTTTTGGTGGGCTTGGATTGATATCTGGCACACATGCATACGGCAAACAGAAGGTCTGACCTACTTGCTGTGAGGTACATGAAAGATCCAATCATGCTTCTGTATTTGGTTTGATCAACGGTTACTCTAGCAGAGTCGTCATCAAGTTTGGATCTTTCAATCATGGGTGTATCAACCGTGTCACTTGAATCAAAGCCAAACTTCTTGAGGATGTCACAAGCATACTTGGCCTGATTAATAAAGATACCGCTCGGATTTTGTGAAATCTGTAATCCCAAGAAGAAAGACATTTGTCCCATCATGGACATTTGAAACTTGGAACTCATTTCCTTGGCAAAGCGATCACATTCATTGGAGTCAGATGAAGCAAAGATGATATCATCAACATAGATTTGAACGTGAAGTAGGTTGTTTCCAGTCTTCCTGGTGAACAAGGTAGGATCAACTACACCCTTGGTAAATCGATTTGCAAGGAGAAACTTGGATAGTGTATCATACCAAGCTCTCGGAGCCTGTTTGAGACCATAGAGTGCCTTCTTTAGACGATATACATGATTTGGTCTTTCTGGGTCCACGAACCCTTCAGGTTGAGTGACATAAACCACCTCTTTCAAGTCCCCATTTAAGAAGGCAGTCTTAACATCCATTTGATAAATGATCATGTTACTGCTGGCAGCATTGTTAAGAAAGATTCTAATGGCCTCAATACGAGCGACAGGTGCAAATGATTCTTCAAAGTCAATACCCTCTTTTTGATTGTATCCTTTTGCAACTAACCGAGCCTTGTTTTTCAACACATCACCATGCTCATCAAGCTTAACTTTGAAAATCCATTTGAGATCGATAATCATTGCACATTCAGGTGGTGGTACCAATTCCCATACATCAAGGCGATCGAACTCATGGATTTCTTCTTGCATAGCAGTGAACCAGGATACTTTGGCAAGTGCATCCTTGAAGTCCTTGGGTTCGATTTTAGATAAGACGGGATTGAAGAAGCACCAAAAGGCATCGGTAGCAAGCTGTTTTCTGGTGGACACTGGTCGTGAGGGATTACCTATGATGTTATCAGTTGGGTGATCATTGGTCCATTTTCTGAGATATTCATGAGGTTGTGGATAGTGAACTGATATGGTAGGATTTGATTTTCCCGATGATGATGCTTCATTGGAGGGTTCGGGAGCGAACACATTAACAAATGGTTCATCTTCAAGAGGGGCAAAAGGATTGTTTTCACATGAATTATTGGTTGTCGCTTCTTGACTTTCAGAGGAAGAGAGTGCATTTGACACATGTTGTGAGTTGCTAAATTCTGGAGCATCCTAATCAAGTGAAATGGAAGTGGATGGATCATTTGTGACATGAGAAGCATTTACAACCATATCATTAGGTTCTGCAGCCTGTTGTTCAGGAGCTCGAGGTTGCTGCGACTCGAAGTACTCATCAAACATGGGGTCAAATAACTTCTTCAATTCTTCACAAGTAGGCGGAACATATGGAGTGACGGGTTTGGAATGCTGTACAAGTCCCGGACTTATTGGTCCGGGAGATAAAATATTTGGTGATGGTCCAGAACTTGTGTGTCCTGAAGCCGTATGCTCTGTTAGCTCATCAAACGTGACATGGATTGTTTCCATGATTTGTCGGGTTCCTTTGTTGTAGATTCGGTACCCTTTTCGATCTGGCGCATAACCGACGAATACCCCAATATCAGCCTTGGCTTTAAGCTTCCCTAAGTCTTCACTATCGTTAGTTGGATAGCACAGGGCACCAAATACACTAAGAAAGGAGAGATCGGGCTTTTTGAGATGCACCAGCTCATACGGTGTCTTGTTGTGGAGAGGATGTATCAATGACCGATTTTGAGTGTAGCATGCAGTTGCAATAGCTTCCGCCCATAGAAACATTGGTGTCTTTGAGAATATCAGCATAGTGCGAGCAGCTTCAACTAGTGTGCGATTCCGTCTTTCAACAACTCCATTTTGTTGAGGAGTTCGAGGAATACTCTTCTGATGACTGATGCCGATACATTCATAAAATTGAGTGAATTGATGGTTAACAAACTCAGTTCCATTGTCAGTGCGAATGATTCTAACGGTTTTGTTGAGCCTTACTTGCAACTGCTTGATTATTTTGATAATGATATCGGTAGTTTCATCTTTGGATCTTAAAAACTTCACCCATGTGAATCGTGAAAAGTCATCCACAATAACAAGAATATATCTTTTCCCATTGAAACTTTGCACTCTCATGGGTCCGCACAGATCCATGTGAAGGGTATGGAGTACGTTCAAATGATGGTGCCATAACCATGATTTGCTCTTTGAGGCCTTAGAGAGCAAGCAAATGGGAGAGGACCGCATCATGTCTTCAATAGAGATGGTATACAAATTTGTGTCTCGACTTCCCTTAAGAATATCAACTCCATCCAATTCTCTAACGAAACATGTGTGTTTTCTGAAGGCCACTTCGAGATCAGAATCACAAAATTGTCCAACAGAGAATAAGTTGTGCCCAAGTCCTTCCACATAGTAAACTCTAGAAATCACGCTATCACCAAACACATAATCACCATATCCCATAATAGCACCAAAGTGGTCGTTTCCGAATCTAACTGTCCCGATAAACTTTTTCACGAAATTTCTGAGCCGAGAGCAGTCCCCAGTCATATGTTTTGAGCAGCCTGAGTCCAAATACCACAGGACAATTTGTACGACCTGCATTTGAAACCAGACAGATATGGATGACTGAAAAACATGGATCCCCAGGTGTAATTGGGATCCAATTGGTTAGCACACACATACTTAACACAAGCAGGATCAGTAGTTTCATTGGTTCTCAAAGATGAACCGATACTAGTGGAATCGGCTGGCTTACTAACAAGGCATTGGGTCACTAAAGGGAATTTTCTACCAGTAGCCTTCCATCTCTTAACCTCTAAAGACTTAGGGTCGGGCATGTAAGTCAAAGGGCACTGGTTTCCTAGAGTGAATTTTCTTCCAGTAGGTTTCCACTAATATCCTACATTATAAAAAACTTTTCCTGTTGCTTTCCTAGTATTGTTTTCCTGTTTGTGTGTCTTAGCAGATTTATAGGAAGATTTCAGAAAGGACACAACACATTCATCATGATTACCAGAAATTAAACATCCATTACAAGTCTTGCAAGTAGCATTAGAATTCGAATTAATTACAGTACGCTTAATGCAAATACTAGAATCAACACGATTCTTTTCATTCAACTCAATCTTATTGTTCCTAAGTTGGTCTTCTACTTTCTTCCCTTGATCACTCTTAGCATGCGAAGTCCTATCATTCCTTGTATTGCCTTTTGGCTTTGACCCGCTAGCTTTAGTGACATTGATTACTCCTGTAGAATTGACGATGGGAACATTAGATTGTTGCACAGTTGTTTGGTTTCTAGGTGATGATGTGTTATGCTCAGAGCTAGCCAGAGGTATATCAAATGTAACATGCTTCTTCAGATTTCTAGATGTGGATGTGCCATTCATATCACGCATGTTGGAAATCTTGGGACATGTACCTATGGCATATTCTAACAACTCTTGTGACCGTTTGGTGAGAAAGCAAACATCCGATATGTAATTATCAGATGGGCTCACCATTTCATTTTCCTCATTGGTTTCACGGGTCATGTCAAGGCAGTTCTTAAGATGTCTAAGGTAATCACTATGGACTAGCTCATTGTTCTTAAGGGGAAGGGGAATAAAAACAGCCTCACATGCATATTTTTTACATTTACAAACCACAGAGTCAATTTGGTCACACACAATAACCGGCCTTTTCCCTTTCACCGATGTCTTCAGATTCTCAATTTCATTAAGCAAAGAAGTTATTTTTTCATTGGTTTTATTATGAGTGATTTTAATAGAGTCATATAACTCTTTGTAATGTTGTTTAACTTTAGAATTTTCAGCTTGAATACATTCATTTTCATGTCTGAGTAAGCTCATTGTGTTTTGAAGTTGAAACTTATGAGAATCTGCAGACATTGGTTTATGGGTGTCGATCACAGCATTCATTGGAGACTTCAATTGGGCAATTTGAGCCCTCAACAACCGGATCGTGTTTGTGTGAGCTTGAATTTTTTCATTCCTTTTTGCTAATTCAAAATATGCATCAAATTCCGGAGCATCAGAAGATGTCATGGCCTTTGATAGTTTCATTTTTTCTTCTAAATGTTGATATTTTAATTGTAAGTTAAGATTATCAACTTCTAGTTTAGAAAGATGCTTGACCATGTTGTCATGATCATCATTTTGAATTTTTTCAAGCAATTTCACATTCTCCCCCTCAAGCTCAACAACACGATTGTGAAGGTTATTCAAAGCAATCGACATTTCATGAAACTGACAAGCATTAAGAGATGAATCGGTAGCAGTATAGAACACATCTTGTGTAATACATTTAGCAATCAAATTGTCATTCATGATGAGAATATTTTTCCTGGCAATTTCACTGTGCTGAAGATCAATTGCTTTTGTTTACACTTATTTTCCATATTTTTAAACACATCTTTCATTTCCTTCAGCTCAACATCAAGGGATTTTCGTAAACCCTCAAAGTGTTCTTTGATTAGTTTAAAAAATGGGGTGACTTCAGTTAAGTAACACTCTTTGGTTAGCTCAAATCCCCGTTCACCCTCAGTAATTCCCATTGGTGTGATTCTGTTTTTGCATGTTTTATCAAAATCAGTGAACATTTGACACAGGACATATATGCTAATAAGAGTTTTGCATTGCGTGGGAAGTGACAACTGAACTAAGTGCATTGGTGTATTGGGGGGATACACCGTTGGGGCAGCTAACTTTTGAGGTGTTTTAGCCTTAATTTCCTCTGTTTTTATCTTCTCAACATCTAAGGGCCAAAATACCTGTTATGGTGATAGCTTAGTTTGAGGTGCAAACACAGTCACTCAGTTTTGTTCATAATAATCATGGGGCTTAACAATGACTCGGTGTTTAATGCACTTTGGGTCCTTCATTTTTTTTTATCAAATCTCTCTCTATCGGCAGACTCAAGTTCATCTAATTCTTTATCAGACCAACTATTTGGGGGATCATG